>BSCZ01000255.1:0-20697 GCA_027924225.1 Bjerkandera adusta
TATCTCGCGCTGTTGCGCGCGATGGCGCGCGACAATGTGTTGAGTGTCTTGAACATTGCTTTTTGTCCAGCCTCGACCTTCATAATGATGGCATGGGTGCCGCTGGGCACAGGGGTCACCGCAGTTCCGTACAAGCTAAAGTTTAAGCGTTCCACGGGACTCAAGGTCCTGCAGCTCAGAGGTCCCTCACGTCTCCGGGGAAAGCGGCCTAGTATAAACGTTGGAAATGCCTCACAGCGTTTCCAAGGACCTCATATGTAGCCCTCCGCCAGGCGCCGTCGCTTTCCTCGCGATAAGCTTAGATGGTGGCGCAGAGACATGCTTTCGAAGGTCCACCACCCTTCTCAAACGGAGACCTGGGGATCCGTCCATCGCCATTCCAAAGCCTAAATTTTCGCCACGTCACACCTCTGGTCCGAACATGGCTGTGTACAACTTTTCTTCCCTGTCCTACTTCAAGTTGATAGCCCTGCGTCTTCCTCAGCGTTTTGAGTTCTGATCTGCTTCGTAAATGAAGGGGCTGAGTGTGGACATGGTCCATCTAGATCACACACGTGGTGGTGCTTGACATTTTCTGTGCGGACGGTTCGAAACGAACAGCGCAGTTGTTGGAGACTACCAATCCAGTGCGTCTACCAAATCATCCAGCCTTTCCATTGACAACGAGGCATGTAGACATCTATCTACCGTGGTTTCACACTCTACCAGGTACCTCAGGGACCGTGCGTGGCACTCCGTACAGAGCATCTCGGGCAGTACCCCTGTGAGCCCGTTGCTTCTTGCCTCGCGTTCCTGCCGTCCCGGGGCCATGCATTGCCACTCCCTCGGTTTGACTGCTATCCTAGGGACCAAGGATGTGTAAACTATAGATGGCGACAGTCTCTCAGGCCCGAATTATGCTTCCCAGCCATGAACAACTCTAAATCCGAAGACGTCGAATACATGGAATCCGGCAGTTCTCATCACAATGCAAAGCGCCCCCCATGAGGCAGCTCCATATATCAGCGAGGCTCGAACGGCGAAACATACGAGCATGATGTGTGAAATCGCCCCTCCGCCAGAGACGGTAGAGCACAGTATGGCCTTGGTCACCAAACAGCTCTCAAATTCCTTCGTCTCCCTCATGTCTTTCGTCACTGCCAACGGCAACCTCCTCAGCTTTCAGGACATTTTACACGGGCCACCCAACTTATATGCGCAGAATTCTCAACTTCTCTCGAAGCCATTTGAGATTCTACAAAGCGAGAAGATCTCCGTGGACATTGGTCCGTGGATGCGAAAGGTCTGCCAGCCATCATCTAGGTCTGCCATTCTCAAAACTAATTCCTCGCTAGATTCGCATTGGAAATGCGAACAAAACGCGCTGTTCAGCCAACTCTCAAGTCCGCATCCGCTCGGGAAAACAATCCGAAAGTCATACTCTCTACGAGGTACTCTTGAAGTTAGTCCACTATATAAAATCAATACTGGATAACGCCCCTCACAAGGTAAGTTGACCGTGTGACCGTCGACCCAACCTCTAAACGGTACTACTATAGAATCTCCCCGACCTTTCTGCCTGGTACATCCTCTGGCTCTGGCAGAAACCAAACGACAGCATTCGGCGGGCCTCATTCGAATGTTACTTCCTGGTGCAGGGTAACACACGACTGGTCTTCTCCGACGAGGAAGACCTCGAGCAAGTCCTTGACGAACTGCTCCTCCCACACCCGATGCCACAACAAAGCACTCATCCAATGACGCCGCTGCCGCCGGACACATACAGCAAGGAGATGCCGGGTAATAGAGGGGAGGTGAATCTGGTAATTTGGCAATAGGTAAGTGTCACGATATCTAGGCATTTATCGCTGGCCTTAATTTTCACAAGTGTCGACTCTCACATGAATTTGCGTCTGTGGAGTTTACTCTTGCATATATCCTTACGGCTATTCATCCACGACTCTCTGTACCGGCGATATATCCTTAAACTACCGGGATACTAGTAGAAGGATGAAGCTCTGTTTACAAGCGACGGAGTACAGAGACGGCTTGGGGGGCGGTGGGGGGGTGCTTACTATCTGGTCCCATGAAGGTCGAAACGAGCTCTACTAGGAGGAAGCGGCTGGAGTAGCTGTGGTCTAAGGGGATCATGGTATATCAATAGAGGTACATAGATCCGCGGCTGGGTGGATTTTTGGTTTCGGTGAATTATGCATGTCTGCCTCGTCGTGGAAACTTCGAAGCGGCGGACGAGAGCGAATTCTCTAATAGCCTGAAGCCATCTGATTCGTGTAAAGACGGTCATATCTGGAAAGAAGCAATCGCTGGTGAAATATTCAACTCTGCGACGCGTCCTGAGATTTCTGAGGCGTCAACGACGACCGTCAGTGAGTCCTAGCCTCCTATCCTCCGGTTTTGGTGTGTCCTATCTCGTTGTTAACATCCGTATGTTCGAAAGAGTATTAGAATTCTAAAGATGCGTACGTACCGTCAGGAAGCTTCGATATGCGGCTACACCAGACAGGGAGAAGAGATTATGCGCGTGCCAACTCGAGGCACATAGTAGCAGCCAGAGAAGGGTGTAGACGTGCTGTGTACACGAAGAAAATTGGGGGTATCTCAAAGGGAAAGTCCCGAGAAATTCGGGGCCGAACACATGCAGAAAGGGGCCGGAAGCCACTACAAGGTTTGGCGATGGGAAACAACCATCAGACCGTCTTCGAATGACACTGAAATGAACCATGAGCGTAAGATGACCGCGTGCCAAGAACTGCGTGTAGCTTACTGGCAATGCAGGGATTTGGGAAATATCTGAAAACCAGAAAGGACCATCGGGCCCGTGCAAGTCATTGAAGGTTTGAAAAGCGGGATTAGGATCGCATAGTCTTGGCGCAGCGCTGTTGGGGATGTCGCGTCTCTCCACTCCGATATTAATTATTTGAAATACCGATTTCGAGCTAAGAAAGGGTTGAAATGACTACGATCAAGGACGAGGAACGACCTGCGCTGCTCCGCACACAGTGTAGCGAGTGATAGATATTGCGGGCGCGTTTCGCGATTGTCCAGTATGACGAGCTTTGACAACGCGCGGAGCTCATCTCGATGTTGCCGCAACGCTACAGCGAAGTCGGCGTCGGCGAACGGCTTGTTGGAGGGGGCCTGTAGGATGAGCGATGACAGAGCGACGGGTAGCCGTGACAGGAGCAGCGGGGTGTATGTGAGATCGGGGCAAACCAACGTCGAGAGGGAGGGGAATGAGAGGATGTAATCGTCCATGAAGGTCGACTCGGAAAATGGGTGTCCGAGGAATGAGAGATATTTCAAGGTTGTCGCGTGGTTCGTCAAGCCATTCCGTAGAGATACCAGCTCGCCTTCATCAAGGTTATTGGAACGATAGGAAAATCCTTCGAGTGGAGAATCGAAGCTTTGGAGGATGTGTTCAACGATCGCTCCATATTTATGCGTAGAGATCGCCAGGTTTTGCATCTTCGGTCTGAGGAGCCCTGCCCTTGGAGGATCCATTTTTTCTTCGAGAGGAATGGCAAGCGTCTCGAGATGGGGCAGGTTCATTATCTTGACTAGAATCTCGCGAGAAGAGATTTCAGTACGCACGATCATACGAGGGACCGTGCGAATAGCAGGGAAGTCGAGTAGGCGGAGAATTTCTGCATCTGCGGAACTGAGTATGTCACTCTGAAGGTTGATGGAGAGAAGACTGTGCTCGGGGAGTAGCGCGAGCCAGTCGAAAGGCGACGTGACCCATCGGCTACCGTGGAAAATCAGAGCCAAGGTTACGTGTCGCACCAGGCCCCGAAGATCTTGGTTCGCCTCAAGAGTGTCGGCCAATTTACGAGTAGAAGGAGCCCATACATGGATGCGGAGATTGTAATATAGCTTGCTAGATGCGACGGGTTGCCAACCTCGACAGACTCGGGCGACGTTGGCCAAAGTGATGCGGCCCAGATACGAGAACACTTCTTGCAGAACGTCACTATTGCAACGCTGGGCAGCCGAGGGGGCAGAACACTGTTGAGGCTGCAATAGGGGTGTCGTCTCCGCCAATGGAAGGGGAGAGAATGTTGTCATCGAAGTGTCCGCTATCGTTGCACCAGTATACTGGCGATACCAATCCTTTTATCAGTTTGAGTGCAAAGCATATAGGTCTGCAGAACATACAACAGCGTCGATACCGTGTGCGATGGAACTAATCATGAGAGCTGAGACCAAAGTCGCTGCTGGATCGTGGGCTTAGCGGCGAGGCAGCGGACATTGCCGAACCGGGCGCGTGGCTCAATAAACGTCTCAGCCGAGCCTGTCATGCAGTAGCAGATCTGGGGATGCAACAGACGTATCTCACTTCAGAATGAGCTAAACATTACTGAAGCATTGCAATAGATAAACGACGTAGATGAGAGAACCACACCAAGCGCGGAAATCATAGTACAAATGGATCGAAGTCGTATGTGTTAACATTGTTGAAGGTGATACCTTCTCTCATACACAATTCGACGAGAGGTTGGCCGCATTGTTCTAGACGTTCGCGGCCAGCGATAGTCACTCTGGCTAAGGCAATCAGCCGACCTCGATTTTGCTGCAGAGCATCGGCGAGGTTGCGGATGGGAGACTGGAACTGGTAAACAGCTTCGGAGGAGCCCAGAATGAGATGAGTTAATGTCGAGGGTAATCCAGAGATAAGAAGTGGAGTGTAGGAACGGCGTGGGCACTTGAGGGTCTTTAGGGAGGTGAAGGATGTTATGTAGTCGTCCATGAACGGAACCATACAAAAAGGATTGCCGATAAAGGACAGGTGCTGTATAGCGGATGCATGGCGTTGCAAACCATTCCGGAGGGAGGTAAGATCTTTTTTGTGGATGCATATTAATTCAAGCTCGAATTCTTCCAAGGGCGAGTCGAGACCCTTCAAGATCTGCTCGACGACAGAGCAGTAGCCATGCATGACTATCCTTAGCCTCCGCAGCTTAGGCAGGGTCACCCCCGCTTTCAGTATAGGGACGTCATGAAGGTCGATACGGATTGAAAGTGTCTCGAGGTGAGCCATGTTCAGGATAACGTTGGTCCTTGCATGGGAGTTCGTGCCGTCTGCGCGTAGGTGAGAGGCCGTGCGTATGGCGGGAAATTCGAGGATGGGATATGTTTCGGGTGCGGTGAGCATTCCGCCTTCGAATGTGACGGAGTGAAGGCTGTATCCAGGGAGTAATGCGAGCCAGTCGAAGTGGGAAGGATCCCACTCCATAAGCCGTGGACATCGCAACGTGACACATCGAACGAGTCCTGCCAGATCCGGCCGTGTAGTGAGCGTTTGGGAGAGTATAGGGCCGTTCCACGACGAGACGGACAGGGAGACGTCGCGATAGAGCTCCCTCGATGCTGCAGGCAGCCAATTGCGACAAACCAGCGAGACAGCGACCGACGACATACGGTCTAGATGCGAGAACACCTCCCCTAGGACGTCACTGTTGCAGCGCTGGGCAGCTGACGGCCTTTTGTGCAGGACGGACGTCAAGAACGCGAGGATGCATCTCCGAACAGTGTAAGGGAGCCGTTGAGCGCAAGGCCTGGACATTGGGCGTTAGAATATAGGCCTGGTTGAGATACGTCAGTGTCGTTTAGGGCCAGGGACGAGCTCAGCATACCGCGAAACGTATCATGGGAGTTGAGAACAAAACGAACCACTCGCCGCTTAGCTGCGAGGCAGCGGACATTGCCGAACCGAGCGCGTGGCTCAATAAACGTCGCAGCCGAGCATGACATGCAAAAATGCAGTCTTCCAGCGGATCTGGGGATGCAACAGAGGCCTCTCATTTCAGAATAAGATAAAAATTACTGAAGCATCGCAATAGATAAACGACGTAGATGAGGGAGCCACACCAAGCGCAGAAATCATAGTACAAATGGATCGAAGTCGTATGTGTCAACATTGTCGAAGGTGATACCCTCTCTCGTACAAAATTCGACGAGAGGCTGACCCCATTGTCCTAGAAGTTCGCGACCAGCGATAGTCACTCTGATTAGGGCAATCAGCCGGCGTCGATTTTGCTGCAGAGCATCGGCGAGGTCGCGGATGGGATCCCGGACATCAGCTCCGAAGCCCAAAATGAGATGAGTCAATGTCGGAGGCAATCCAGAAATTAGAAGTGAAGTGTAGGAATGACGTGGGAGCTTAAGGGTCTTCAGGGAGGTGAAGGATGTTATGTAGTCGTCCATGAACGGAACCATACTAAAAGGATTGCCGATGAAGGACATGTGCTGCATAGCGGATGCATGGCGCTGCAAACCATTCAGTAGGGAGTCGACACCTTTTCCGTAGATGCATGTTAACTCAAGCTCGAATTCTTCCAAGGGCGAGTCGAGACCCTTCAAGATCTGCTCGACGACAGAGCAGTAGCTATCCATGACTATCCTCAGCCTCCGCAGCTTAGGCAGGGTCACCCCCGCTTTCAGTGTAGAGACGTTTTGAAGGTCGATACGGATTGAAAGTATCTCGAGGTGTGCCATGTTCAGGATAGCATTGATCCTTGCACGGGAGTTCATGTCGTCCGCGCGTAGGCGAGAGGTCGTGCGTATGGCGGGAAATTCGAGGATGGGATATGTTTCGGGTGCGGTAAGCATGCCGCCTTCGAATGTGACGGAGTAGAGGTTGTATTCAGGGAGTAATGCGAGCCAGTCGAAGTGGGTAGGATCCCACCTCATAGGTTCCGGACGGCGCAACTTGACACGTCGAACGAGTTCTCCCAGATCCGGCCGGGTAGTGAGCGTTTCGGCGAGTATAGGGCCGTTCCAGGACAAGGCGGACAGGGATATGTTGCGATAGAGCTCCCTCGATGCCGCAGGCAGCCAATTCCGACAAACCAGCGAGACGATGACCAACTCCATACGGTCTAGATGCGAGAACACCTCCCCTAGGACGTCACCGTTGCAGCGTTGGGCAGCTGACAGCCTCTTGTGCGGCGGCGCATGGTGCAGGACGGACGTCACGTACGCGACGATGCGTCTCCGAACATTGGAAGGGAGCCGTTGAGCGTAAGACCTGGACATTGCGCCGTTAAAATATAGGCCTGGGTCCGAAACGTCAGTGTCGTTTAGGGCTAGGAACGAGCTCAACATACCGTGAAACGTAGCATGGGAGTTGAGAACAAAACGAACCACTCGTCAGATCGTGCATTTAGCGAATATCGGGAGCCGCCGGACTCTGAGCGCTCCAGCCCAATTCATTGCTCACGAGTCAAGTCACGACATTTTCATGTGGAAGTCATCGAGCTTCGAAGAACCAAAAGAGGTGTATGAAGTAGGAAAGACAGATGATCTTGACACTCGGATTAGCCATGAGTTCGTCTTTCGACGTCCGCGCATATTGGTCTGTGGTACTATCCACATCATGGCATATAGAAACTAGAGTAGCAGTACGACAGACTTTTGGTTGGCATCGGAGCGCGATCTAATAATACTCTAGGCATTGAACGATGATACGTGGTCCTCGACGATCTTCTTAATCCGGGCCTCAAGTTCGGGGGTAATGTTGCCGGTCTCGACCTCCTTGAGCAGGGACTCCTGAGTCGCGGCGAGGTGCTGACGGAAGTCAGCCTCCCACTTGACGATCTTGTCGACGGGGATGGAATCGAGGAGACCGTTGACACCGGCGTAAATGATGGGGACCTGGACCTCCATCGCCAATGGCTGGTACTGGCCCTGCTCTGTGATATTTGTGAGCCACGGGGATCCTTCAAGCACAAATGACGAAACTTACTCAAGAGCTCAGTGAGACGAGCACCACGAGACAGCAGGAAGCGCGTTGACGCATCGAGATCGGAACCGAACTGAGCGAAGGCAGCGACTTCACGGTACTGTGCGAGGTACAGCTTGAGCGAACCAGCGAACTTCTTCATGATCTTGCTGTACGAAGGAATCAGATGACGTCAGAGGCCGGCGAGATACGGGATACGCACGTCTGGGCAGCCGAACCGACACGGGACACGGAGAGACCGACGTTGATGGCGGGACGGACACCACGGAAGAAGAGCTCAGCCTCCAAGAAGATCTGGCCGTCGGTGATGGAAATGACCTGAATAATAGCGGGATTTGAGCGTGAATCTACTCCGTACCACATGCAGACTTACGTTAGTGGGGATATAGGCAGAGACATCACCACCCTGGGTCTCAATGATAGGGAGAGCGGTGAGAGATCCTCCACCGAACTTCTCGTTCATCTTGGCAGCACGCTCGAGGAGACGAGAGTGCAGGTAGAAGACATCACCAGGGTAAGCCTCACGACCGGGGGGACGACGGAGGAGCAGGGACATCTGACGGTAAGCGACAGCCTGCTTGGACAAATCGTCGTAGATGATCAAGGCTAAGAGCAAATCAGAACATGATACAACAGGGATTATACGTGCACTTACCGTGCTTAGCGTTGTCACGGAACCACTCGCCCATAGCACATCCCGAGAAGGGAGCGAGGTACTGGAGAGGGGCGGCCTCGGAGGCGGTGGCAGCAACGATGATGGTGTACTTCATGGCGTCGTTCTCCTCAAGGGTCTGGACGAGCTGGGCGACAGTCGAACGCTTCTGGCCGACAGCAACGTATACACAGTAGAGCTTCTTGGACTCGTCCTGGCCGTCGTTCCACCGCTTCTGGTTAAGAATGGTGTCAAGAGCAACGGCGGTCTTGCCGGTCTGACGGTCACCAATGATCAGCTCACGCTGGCCACGGCCAATAGGCACCATGGCGTCGATGGGCTTGATACCAGTCATCATGGGCTGGTTGACGGAGCGACGAGGCAGGATACCGGGGGCCTTGAGGGCAGCCCGGCGACGCTCAGCAGCCTTGATGGGACCCTTGCCGTCAATGGGGTTACCGAGGGCGTCGACGACGCGGCCAAGGAGTTCAGGACCGACAGGGACATCGACAATCTGGCCAGTACGCTTGACAGTGTCGCCCTCCTTGATGAGACGATCGTTACCGAAGATGGAGACACCGACGTTGTCGGCTTCCAAGTTCAAGCACATGCCCCGGACGCCGGAGGAGAACTCCACCATCTCTTCGGCTGAAGACGGAGAAAATCGACCTCAGCGTCGGACACAGAATGAGGGCATGGTCACATACCCTGGACGTTCCTGAGACCCCAGACACGAGCGATACCGTCACCGACGCCTAGTCATTAAAGTCAAAAAGCGCGTCACGTCGCCAGCTGGCATCGACGTACTGAGAACGCGACCCGTCTCCTCGACATTCGCACCCACGGCACTACCGGCTATCCGCGACTCGAGAATGGACGATACCTCGGAGGCAGCTACGCGTGACGTGGGAGTTCAAAGCGAGAGCGGGTGAACGGGGGGACACGGCGACAGAGGTAGACGGCGAAGGGGCGACCATTAGAACACTTTTCGAGCAGCTTTCAGGAGCGGCGAGCACATACCAGCCTTCGCGGTTGCGTACGAACGAGATACCGCGGGAGTAACGCGGACGGCGGCCTGCAACGTCGAAATGGGACTGTGAGCGCATTCCTAACGAAATTTTACGGGAAAAAAGCGCACTCTTGGAGCGGCGGCCAGCGCAGCAGCGCGAACAGTGTTTCTGAGGGCGACGCGGTGCATCACGGCGAGGAGAATAGGAAAGAAAGTGTAGGGATGGTCGCGAGGACTGCGAGGGAGGTTACGGGCGTATGCGGAATTTCAGCCGGGCGAGCCTTCAACCTTTTATTTCGTGCTCCGCCCCAAATCTTCGGCCCTAAGCGGTCGCTTCTGCCCAGCGCCTCTTCAGCCTGCCGCCCAATTGGTCGACGATTACTCTTCTCCCCCGACGTCGTGCACACCGCCGCGCTCGACGCCGCAATCCATGTCGGCACTGCTCAGGCGTGAGTCGTACGCCTCCCCGCCGTTTGCTCCGCGCTGACCCCGCCTTACAGCGATCCGCCAGCTCACAGGCTGCGCGCTTCAGACCCAGTCCGCTTTCGCGTCCACGTCTGCGGTCGCGGCCGCCTCTCCGCTCTCGCTCATCCGAGCGCAGCCCCAGCGATATGTCGTAGCTTCCGTCGCAGGCCGCAAATACCTCCTCGCACCCCGCGACCTTCTCACCGTCCCGCGTCTCAATGACGTGAAGGTTGGAGACGTCCTTACACTCTCGCAAGTGCACGAGGTTGGCTCGCGTGAGTTCACGCTCCGTGGCAACCCTGTCGTACCACCAGAGCAGGTTAAGGTCGAGGCGACCGTCGTTGAACATACGAAGGGCAAGATGGAAGTCATCTTCAAGAAGAAGCGGCGAAAAGGTTACCAGAAAACCATCAAGCACAAGCAGACGTATACTCGTCTTAGGATCGGGCCTATCGATGTTGTAGAGGCACAATCATAGCACATGACATTTCTTCGTGGCTCAAAGACATACGGGTGCATAGAGGGCAAAACAATACGCATGCTAGACTAGATTTCCCCTTCCTCCGGTGTCTCTGCACGAGCAGGCGGGGCTTGTGGCTGCTCAGGCTCCTTCGGAGGGGCCTCGACAGCGTCGAAGCGAGCACGCTGGGTGGTAAATTGAGCGGATGACTCTGTCAAGTTCTGGAGAATGGACACACCTTTTGGTCTCTTTCGTCATAAAGCCTGTCGTCGTAGACGGAACGTTCTCGCTTCTCTCTCGGATCCTCTTTGTAAACCGACGCGCTGCGCTCACGTTCTTCACGGAACGTTGCACCTTCAGCCTGGTAAGGATCGTCCCAATCGCGTCCGAAACCTTCGAAGTCGGCCTTGGAGCCCCTGCGTCTGCGGTCATCGTAGTCTCGGTGGTGGCGCGAGGACTTGTAGGTGTAGTCGCGGTCCCTCTCTCGGTCTTTGTCATGGTATTTATCCTTGGTGTAATCGCGGTCGCGTTCGCGAGGGTAATCCCGGGACGAGCGGCGCCCGTGTCCTTCATGGTCATCGTGTCCACGGTGGCGTTTAGAGCGGGACTCCCGTTCGTGTTCTCTATCGCCGTCCCGGTCCCGGTCCCGATCCCTGTGCTCGCGGTCCTTCTCACGATCATCGTCCTTGGGCTCTTTGCGCCTGCGGCTGGTGGTAGATCCACCGTCCTCAGACGCTTCCTTCTCCCGTTCGCGCAATCGCTCCTGTAAACAATGAGGTCAGTTAACAGTAATCGACGAAGTATTCTCACACACTTTTTGCCTCTTGACGAACTTGGCAAAGGCAGCGCGCCGGCTATCTTCATCCTCAAGAGCTTTGTATTCCGGCAGGTCTTGCATCAGAGGAACAGCCTAGTAGATAATGGCGTGAGCGGATGATAATATGAGGTGTGACGCAGCCACCTACATCCTCGAAAGATATACTGAGATCAAGGGGTTCAGTCATCTTCTTGAGAGCGTAGCGAAGGTCATCTTGGAGGTGACGTTGTCGCCGCTCGGCTCTACGCTTCTCTTCCGCTTGCTGCTTGACGGCTTGCTCGCGCATCTGTGAAGTTCGGCGATGAAACGAGAATACGTGACGGGTAGCAGATAACATACAGTGCGATAAATTATCTCAATGTCATCGTCGTCCAGCGTCTTGATCCCTTCATCGTCCTTGATGATACTCATAAGTTCGGCTTTGGTGGTATCCGGTGTAAACTTGAAGGGCTTTATCTCGCTCTTGTCACCAGATTCCTCGCTTGCCTTCTCTTCGTTGTGACGCTTGATGGCAGCCTCAGCTACAGTAACTTTCGCCTCAAGCTTTTGGTCAAGGCTATCGACTACATCCCAGAAAAGTTCCAGAGGGTTTGAACCAGGGTTGCCGAGCATATTGAGGTAACGTTCGTCCTTCGAGAAGTGCGGGTACACCTCCTTCCACTTGGTACGCGCCTTGATCTTCCCAGACTCAACAAGTCCGCGCAGCAGTTCCTAAACCAGTGGTGGTAAGTAATATAACTCAGCGAAGATGGTTAGGCGACGCACCTTAAAGCCTTCTCTCGCCTTACGCTCTTTCCTGGTTTTCTCCACCTGAGCACGACGCATCTGCTCTTCGAATTCACGTTCGCGCACCCGACTGTAGTCTTCAAAGGCCAGTAAAATATCGAGTGTGGGCAGACGGCGTAATTCTTCGTCTTCAAGCCACTCGTCTGACTCCATGACCTTGGTTTGAGCTTGCCGCCAACGGGTAACGACGTCAACTTCAAGCCGCTTAAACAAGTTCACGATCTTAGCGATGCTACGAGAACGTGATGCTCGCGATTCTTGCTACAAAAACACAGCCATGTTTTAGAAGGCTGGTTCCAAAACGTGATATAGGACGCACCATTTCGCGCTGCCTCAACTCAGCCACATACTCCTCGAAGATTAACCTTCGCTCTGCCTCGATCTTGGCCTGCTGCCAGATGGGGTGCTGAGCGAAGAGCTTGTCTGCTGTAGTGAAAGTAGTATAGTGGAAGACGTTGGGGTTGCCCTTGAGCATGTTTCTGACAGCAGGACGTAGCTTCGACAGGCGCGCCTCGCGTTCTTCCTGTTCTTTCGCACGCAGAGCGTCGGTGTACTGCAAACGGGTCAACATGGAAATCTGCTTCGAATGCAAGCCTGACATACCTTCTGCCAGGCGTTTTTCTTCTCCGCAAGTGTGTTCAATGCCTTGTACAACGGATCTGTAATGATAGCCCTCATAGTCTGATCCCAGGTCCAATTCGCATCGACACCTGCTTTTCTCAATAGATGCATGAACGCCTTTTCGCCTTCCTCCACCGTCGCGAAACCATTGTGCGGAATCACCGGGTCTTCAGGAAGATTTGGACGTGCGGGAAGAACGCTAGATTGGTTCAAAGGTAATCCGCCGTTGTGCGGTCCAACGGCAAGTTCGTTGCCATTTTGGCCATTGACTTGCTGCTGCGAACCGGCAGATGAGGATGGGTCATTGCCACCCGAAGGGTTAGCTGCACCTTGCAAGGAACTGGCTCCGACTGCTCCTGTCACGCTTCATTTCCAGTTAGTAACTATCGAACCTGACAAAGAAGCGAGCACGCATACACAAGCGCGTTGGTTGGTTGACTGGTCTTCTCCACTTTCTCGAGGAGCAGGAGTAGCTCGTCTGGCATATCCCATTTTGACTCCTTGGATTCGGTCTACGTTGGGGTAGCGTGTAAAATCTCCAAATTAATAACGGCACAGCAGAATGCTCACATTGTAGTAGTATTTCCTGCCCCCAGAGAAGTACTCCTTCCACTTTGTCTGATTGAGGGCGCGCTGCGAGGAAGTGAGTATTACGTCTTTCCGATCGCTAGACTTGACGGACCTCGAATGGAGTTTTCAAATCTGCATGCCGGTCAGTCCCCCAACCTCAGTATATCCTATGAAGCACGTACCATCTGGCTTCTCCCAAACACTTTCCCTCGTCCCTGTATTGAACCAGTACGTACGTCCTTCCGGATTTCGATGTTCCGTCTGTAGAGTCGTATAATGAGCATTGAAGCACCACAGAATCACATTACTCACCCAGATATTCATGCCGAAAGCGCAGTCAGTGGTAGTGGCGCGAAGTCACGACAGTCAGAGTGCAAGGTCGAGGGAAGGCGCCTATGGCCTGCGTGACCTCAGAAGGGCCCGATTGTTCCCACGCATCAGGGCCCAATCAGAGCGCTCACTCACGACTTTTCAGGCCTGCATTCGCTCTTCACGCACGAAATGGCTCCTCGTGCCTCTCTCCCCTCCAAAAAGCGCAAACATGCAGAAGACTCTTCACAAGAACCAGCGGCGGTCAAGAATATAAAATCCCTCGAGGACCAGCTCGTCGCGGCGGTCTCGTCCAAGTCCTCTCTGAATCCTTTAGCCGACCTCCTTGATATTGCTCGGGGTACGGTCGACCCTCAGGTCCTTTCGAGGGCGATCTACGCGTTGTACCGTGTATTTGTCGTCATCATCACAAATGGACTCCTCCTAAACGTGGCTGGAAGCGATGAGACGAGAGCCGTTCGCACCTGGCTGCAAGAGAAGCTGCACAACTTTGTAGAGCTTTTGACAGGCTTGCTCGCGGACGAGGAATCTATTCTTAAGGTATGTGACATACCGTTCCTCTCGTGGGTCTGCGTACTAACCGCCGCTACCAGACTTCCGCCCTTAAAATCCTGTTCTCTCTCCAAAAACACTTGTCGACCTCTGTGAGCAAAGCACCAGGGTCGAGCACCGGAGCGCGCCCCGAATTCCACATATCGCACTTCAGGCAAATAGTGCAGGGACTTCTGCTATGCCCCCCGTCCCCAAGAGGCTCTCTCCAGGCGAAGAAGAGAAAGGACGATGGCGAAGACCGCGGCAAATTGGACCCTGAAGTCAGAGACATGTTCATGGATACTTGGCTCAGCGAGTGCGACGACATTCGGTGGTTTTTCCTACGGGAGTCTGCGTACGTGAATATCTGTCATCTGCTTGCGTACACTGACGCCTCTTACGCTTTAGTGGACTGTTGACGACTTATTCGCCCAAGGAGCACCCCCATGTCCCTGAGAATCTACTCTTCTTACTCGAGCGGTTGACGACGTTCCCGACGGAGTCTGCAGAGCTCAACACGTGGTGGGTCGAAGAACTTGGTGCACGCCCTCCCAAACCGAAGAACCTCAAGGCCGGGGAAGATGGTGAAGACGAGGACGAGCAAGCAAATCAGGATCTCGGGGACGATGAGACTGTGGAGGACGACTGGAGGAAGTTCTTCGAGGATGACACCGACAAGGATGCCGCGGCGCCGAAGGTTGCATCCGCGCGACTGCACAAGTTGACTTTGCACCAGTCGCTGCATTCTTTATCTTCTCATAGAGCTGTGTTTACTCGTGCATGGCTCGCACTCGTGCCAAAGCTTTCCCTCGACCATACAGAATCCAGCAAGGCACTCTCAACCCGCGCTCTAAATGTTATGCACCGAGGCGTAATGCCTCATCTGACCAGAGCTGTTCTAGTCATGGATTGGGTGGCGTCTTGTGTAGATTATGGTGGAACTGTGGGCCTGCTCGCGCTTAACGCGCTCTTCATACTCATGAAGGAGTACAACCTGTGAGTAAACCATTCGCGGATACTGCTCAAGTTGCTCACACGCTCCTTCCAGCGATTACCCGTCGTTCTACACTCGGTTATACGCATTCTTGGATCGGAACGTTTTACATCTGAAGCATCGTGCACGATTCTTCCGTATGACTGAGTTGTTTTTAAGCTCAACGTGCGTCGACTGCCCCTTGATCTTGACGAAAGGCTAACCAAGATTTGTAGTCATCTTCCGGTGACCCTCTTAGCTTCGTTCATGAAGCGATTGGCTCGCTTGTCGCTCTCTGCCCCTCCCGCGGCAATTGTCATGATCATTCCGTTCACGTACAATATTCTCAAGAAACACCCCTCCCTCATGGCGATGATTCACCGAGTTGGCGACACTTTCGAAGCGTCACAGGGTAAGCCCATCGATGCCTCCACATATATCGAGACTTACGGTTTGTTATAGATCCCTTCAGCGACACAGAAGTTAATCCGACTTTGACAAACGCGATCGACTCGTCTCTTTGGGAGCTGTATACTCAGAGGCAACATTATCATTCTGCAGTCTCTACCTTGGCTCGTATCTTCGAAGAAGCCTTCACAAAACCAAACTACGCGCTTGAGGACTTCTTGGATCACACCTACAACACGGTACGTAACTTGTTGCATCTACGCTCGGGCATCCTGGTTAATGTTTTCGTCAGTTGTACGAAACGGAGTCCAAGAGGAGGATCAAGAAAGAACCAGCGGTAGTTATCGACCTACCACAACGTCAATGGTTCCCCACGTCCCAACTCCAAGATGAAACTATTGCAGCAGATCGTATCAGCTCGTTATGGGCTTTCTCGTAGTGCATTCCGGACTTCCTAAATTGCGTTGTCCAATCTTAATCTTAACAACATCTGTCCGTGAGCGAGCTTGCGTCACTCTTCTTTGCCTGATGCACCGTGTGCTACGTACAAAGCATCCTCGTAATGACACAAAGTCTCGGTTACCTCCTTCATATGTTCTATATGCTCTCGCGCTCTTGGATTGGTCTCGTTTCCCCGATATTTTGCTTCGGAGGGTGATCGAGCGCCAGGGTGACGCGGACCGCGCAGCGCGGGTCGACAATTCGGAACTCTCATGAAACGATCACAGGCTCTGCCTCGCATTCCCTCGAGTCTGTATGGACGACCTGTACAACAATGCCTGGGGCGACTCCTCTCAGTTCTACACCAGTACCGACAAGCCTACCACTAGCACCTGGGCCTCTCCGTCTCTCACCACCACTGCCCACACCGAAGAGGCCGATCTAGCCGCTCCGTCCTGGTCGACCGGCGCAGACATCCGCTGGAACGAGCCGTCCGGGCAGGAGAGCGGCTTCTCGTGGTCTAACACAGACCCTGACTTGGTCTGGGAACCACCGAGCAATTTCTCCGATATACAATTGGGAAAGTCTGAACCTCTTGCAGAGGAAACAGACGTTCGTGACGACGAAAGCTCACCACGAGAGGATGATGATGAAGACGGTAGCTCGCCACCATCTCCAACAGAACACCATGATACACCTGAAGATAAATATGTGGAGAGTTTGCCTTCACGGTCACCGTCGCCTCCACCGGACCCGCGCTCTCCTTCGCCGGACGTCGATGGTTTCGGGACGTTCGCTAGTGCGCTCGACGCGGACGACGTTGAGCACAGCGCGACCATCCCTCAGGAGATAGAGGCTGATGCCTGGGGCTCTCCTTGGGCCGGTGCTGCGGAAGAGGAGGACCGCGAGGAGGAGCCCAAGGTGGATGAATGGGAGCTCGCGAGACGTCAGAAGGAGAAGCTCGACAGGAAAGTTGTACGTCGCGTCAACCCCCATAGTTCTCGTCAAGTTCTAACGTGCGACGAATGCGTAGCCCCCAGAAGTACTAGCGAATATTCTGATCCAGTGTGAAGAGTACTATCGTGAAATACATCCCGCAGCCAAGGAGGAGACCGTCAGTGAGAAGGATGCTTGGATGAATGACTGGCGTAGTGGCATGGAAAGCGTCGAGGGTCTGTGAGTAGGACATGGCTTTCGTCGAGACCCTCTACTCAGTGGCGACCTATGTGCAACTCTCTCTTCAGCCAGGCTCTCATGCAAGCAATAGTCCCGGACTTGTCCCTTCAACCTCCTGTTCAATTCACCAAGACCAGCATCGCCAAGCAGATGGCCTCCACAGTCCGCATTACGAAGGCTCTACCAATGGCGAAAGCTAGTCCCTTGTCGCTATACCTCGGGGCCAAAGGGTCGACAGCATGGGAAGCGGCCGTGAAGCAGCAGAAGCTGGTTGTTGAGGAAGATGTTGTGCCTGTAGGCTGGAGGATCATGGAGAAGGGGCCGGTCGAGACTACGGACACAGACTCTGCAGGTTCCAAGCAAGGTGGTTTCTTCTCGTTCTGGGGAAGACGACAGTCAAAGCCAGTCACGCCAATACTGGAATCCTCCAAAGAAGCTTCTCCGTCGCGTAATTCGGTGCCTAGCCGGCCCAGCAGCTCTGTAGGGGATATTGCACCTCGTGCTTCGTCCAGCCGAGCAAGTCAGGATAGCGCCCGTTCACAACCTCCCTCCAAAGAGGCTGACCCACCGACGAACGCCTCAAAACCCGCCGAGGCCGTGCAACCGTCTGCAGAGGCTACCCTCATCTCAACCCCTCCTTTCGCGTCATATTCAACTGCACAGGAACCTCAAATTGAACCGGACGCCCAGACGCAGCCTGCTCCCTCCGCGGTGTCCAGGTTTCTCACCCGCTTTTCGCGCAGTCGAAGCTCAGTCAGTTCTTCCAGCTCGCGACGCTCATTGGCTCTTTCCTCGGACGATCTCGAATTCCTCTCGGATATTGTCCCTAGTGTTAGCGACAGTCACGAGAACGACGCTGAGTCTCAACCAAAGGCGCTGTCAGAGATGTTGAAGCCGGAGCCTTTGCCTCCCGCGCTCCCCCCACCGCCATTGGCTCCGCCGCCTCGTCCAACCATCGTCACTGCGACCAAAACCTCCACGACGCCTTCCATCTCTCCCACGATGTCTACCACGCCTCAATCTGCGATAGGTAGTCTGTTGCAGACCGACGATGGTGACGACTTTGGCGCTTTCGAGGATAGTCCCGCAAGCTCGCCGATTGCCATTACGCCACAAAGTGCCATGCCTGCAATTCCCCTTCACTTCGGCGCCTCTAAGCCGTCTTCGCGGACGGCAAGCCCTTCGCCGTTAGCTGTGACGAGTCTCGCACCGCCACCGGGCTCAATCGCTCTCAACGGTTTCGGGCAACAGACACCGCTTCACACTTCCTCACGAGCGAGTTTGCCAGCCCCTTCACAAGCCCCCTCCATGCAGCGTTCTGCGACCGAACCATCCGAGTCATCTTCGAGAATGTCAATGCCTCTTCGCCCAAAGGTGCCATTGTCCTTCACCCTTCCTCCACCTCTGACGACGGCGTCACACCTATCGGAGGCATCTTCACCGTTCTCTCCGACGAGCGATGTTCCACTTGGGCAACTCTACCCTGGTGCAGCGCAGAAGCTGCCAACTTCAATTCCTCGGAGTGTGAACACGTCTCGCAAACCCCCTTCTCTCAACATTTCCCCACACCCGTCCCGTGCGCACACGCCCATCATGGTGAAAGCGCCTCTGAATTCCGCCACGCAAGCTCCTTTGCTGGCACCGCCGCCCTCGTTGTCCGGTAGGTCGGCGACGCCAAAGTTCGACTTGCTCAACGACGAAGACGATTTTGCGGATTTCCAGTCGTCTGACCCTACCCCCATCTCTGTCATGCCCCAACAATCCCGGTTCGGCATCCCTCCCCCGCCTTTGTCGGGCAATACCACCTCAGCTCTTGCACCCACGCCGCTCCTGCAACCTCCACCGTCATCATTTGCCTCGCCTATGATGGCCAGTCCTCTATCACCAGACCCCTCGAGTTCGCTGATAGCAGACTTTTCGTCTGCCGCACTACTGGCTTCGTCGCCTAGTGTGCAGTCCACCCCAAGTCGAAAGGCCGGGCAGAGTAGCAGTCGACTGGCGGAGAACCACTTGCTCGCCTCCCAATCCTCCATACCCTCCTCGGACTTTGACGATTTCATGGATTTCGGCACTTCCTCTGCACTGCGGACTCCCTCTCCACCGCGTCCACCAACGAAACCTTCCAAAGCGCCGAGGGTGCCACTCTCCATAAGTCCGCCCAAACCATCCATCGACCACACCGTTCTCTCCACCGAAGAGAAGAAGTCGCAGCATCTGCGCACGATGAGTCTGCTCGAGCGTGCGGCGGCAAGACCAGGGCAGTGGCCAGCCCCGCCATCGCCACTCCCACAGGCCCTATCGTTCCCTATACTCGGTGTCGCGCCGAAAGCACAGGACCTCATGGGAGACGACGATGGGTTTGGCACGTTTGAGTCAGAGACGATGAAATCCGAGGCGATCCAGGAGCAGCCTCTCCTGCCAAACTTTCTCCAGCCACCACCTCCGGCGACAGTACCAAAGCCACCGGTGGCGGCACCGTCACCTGCGCCGATGGCATGGGGTGCTTTTGCGCCTCCGCCGCCGAGCAATGGCGCGGCACGATCTCTGTCTCCTCCGAGCCAGAAGACTGGTTTGGGTGGGCTATCGGCGCAGGATCTATCTTTCTTCGAGGGCCTATAGCCTGGGGCGGATGTCTTCTATATTCGTTGTATCATCGTTGGTGTTGCGGTCGTCTGGAATATAATTATTCAGCGTTTTTTGTATTTCTGCAGATAGTCCGTCCATCCGTCGACGCCAAGTCCTATGGCCACTAATGTATGTCTTCAGAGATGCTAGCACAGAGCGACAGACAGGGCAGCCGAGAGCAAAGCACGGCAGCAAGGGCTTTTGTCTGGGAATTGAACCCGGGACCTCGCACGGTTCAGCGTGTTCAATTCCCGGACCCAATGTGTCTAGATTGGGTCTAGGAATAGAGCTTCAGGAGAGCTGGGACTAATCAATACCACTAGACTAACTGAGGTGCGCTATAGTATTGTTCCCTCCCTCATTCAAGTTGAACCTAGATAGCCACACGTTCGCGACGATAACATCCCCTACGGACGCACCTCGAACCGACATGTACGTGTCGCCACTGTTGCAATCCTCGTTTCTGACATGCGCATTGTCTTCGTGGGTTACCACCTGAGATGATAAGTGATGTGGTGATATTTACTCGACTGCCCGAAGGCTTTGCTCGTCAATTCGCTCGTTGAGCTTGTACGGGAATTGAACCCGGGACCCTCAGTTATCCCGTGGTAATGGCGGTATCCGACAATCCTGGAAAGTGATCAAAATGTCTTGAAGAACGCTGCAAAATGCGTGGACTCGATCGGGAATCCAGAAGCTCCCGACATAAACGCCCTTCTCGACTCATTCTAAAACATTCCCTGGTGGTTACAATTGAGCTCAAACAATTCCACGAATATTTCCCCAGGCTCCTGGAGACTGGGAGAAAATTACTGTGTTCAAGAAAACAAAAAGGGCTCAACCGGGAATTGAACCCGGGACCTCCTGCAATTTTTCCACGCTAATGATGGGGGTATAACCCGAAGCAGGAATCATACTACTAGACCATTGAGCCGTGCTTTGAAAGCAGGTATTCAACAATATAGCTAGCTACCACTTTTCGGAGCCCATCCGTGTCCCTCGATCTCGGTAGTGTTCCGTGAACAAGGATGATGTTAATAACAGACATTGTTAACACGTTATTAACAGTGTTATTAACAGCGTTAATAATAA
>BSCZ01000272.1:0-134213 GCA_027924225.1 Bjerkandera adusta
AAAAAAAAAAAAAAAAGAGGGGGTAAGAACTCTGCCCGCGCACTCCATCGCGCTATTCGTTGCATCTATATCGAGCTGATAACGGAATTTCGAGTACGGGGGAATTCAAACGAGTGCGAGCAAATGGCGCTCATCATCGCACTAGACCGTGATGTTGTTCAGTTATACTAGCGAGGATTTCCGAAAGAGTCGACGGGGACACAACGAGGACATTAGATAGGCAGGCAGCAGGGCAAGATGGGAGACCTGGGCCGGTCTGCACCCTGGTGGTCATTCAACCCGAGTCCAGGGTTACATTTTGGGCCCAGAAGCGGACTAGATATGGACCGTATTGCCGCTTTGATAGGGAAATACGCAAAAAGTGCAGTAAACCGCGAGGGGGGAGACTCAGCGGGTTGTCTCCCAACCATGACCTCCGCAAAGGCGAAGACCTATCTCCGGCACACTATAATTCGCAGCCAGCCCGGGCGGCAGGCGTAAGGCCGTCAGGATCGAAAGAGGAAAGCAGCCAGGTACGGGAGACGCGGTAATTTGTAGTTGAGACACGGCGATCCAGAACGAGGGACAACGAGGCAGGCTCCACCAGCTTTATATAATCCCTTCCCTCGACCTCCTCGCCCTCTTCAGTACCGCCAACACCCCCGCCGCCGCCGCACACGTCTCCGACGTCGTTGCACACACTCCGACACCGTCATGATCCGCTTCGACAACCTCCCACCCGAGGTCATGCAGGCGATGTGCACACCGATGCACCTCATCCTCCCGCCGTCCCAGTCGCACCGGACAGGCGCACTCTATCTAGGCTCCTTCTCCGCCATCCTCGACCCCACCCTACTCACCTCGCATGCCGTCGGCGCCCTCGTACAGGTGCTCGACGCTCCGTGGCTCCCAAGCGTCGACGCCCACGCCGCGCAGGGCAACAAACTCGAGTGCTACCGCCTCGACATTCTCGACAGCAGCACCGCCGACCTCCGTCCCCACCTCGAGGCGACCGTCCGCTGGATCGACGACCGCCTCCGCAGGGGCATAAACGTACTCGTACATTGCCAGCAGGTACGTATCGCACTTCCCGTCCTCACCCTCGCCCGTTCTCACCGCCGACCGGTCCAGGGTATCTCGCGCTCAGCCGCCGTCGTCATCGCCTACCTGATATATACACACAACATGTCCTATGACGCTGCTCTGGACCTCGTCAAACGTAAACGTGCGTGTGTGAAGCCCAATTCTGGCTTCGTCAGGTACGCCCCTGCCTCCCTCGCGTCGCTCAGAACGCTCAATTCGCCATATCCGCAGGTGTCTGCAAGAGTGGGAGCGGCAATGGCGTCCCCCAGCGGGCGAGCGGCCGTCGATGCGAAGAGTGATGACGACACCACGCTAGACGGCTCCGGAAGTCGCCCAGCCGCGTCCTATCGCGTCGCATCGCTTACCATCCCGCCCCCATACGCACACGACACGCCAGCCCCCTCACACCAATCATACGGACATTACACACACCGTAATACAGCATCTCACACCACGGCATGGACCTCGCACACGAAAAAGCCACGGCTGAAGCACGGCGAGAGTCAGGGGATGGGTAACGCACCGCCATCGCCTCGTCATCGTCATCATCGCGCCAAATTCTGCATGGATCTGCCACTGCCTTCTCCCAGCTCCTGTTTCCGGCCGTTCTGGTCTCTTCCAGGCTTCTGCAGTTTGTTTCTCTTGCTCCATTTTCTCGCCAGGGTCTCTCTAGTGTATATATCGTGTTTCTCGATCACCTCAGGTTGTTTTGTCCTTCGGTTTCGCCTCTTAGGGTATTTCTTCTCCGATTTCAGCGGGCTTCAATTTATTCTACTGCACAACACACTCCGTCAGCAGTCTCATGCATAGCTACCACACACCTTGTATTATATTGCACGTTACAACATATATTCCCTATTCATCTTCCCTCCACCCAACTCTCCACCCCGATTCTCCCGCGGCATTCCCGTCTCCCATTCACCGCCCACACGTCATTGACCAGAGATCCCGCGATATTCAGCGTCCCCGCAGGACGACGCGGCGAAATTCCACCTTGGGCGGCATGCGCGCGCGGGCGAGTGGATGGGAGGCCCGACGACACATGTCTGCTGGCGGAGGCGGGGGGAAAGGGCGTGCTTCACGCGGGGAGGCGTATGTTTTGTAGCGACTCTGGGCCGGTGAGGTCATAACCTGACGCTGGGGTTTGTCTGGGCCCAGGCTCTGCGGGCGGCCCGAAGGACGATCGTCTCACTTTGGGTAGCGCTCAACTTCGCTCGACTCACGGGTAGCACACACAGAAGGTTCCAGAGACGCAGATCAGATGATAAAATTACAATCGAAAGACGCGAACCATTACATGAGAACCCGAAGCACAACCAATCAAAACGAGACCAAGACGAAAGCAAAAAAAAGACAGAAGGACAGAACAAAACGACAACAAAGATATAGCAAGAGAAGTAGAACTAGAGAGCAACAGAGACGAAGTAGAGATACAATGAGATGTAGAAAGTGTACAAATGCGGGCAGACACAGGAAAATTTCAGGACACAACGAGAGGAAAAGAGGCGCGAAAATGATGATATGATGTGATGAGTCTAGGTGGGCGGGGATGGGCGGAGGGAGACGAGTGCGGGTCGCAATGGCGCGCAATTGTCTATTGCCAATCTAGCTGGCCATAGTCGGCCCAGTTGTAGATCGGGTCGTCGGCCGCGGGCCAGTGAGGCAGATGAATGTCAATTTGAGGATACGAGGCCTCCCACGGTTCGAGGACTGCGCCCACGTCGAAGCCGGAATATAATTGGTGGTAGGATGGCGGCTGGACGACCTCCGGAGCGAGTTGGAAGAAACCCGCTGCTGGGTACGGCTGGGGCAGAAAGACTGGAACGTCCTCCACCTGAACGTGGCCATAGTCGTCCGTGTATTCGGGCCCTGCGTAGAGAAGTGCGTCGTCGACAGAGTCGAACGGGTATTCCGGGTAGGAGGACGAGGGTTGATACAACCATTCTTCGTCGTCCAAAGGCAAGTATGGGTCGAAGTCAAAGCTGGGGCCGTGGGATGCGCCAGTGGTCGAGGTCGTCGGCCTGGTGTTGTGAATCCTCGACGACGACGGGGGGTGGGAGGCGAGGCGATCGAGCGCGGGGCCGGAGGGGCCAGCGACGGGCTGGTCGTCGACGACGTGCGCCGCGCGCCGCCCAGCCTCGGGAACATCTGCAAAGGCCTCGTTCTCGCGCGCGGTCCGCTTCGCCAGCGACTTGCGCGCCATCTTGCGGGGAGGTGCATGGTCTGTGTCAGAGTCGGTCGTCGACAGGGACCTCTTCCGCGAACTCGTCTTCGAGGACTGCGCCCGTGGCCGACGCGGAGCCCTGTTTGCGACGCTGGGGTGATTTTTATGTGCTGCCGACATGTGCTTCGAGCGCCGACTAGTATCACTGAAAGTCTTGTTGCAGGTTGGGACCTTGCACTTGAGGTCAATAATGCCTAGTCTGCATCGAGTTCAGCCCGTGTCGGGTATCGACTCATGGAAAGGAAGACTAACATTGTTTTTACGTGGGAGGCGGTGTTCTCAACCTGCGTAGTCCGGTGCGGGGTCCCATCCGTATGTTCGCAATTGAGCAAGGGGCAGTCATAGCTGCTCCGGAGGTTAGACAGCATTTAACGGTGGGAGTGGCATGCATTCTCACCACTTGTCTTCGCTCTTGGTCGCCTTGATGTGCGCCTTTATCCGCTCGTCTAACGTGTTGGAAGCCTGAAGTAGAGATGAGGGTCTGCAAATAGACGTCACGGGAGGGCATACCTGGCAAAGGTGACACTTTGCCCTTCCATCGGGCGTCTTGAAATGACGGTCAAAGTATGCCTTTGCGGCGGCCGGATCCCGTGGGCTGGGGAGCCCGTTGCGTACTTTCATCACAGGCGTGGCATTGGGATTGTGATTCTCGTCGAGGGGTTTGACCACCTTCGGCTGAGTTGGCTGCGTTCGTCCGACAGTGGACATGGCCGTGAATACTAGAAATGGATGGGGGTGCTGGGAGGCGAAAGCGAGAGCAGACACCAAGGTGAATAGGCGAGGGAGTATGAGAACAAAATACGTTGTCCAAACCACATTTTATACGACTGTGGCCCGTGGCTGGAACAACGGGCGCTCTGGCGTGGTCCACGATCCGTTCTCGGCTAGTGCTTCCAAAGAGCTTTGTGGCCGCGGACGCCATGCGGCTCCGCGACAGTTGCCACGCATCTGGACTTGGATCTAACAATGGTGTTTGGTCGTGTGTGCGAGCAACGCCGGGCCACAAAGGCGGACAATGCGCCAAGACTGTGCACCAAAGTGAGCCGAAACTATCCCGTCCCGTCCCTCGCGGTGGGCGCGATATGACGGGATGAGTCGGTCTCAATGAGAGCTTTCTGTGCGTGTAAAAATCACCGTGAGGGGCCCGGTAACGAACCTGCGATTCGTGAAATCTACCATAGAGGAGGACGCGCCGTCGGCTAAAGCACTGCGCCTTTGTGGCATGATGGCCACAACGGCATGCTACGCCACATCCCGGCATGATATGCGTTTGAATAGTGCCAGTGCAGATAGCTGTGAATTCAAACACCGCCGTAGTGTTCCTGGAAAAGTGGTCCGTCTGAACTCGTGGCGAATGGCAGCGAGTGACTCCGGTTTCCAAACCCTCAAACCTTGAGTATGCGGAGCCCGCATGGCGTGTGAGTTTGTTTTTGGTGTTCGGGTGCGAGATATGGAGGCTTCCCTGGGCGTTGCGGCGGGCGTCGTGATGGTCGCAGAACAAGGTTTGGGCGTTTGACCATTTGCAGAAGGAGGGCGGGATACGACCAGTTTGGGTAGTCCCGCCTGATAGGCGCTCTAGTCCACGTCTCCTCATCACCAAACAACTCTTGCCACTAGTTACCTTAAAATGGTACGTTCAAATGCTTAAATTTACTCAGAAATGCTACTTACTCTCTGTAAATCCTCACAGCCCGCGTCACTAGACTTCGCGACCGCGATGGACCTTCCGGAAGAGCTTTTTGAGGTCGTGCTAACTTTCCTATGCGACACCGAGATTCCAATCGGCGACGATACCCCGTTCAACCTTCCGCGCAAGCAACTTGGCCGTCTTGCTTTGACCTGCAGGTACTGGGCGCATCATATCCGCGCCCGCCAGTTCTCGAAGGCTGTGCTTCGCAGCAGAGACGATGCATTGGCCTTCTTATCGTTCGCCAAGTGGGCTAGCCCTCTGGGAATAGCAGCGTTCGTTACGTGGCTGGACTTGGAATACACGATATCGGAGCTCCCCTGGATTCATCTCGTCTTCATGGCCAACGACCATTTCCCGCGCGCTCGGACGACATACCTGACTCTGAAGGGCCCCTCAGGCTCCTCCATCTCCGAACAGCCGGTACCTGTGCCGCTTCGGTCAGTCCACCAATCCCTTCCGCGCTCCTTTCCGACATCTTTATCAAAGTGCCATCGCCTCACCGTCCGTGATGTTCATTTCCGGTCCTATGAACATCTGGAGTCTCTTATGCGGTCGATCAACTACATATTCGCCGCCGGACTATACCCATCCGCAGCCTCCAAACCTTATACGCTCTCTGGTGTGTCCTGGAGCCGAAGCCAACCGAACTTTTTGGGCGCACGCAAGTACCGCGGTCTTCTCGGCGAACTCAATTTCTCCATCGAAGGTCGCCCCGAACCCTGGCTGTTCTGCAGGACACTAGTTGCTCGTCCGCCTGCTGATGACGTGGTATTCACGCTCCAACATGGGATACCTTATGTCGACCTGCAAGATCTCACACGACTTGAAGACCTGTTCAGAGTTGTCTCGCAGAGCTTCGTTTCCACAGAGGACCATCCGTT
Source organism: Bjerkandera adusta (assembly GCA_027924225.1). Classification (NCBI taxonomy): domain Eukaryota; kingdom Fungi; phylum Basidiomycota; class Agaricomycetes; order Polyporales; family Phanerochaetaceae; genus Bjerkandera; species Bjerkandera adusta. Next base: position 5,858 of record BSCZ01000272.1, read on the forward strand.
TTCCAAAAATTGCGGGAGACACAGGTTTCAAAGGAGCAAAGGTAGAACAAGGTGTCAATGAACCTCTTCGAGTCCGAATGCTAATGAGCCACCTGATATAGTCGATCGCGATGGCTATACCATCTCCCTCTCCTGCGACAACGCCGACACACTATGCTCTCCCACGGTCTACGCTTCCATCTCCTCGAAGGGTCTCGTCAAGGGGATAACCGTTCAATATACCCATGCATTTGCAGAACCTGCCGAGCATATATCGGACATGGCGTTGTTTGATTACGTTTGGGAGTCTCTGGACGGCAGTGCAGCGCGGTTCGGGGATCAAATCATCGTATTCGAAGTGAAAGTCGTCGCCACGAAAGACACCGCGTGTGCTATCCTCAAGCTTCTTCAACCACAGTTGCCCACAATGTATGCTGCGGGAAAGCTGTCGGTGTTATACTCGAGTAGGAGGATCTCCTGGGCGTGGAAGGCGGCGGACGAAGAAGACGAGCCAGAATTCGAGCCTCCTCCGCTATTGGCCCACTCCGCGCAGCCTTTGTCCTCGGTGAGTATCACTAGCCCGTTCTGGAGCCAAATATCCCTGACACGAGGTATTAGGTTTGATCGCAGTGCATACCGAATGTCAAATATGTCTATCTTGCCGGAGCATGTGCCTTGCGCGTCGCAGGACCAGCATCCTGCCACGAACCACCCTCTTTCGTCGACACGGATGAACCTCATCCGTCTTTTTGTTGGGCTCATTCATCGTCTCAAGAGGCTATTTGGCAGACGGAAACATCGTCAAATGGCCACGGCAGCGGACCTCCCTCCCGAGCTTTTCGAGCGAATCATTTCGTTTCTAGCCGGGGAGAGGCTCGAACATCAGTTCGATATGCCCCTCGAGGTCAGCAAAGGCCAGTTGGGCGTGTGCTCCCTTACATGCCGCTTCTGGGCGGTGCAGTGCCGTCGTCGGATGTTTAGGAGGTTGACGTTACGCTCTCACGAGGACTTCACGACGCTTCAAGCATTCGTCGAAGCATCGAAGGAGTACAATTGGTCTATCGCCAGATTCCTGGGCGAGGTGGAATTGGAATGCCGTATTTCGGACCATCCTTGGATTCATCATCTCTACACCTCCAAAAGCTTGCTACCCAGACTCTCCCCTTACGGTGTTTATATCACTCTGCACAACCGCGGACCAGAGCAGAAGACGCCGAGCACAATCCGAGGCGTGCATCATCTCCTCCCTCGATCCATTCCCCCATCGCTATCCCTCGCCGTCCACCTCGACTTGCAAGACATCCACTTCCGGACCTTCGAACAGATCACTAACATCGTCGCTTCGGTGTACTGCGTGGACTCCTCGCCGATTTGGAACCATCGGGGGCTGACCTGGGATACCCATCAAGCGGACTTCGTCACGCCGCCGAAGTACCACTGTCCATTCCAGTTTCACCAATTACTCCTCCGCCTCGAAGAATGCAAAGATCCATGGTTATTCCTCCGCCTCATGGTTACAAACCGAGTGACGCGCTTGCCGCAAAACGTATCCTACGTCGATCCAGGTGCATTCAGGCATTTGGAGGACATCGCGCACTGCGTGATGGAGAAATCGGTGTGCGGGCACGTCCAGGAGGATGACGGCGTTGTACGGCGAACCAATTGCGGGGTCTTCGACCTGAACAGGACTCTCGGTAAGTAGGTATGACAGAATATATCCACTTGTTCGCTCAGTTGTAACTCCTCCAGACATCAACGGGATTAGGATCACTATCTCTTGTGGCAAGATTCCACGCTGCTCTCCAGACCTTACCGCGCATGTTCTCTCCTCCGGCGTCATCGATTCGCTCACCGTCACATATCACGGGTTTCTTGACCCTCAAACGGGCCTCGTCACGGACCGCACTTTGGTTGAGGCCTATCCGTGGGCTGAGCTCGACGAGCTCGTGTCGCATTTCAACACCAGCTTTCAATCTTTCGTCGTGGACATTCTCACGTCGGAAGCACTCTTTCTGACGTTCTCGGAGATTGTAGTATCGAAGATGCCGCTCACTGAGGGAGCTGGCAAGCTTCGGCTCATACGCACCAAGAACGAACAACCGACAATTCTTGATTATTGCTGGGGAGCAGTGGAAGAGGGTGCCGGAGCCGGAGCAGCTATCGAACTTGAAGAATGAGAGTGTCTTTGAAGATGAGGCATCTCAGGGGCATTTTGCGAGTGCTTATTTCGGGGACATCTCGAAGATACCCACGCGAACTCCGGCCAATCCCTGCGACTGACTATGCACTTCTGAGCGACGATATGTTCATGAATCAATACAACGTAATCCATGTATGCACGAGATTGTATATCAACAAACATAACACAGATGCGTGAATCAATACAGGGAGGAAGGCAGCAGCCATCGTAGCCAAGAGGAAAACCCCGACGCGTTCGACTCCGTCTCAAGATCCTTCCAACCAACCGTCTGCGCGATACGCTCGAGGCTCACGAGGTCATCCATAACCGCATCGTCCACTTTCCCGTCTATACCACCGCGGCGGATATTGAGGTTTTCGAGTCTGGTTTCTTCTAGTATCGCCTCGGAAAATACCAAGCGCCACTTTTTGAGCCAAGTTCTGTTCCCCTCGAAGGACGGAGTCATAGGGAAGTCGGCAAAATTGTTCCGAATGGTGAGTATATTGCGCTTGCGGAAGCTGATGTCGCGGAAATCGCCCGTCTCCCAAACGAGGATCGCTCGGTCGATGCGATCACGCAATGCGTCGTCCGCCACGGGCTCGACTTTGCTTGTACACCACATGGTGGTCCAGAAGAGGGATTGAAAGTCGTGGTGGAGCTTGTGAGTGATTCCTGGCGAGAGGTCTTGACCCAGGTCTTTGACGAGCTCCCAAGCCATGAAAGGAAGGTTGCCGGTGTGCTGCTTCGACGTCGTGCTAGTAGGGCCGCCTGGTTCGGTGACGACAGTCGCATGATCGAAGTCGACGAGAATGAAGTAAGGCGAGTCGCCACGCATTTCACACACGATACTGTTGACGCCAACGTCGCGATGAAGAATATTTGCCTTGTAGCGGAGATCGTGCAAACCTAGTGAAGTTTTCGTTCAGCCAACAGTTAGCGGCGATATGAACGGTACTCACACTGAAGCATCTGGCGCGCCATAGTTTCGAGATGCTCCGGGTGTTTCTGAAGAAAGGCCTGCAAAGGGATGTACTTCTGGGAGACCATATCATGCAGGATACGGTCATCATACGGCTGGCCATCCTGGTTCGGGAGTCCTCGAGGGCCGTCAGAGGGGCTCCGGATAGCGTCGGTGAGGAGATTTTCCGGAACATGGCTGACTCCCGCCCTAATGGCGTTCTGCCAGTGCTGTTCTTGTCGCCGCGACTTGATCTGTTTAGAAGATTTGGCAACGAACATCCGAGCGACTGGCATAGGTGCTAAGTGAAGTGAAGAATGTTGCCCAAACATGCTCACCACAGGTTCTTCCAACAAAGAAAAGCGTGTTGAAACCCTGTCCTATGATTAGTGGCAACGTTGAAGTCGGAAGGGTTGCTCGACATCAATTTCCTCGTTTGTCGCATACAAATATACACAAATAACAAGATGCCGTAAGCACACTGGTCGTCGTGAAATACATAGTTAGTTTCCAAGCAGTGTTCTAGCAGACATAGCGTGGCGCAGATATAGCGTGGCAAAGCAAGATGTTGATAAATTATGAGCGACTCGGAGAAAAGACGGTGCAGTCACAGGCCGGCATAAATAATAGCCTCATATCGAGTACCAGAAAGCCCTGAGGGGGTAAAAATGAGTCGGCGGCGCATGTGGCCAATGTGATAACCCATACCTGGGGTTGTTGCTTGAGTGGACCACTACAGAATGCTCGCCCAAATCAGCATCGTAACCCTTCGGGACGACAACTCCGGTAACAAGGTGCCGATATGGTACCATAGTCTCGACGTCCGTATCGAAGTATTCGGGGTCAGGTTTTGTTGGCTCGTGGACGATAGAGGCCGCTTTTTGCGGGTCTCCCGAGGCGAAGTCGCGAAGCATCGAGGGCAAGGAATCGAAGTCGAATATCTCCAGGATATCCTCGGGCTTGGCCTCTCCTGCGCCCTGATGTTCCTGCGTGGTCGAAAAGCGGGTCATGCAGATGCTCGTGTAGGTCTTTCGTGTGTCGATCGGGAGGTACCGCGTCTCCGACCCCCATTTTTTCCATGGGCAGCGAGCTACCAAGCCAAGGTCGACAGATTCAACCAAGGGGAGAAGCCGTGCGCGAATTGGAGCAATCGGGATGATGAGCACGTGCTGAGACGTCTGTCCTACGCCTTCCCCTTTCTTCACCCAAAGGATAACACCCATGATGCCAGAGTCCTGTCGCGGGGAGAACATTGATGGTGCCACAGATCGGACAGGCTGTAGCGCCCTTTCCATGAAGATCGAGACCCAACTCGCATCGTTTGCGAGGGGCGGGAGATCAAGGATAAGGACCGCATCGTCGAGCAGATCGGAGAAGGAAGTGTATTTTTTGGGTTCAGCCGTCTTGCAGTCAATGATGACCAGGAATGCTGTTCCGACAAAAGACGTGTAGCCGGGCACGATGATGTATCGGTCATCGAAGAACCCTGGAACGCATGAATTTGCGTTCAGCCTCCACGAAGCTTCCTGTGAATATCATTGAAACTGTATGATCAAAGTGGATTTGAACTCAAACATACCAGGAGGAGGGTACCGTTCGACCAATCCCATACCATGAGCTGTTGTTGATTGCCTCCAAGCGGAAACCACGCTGAGATGAGGGTCCCCGAGCAAGTGGTCGCCAAATATAGATCCGAAATATTTGTGCAGGGCATAGAAATCCTTGCGAGAGTGGCACGCGGATGCGGTGCTCCGTCCGTAGTAAGAAATCGTAGCGCACAAATGGTTCCCTTCGCACTAATGACGATAGTTAGCAATATGATCTCACAAATTCAAAGAACCCTACCGTGGTTCAACCACAACGAGCAGGTCTTGGGATGTATTGTAAACAAAGTCATGGACCTTCTTCGATGGAACTTTGGTTATCCAGGACCTCCCTTCGATCCGCTTCGACTGCGACTGTATCCTGGAGAAGGAAATTTCGCCCCCGTTTTTGATGCAGCTGCAGGATAAATCCCAATTCCCGTACTGGACGCCACTGAAAGACCCCTCTAAGTCGATTTCGCCGTTCGTGCTCCAGGTTGCCGTGTGCCATCCCGAGCGCCATTGACGGAGGCCGTCCAGCCGCTCTTGGACCAAATGGCAGCTCCCTCCATCTTGCATGCAGGACAGAGAGAGTTCGACCTTGTATTGTAGGACCACTGACCCTCTGATGAGTTGCCGGAAGCCGCGGCATGTCTGAAAGCTGTGAGGACGAGGCTCAAGCGACGGCGGAAATAGGGACGCACACGTTCACATGACAACAGATCTGGGATGTCAAGATTCTTCAATATTCTTTCTAGCACCTCGTTCGTTAGAGGGAGCTCGAGTCGCTGGTCAGCCCTCCCTACATTTCAGTTAACACATCATGATGATTAGCTTTCGTTAGTCGAAAACTCAACGTGCCAGCGACATTACCTCGTGCAATATTAGCAGCGACCTCGTTGAATCGCTTGAACTGAGTTGAATATAGAGACATGACGTCCAAAGAGGGGAGATATCACTCGTAGGATGTGCGAGTCGCGCAGGACGCGTCCGATCGAGCAAGTCGTCGATCGGAGCAGAGTTCGAGTATCGGCGTCTACTCCTTGAGCCAAATATTGTACCAAACAAATGCCGCCGATGCCTGGGGCCCTTTAACGAGCCCTCGACATCCACGCTGCTAGTTTAATCGAAGCTGTAAGAAATTATTGCCCATATTTTCTGGGATCCCGCTGCGTTGAGAATATGATCACCCGGCTGCACCTCAATTATGACCGTCGAATACGCACCGCTACTACCTTCCATTCCAAAGATCCCATTCGCAAACTCCACCGAGTGCAGAGAACACGCGAGCAAAATTACCCTTCCCTTAGGTGTTGAACATATTCCCATGCACCCGGGATCCCTAGCGCACCGCACACTCCACAGTTCCGCGCACCCGGACAACGGCGAGGCAACAAATCGAACAACGATACAATCACATACATCAGGTAGCTCTCTCTACTCATCTACCGATACAGTACAGGGAGTGGGTGGGGGGTACAGCGATACACGCGTGTGGGAGTTCATCACGGGGATCATGACACAGATATTCGATAAGCTAAGTATCCGGAGGGCGTACCAGCCCGCAGAGCACAGCGACCGCACAGGAAATATTCGGACGTACTACGAGAGCGAGGCACAGCATGGCGTAACGTACTACGAGGGAGGCGAGAGGCGGGGTCGATGTGTCTGTCCAGTGGTACGCGCGCACACGCCGTGCAGCCTGGCAGGCGTGGACGCAAAAATAAAACGAGAGCGGGTCCCCGTCGAGAGAACCATAATAAAGAAAGGTCTAGGTATGCGGGATGCTTGCGTGTGTGTGATGGATAGGGTGGCTAGGAGTGATGGCGGTGCGACCGAGCACCATGCGGGATGGCATCAACGTCGATCAAGGGAGCGTGGGTGTGATGAGGGATGAGGTGGCCGTCGAGACTGCGGATGGGTGGGAGAGGATGTCGTCGACGCGCTCGGGATGGAGGGGGAACTCAACCACCGAAGACCCTAGAGATACCCTATCAGCATCATTTTCTCATGAAGCGGGACAAGCAGTGGACTTACTCGTCGAACAGCTCAACGCCGCCGGCGCGGCGTCTCCGTTCGGGGTCGACCTTGCGGACAACGTTTCGAACCTCTTCGGCAAGACCCTGAGGGCCACAGACGGTGACAAAGACACCGGCGGGACGCCCGCCAATGCCACCACTGCTCTTGCCGTCGACCCCACCGTGTCCCCGATCTGTCCGGCCGCCATCCTCGAAGCCTCGGTGGAACAGCGCGCACGACTTGTCTACGATGCCGTTAAGACAGTTCTGGAGCGCTGGGCGTCCAGGGGTGACACGGAGGCCGGCAGGGAGGCGTTGCAACACCTTGATAACGTGTGGCGGCGGGTTGGCAAAGCAACGGGTATATGAGACGGAGATTTGGAGGGTTGTGTAGTAGAGCTTGGAGTTGGACTGGGCGAGGAGGAACGAGAAATGATGCAGGAGAGGTAGGATGGCAGCTGTCAGGGCACCCGTCAGTTCTGACGACCAGAGATAAGCCGAAAGAGGTACTCACAGGGATCTCTGACACTCCAGACCAACTCGATGACCTTGAGCCGCGAGCGGCCCTCCCTGTCCTTCTGCAGAAGATCTTGAACAACACCAAGGGCGTACGTAATACCACTACCTCCGGCGATGATGAGAGCGCCAGAGAATGAGGAATACACGGTGTGGTTTGGGCCACCTTGACAACGATCTTAGTATAGAACATTCATAACCGCTTTCGGACGACAAAGGGCATACCGTAAGGTCCTTCGATCAGGACACGAACATCCCGAGGACCGGAGGGTCTTCCTTTCTCAGCGTTGTTGTCCGACGACGAGAAAGAGTTGTACTCCATGCTGCGCGCGAAGTCGAACAACTGAGTGGTCCAGCTACCGACCTTCTTGCACATCAGCGTCAGATTCTCGCCAGAGGGACTCTGCAACAAGATCAGTTTCTTGGTATGCCTGGATGAAACACCGGAGTACGTACGTCGCTGACACTGCAAATGGTGAACGGGTGACATTCTGACATGCCCATACGAGTCGGGCCGCCCATCTCGCCCTCGAGGACCCGAAGACGAACGTGCTGGCCCGCCCGCCACCCTGCATTGACACCGAGCACTTCCACGCGGGTCATGCCAAGCTCAGAGAGGGCAGTGATGCGCGCTGTTGTGTACTTGGTCTTGCAGAGGCGCATCAAACGATCAAACCCGTAGAATGCCAAGGAGATCAAGAGGTAAGGGAGGGAGTCGGCGGAATGCACGTATATCTAAGACCTGTTTAGAACGTAGGAAACAGCAATAATAGATGAAATCACGTACGGAGACGAACAGCGCGATGACGGAGACGACATGGAGCACCTTGAAAGTTCCATGGAACCGCTCTCGGACCCAAGCGAGCGAGGATACGAACAAGAGGTTGGCGGCAACAAGACCCACAAAGCCAGACAGATGCGAAGGCTTGACCAGTTGCTGGTTGAAGGTAACCCCAGTGGTCGCGGCGTTGAGAGCCCATGCATAAAAGTAGCCGAAGCCATGGATATTGATGAGGAGAACGAACAACCGCCCGGCAAACCGATGGAGGTAATTGAGCTGCGACAGAAGATTAGGCCGACTGCTGCGTAGCAAGCTATTTCAAACTCACCCGGCTGTAGCATGCCCCGATCAAAATTCCCACCAAATTGTTCTTCGTGGCCAACACGATGACCACCGGGAACTGGCTCACGGCGACCCAGCCCGCGCGGACGGGCTGCGTGAGGGGACTGCTCATGAAGAACAGAGTGTAGCACATCGTGATGAAGTACGCGACCATGATGATCGCGCCGCCTAGCGAGAGCCCCGGACGGAGCGAGATGCGCGTCATCCAGGACACGGAGGGGAGCATGGTCGTCCAGCTCGGCATGTGCACGGGCAGGTCGAGCTTGCGGTGCCGGCGGGAACGCGAGCGCATGAGATGCGCACGCGCCTCGGCGCGGGAGGCCTGTGTGCGGGCTGTCGCGGCGGTGTTGCTACGCATGAGATGCGCGCGGGATGAGGAACTCGGGTTGCGCGAGAGGTCGGCGTGGCCATTGTCGGACTCGTCCATGTCCTCGAAGTCGGGGGACTTGCTATCTGGCGAGAACGCACTTGGCGGAAGGTCTAGCTCGTCCGCGACGGCATAGAAAGTCGGAGGCCGGAAGGGCTTGGGCTCGACATAACGGAGGAAGAGGCCGGCAAACCACTCTGAGCGGTGCGAGAAACGGATGGCCGCGCGGGGGAGGGCGAGCAGGAAGAAGAAAGCAAGGAAAGCAATGAGGAAGAGATCGACGTTGAAGACAAGGTTGGCGTGGTCGAACTTCTTGCTCGCGGCGGCAGCGAGGGCGGAGGGAGATGCGACGGCGGCAGCCACGATGGGGCTGGACATCGTCGGGGTCGTGAGGTGCGTGGTCAGGAGCAAAAGAGCGAGTAAGGTAGAGAGTGACTGGAAATCGTTGAGGCTCGACTTTGTAGAGGAGACGGAGAGCCAAAAGACAACGAGGCCTTCGTGCGAGAACGAACCAGGGCGGCAACAATGAACCTCACCTCCCTTCCTTTTGTGGCCCTGTTTCGGCGTCTTGGCCCCCTGATGCCCACGCGTCTCAGCTGCGCACAACTGTCTGTTCGTTGCCTCCGTCCCGTCCAACACGCCGTGCTTGCTCGCCCGCCTCGAGGCACGGCGCGTCCTCGAGCCTCGTGTCGGCCTTCCGTCGCCGTTGACGACGTTGAACTCCCTTTCCACAGAACAAGGGCTCCGATCGACGACTCTGGTTGCGAAACTCTACTTTATTGCGGAGATCTTGACGGAGACCCTGCAGAGATGTTCGTGATGCCCGACGCGCCCAAACAGTGCGCTGACCCGGAGCGGAACAGAGAGGGTGTGGCGATGGTTCCTTGGCTGATTGGGCAGCCCAGGTGAGACAGTGAGCAGGAGGGCTCGAATTCGATAGGCACTGCTTGTCCTGACCTGGAATGCGTCGGATCGTCTGTTCCCGAGGTTGACATTTGACGAGGCGTGCGGTGAGGAGGCGGCGACTGGCCGAAAGGAGCTCAAAGACAAGTGGCTGGCCAGAATTGGGAGCCTCGTAGAGAGTGGTTCGAGTACAACGTTGACGTTGCTAGTCGTCCAGGAATTTATCCGTCACTGCCAAGTCCAAGATGCGTGCATGGTCCTCGGCGAAGGGCGATCGAGCCTCGAGAGCGGGATCAAGGTCCGAGGGCGCATCAATCTGACGCGCCATTTGAGAGGCACCGATCGCGTCGATCAGTGTTAACCGTAGCAGAGGATCCAGAGATGTGGTACCAGGCGGGAAGTTACGTCTTCCTGATAGGGCAGCTACATGAGAGCCCTATGAACTGGCTCGAGAAGGCGTCGAGAAATGCCACGCGCGCCGCACGTCTGGCGTTGGCATTAGACGAAGAGATGATTTGAAAGTGAGTCTCTTGTACGTCTTGACGCAGACATACCTATGCTGACGTCCTAATAACCACAGATCTGCACTTGGTTTGACTCTGGAGTCTAAAGCCTATAGGTAATCAAAGGAAAAGAACGCGACAATATAACGAATATCAAAACGGCCTGAGTGTGACATAGTGGGTTTACTGCGTACTGCACGGTCAAATAATGTACGTGGGGAGTCATTATTCCGCCGCTGGGCACGGGAGGGGGTAAAAGAATGCTTTTTGCGAAATTAGTTGAGGGAGATAAAACGCGACTTGGAAAGCTATTGCAGTCCGCAAGCCAACACCGATGGGAACTTCGAGACTTGACACAAGAAGGATGTTTGAAAATTGCGACAGACACCGTGCGTTAAATTTCCTAGAGTCTGGCACTCTGCGCAACGCTTGTGCTCCTCAGCAAAGTTTGTTCACCGGAAGGTCACGTCGAATACGTCTCCTCCGTTTTAGAAGCCAAGAATCTCATATGGCCTAAGCGTCTCGGCCGGCTGGGGCCTGCGATTCTCCCTGATGCTTGGGTTCGTAGAAAACGAGTCAGAGTAGTTTGGTAGCTTTCAGAAGCTCTGGACACTATACACAGACAGTAGATATACTGTAACATATTACATTCACGTGGAGCATGCGTGTATCAGGGAATCATTCAATCAATTCTCAAATCAGTACTCTAAGCATCCTCCGAGCCGGGGAGTCCCTTGTAAAGGACCTCATCCTCGACGTCGAGGGGCTCGACCGTGTGCTTCTCGGGCTTGTGGATGCGCAGAAGCGACAGGAAGTAGTCCTCGACAGGGCACAAGTTCAGCAAGAACTGGTTTCCCGTCCACGCGAGACCGCAGACGATGCTTCCTGCGACGGCGTCGAGGATGAAATGGTTTGCAGTCGCGATGATGGCGATGAGGATGGTGAAGGGGTATGCGATGCCGATGGTCAGGCAGAGGAGGCGGCGGGCGGATGGAATGCGGAGACGGAGCTTGCTGAATACACGAAGCGTGCGGCTCCGGTGATGGGGTGGGAGTGGGATGCTGAGGATGGTAAGGCCGATGAGGAGCGAGTATCCGAAATGAAGGGAGGGCATGGCGGCTGGAAAACGAAAACAGCGTCAGATAATGTGACGGAAAAAGTGGAGGAGGGAAAGCGAGCGTAAGGCGGGATTATGAAGGGGGTTGGATCAGGGAGGAGGCGAGAGCGGGAATATGGAAGGTAGAGCGGAGATGACGAAAGAAGGCAAGATTAGCGGGACCGTGCTCACCATATTGATTGCAGAAGCGGTTCTGCGTCCAGACGCTGCTTTCGCCGCCTTTCCCGTGCACCGTATCCACGAATCCAAAGCTGCGCGCTTCATCGCCTACGGAACCGCCGACGGCTTCGTCGCTCAGAAGACGCGGTGGCATACACGGCCAGAGCGTGAAGACAACAAACGCAATCAAATTGCACATCGCCATCGTCCTCCGCCTAGCCTCGAACAGCTTCGGGCCCGCTGGACTACCCTCAACGGCTCCCATAGCCTTTCCGGGCTGGCGCTCATCCACGCGGTTGCTGGTGGTCGTGAAAAAGTAGAGCCAAACGAGGAACAGGATCGTTCCGGGGATGTGGATGAACGAGTAGATGCGATTGATCCAGGTCATGAGGATGGGATACTGCAGGAAGAAGCCCTGGATAGCGGGCTCGTAGAAAATGCGCAGCGCCTGTTCGGCGTGGACCACTTGCAGGGCATGCCTGCGGGCGACATCGACAGTGCCCTCGACAAGGGTAAGGGCTGTGAAAGCGCGTCCCACTTGGTAGACCTGATTGTAAAGGTGTCAGAGTGTGTCATATATGTGTGAGAAAACGGTGCGATCTGCTTCGCTGCCGACTTCGGCAGGTCGTGATGGTCGTGTGCCCAGCTCTAGACGACGACCAAGGCAACGACCGCTAGACCAGAAAACTTGGTAGATGGCGCTTTGCCTCCCCGCTCGACCGACCAACGACCGCGATGGAGGAAGGTAATGCGGAGCGATCCAAGAGTGATCGTGTGACCTCAAAATAAGCTCAAACGTACCCAGTATATCAATGCCCAGTACCACACTTCCACCAAGAAGGGCAACTTGCGGAGTAGCCTGCTGAGGAAACGGTCCCTGAACACTGCCGTGTTCGGTGACGTCACCGTACGAGTAAAGCCAAGGAACCGCAGCTCGCGCTTCCTCCAGGCGGAATCGCTGCCAGGTTGCGACGGTGATGGCGGGCGTGGCGAGAGCAGTCCGTCCGCCGACCTTGGACTTTCCAACCCTGATTCGACGCTATCAGGAGAGCCATCGCGTCGTGCGCGCGATGGGCGACGATGAGAGGAGCCAAAGAGTCGGTACTGGGTGTCTCGGTTCACCCATGTTCCGCCGAATAGGAGGCTGACGACGACGAGAGGTTCGATGAACGCGCCGACACCCATAGTTAGGAGGACGGATGTGCGGGGGGCGTAAGAGAAGTTGCGGATAGGGTGGGGGTGTGGCGAGACTGTGGTGGTGAAGAACAAGACGAAGGGGAGGAGGTCGTGTGCATCATGATAGTCGCGTGAGGCGGTTTGACTTTTGTTCGGTGCGTGCCACCGACACTACTCCAGAGCGCCGTATATGGCTCTTGTACCGCAGCACCGGAAAAACGTCAGCCGTGGGTGTTTGTGAACTGTGCGTCGCCACCGGACCATCGAAAATCGGTTCAGGATCGCGGGTACTGTGTCTTCTGTTGCAAGCCGATTCCAAGTTTGCTTCGGCTGCACCCCCTGAACGCGTTCCCAGAATTTCCCAGGCGGTCTTCACTGGTGATTCGATCTACGAGAACTACGCCGGATGAGATGGATGGAACAAGGCATCCCCATTCGCTCCTCGATGTGGCAGAGCGCTGACGTTGACGCCGACGGCATGACGGCACGCGGCATGCAATGTCACCTCGAGACTCCCTCCGCCCTCCGTGGCCGCGGAATAACCAAGACCTATGACAAAGTGTGCCGGCTCGCGTGTTTACGCATTGCTCCCCGCCGACCAACGCAACACGAGGCATACCAAGACATGTCTAGACCTTGGGCATTCGGAAAGTCAGTCACCCTCGTGACACAGCGTAAGACAGAGGCGACAAACCAGGACGATCCGCGGTTGGAACACCCATGAGCCAAGCCACAGGTGGCGCAGTCTTCATCTGGTGCCGGCCACCAATCCATACCAATCCAGACTCGCACCGTCAGGCACGAGGCGAAGTAAGATGATACGCAGGGTAGTCGTACCCACGGGCCCTGCTCACCGCCTGACCTAGTCTGCAACGAGGATATGTTCCTATCATTTTCCACGGCATAACCCAGCGCAGTAGCTGGTAAAGGCTTCGCAGGATCAGAACCTGTTGAATATTAATGGAACACGCACTGGGGCGCTGTGCCAAGCACCGCCGCGCAGTCAACGAGGCGGGCTCACCATGGCTTTGAAGCTGCTACGATAGCCCCGATGGTGACCAGGCATTCGAACATTTGAGCCCGCCGATGCCCACAGCGTGTCAGCTCTTCGTAGTCGGCTTGCGTTGCGCGACGCCGTCGGCCCGAGGCGCACGGCCGCCGGCTGGAGAGGTAAGATCGCAGCAGATATCTAGCTGGTTGGAACTTGGGAGGCAAATTTTTCAACTGCTTTTCCATTACGTGGAAGGCGACAGGTCAAATGCCATATGGCAATATTACTCGGCGAACACTGGATGCGTCATTTTCTGCAGCGGTCTTTGCCGTAGCTAAGAGAAACGTGAACGTTTTGTCATATGGAAATCCGAGTACAGTTGAAGACATACTCTTATGTTCCTTCGTATCTCGCACGTTACTTGCCAAAATGTGGAAGTCGTCGTGGTTGTCGTGGTTGCAGTGAGGCAGATTGTGGATGTGTCAATGATGATGAGACTGTTAGTCAGCATCAATGACTCAAGACCAGGATTTCTTCTGCGGTCGGGTAAATTCAGCGAGCTTGTACCCCGGGGTTCGCCATAAATTTCGAACTCATAAAATCGCTGGCTGTTACCGTTAAGCAGTCGTTGTGTCCCAGACACGGCCTATAAACAGGTCGCTCGTTCCTGAGGTATGATTACGTAAGCATGGCCAAATCGTGCCAAACAAATATCGTGCGCTTGTTCGATGTCTTTGGTGACAGCTCCTCATCGACTCCTTCATAGTCTCATCGGTAACATGGAGGGAGAATATCTCACAAAAGCATCATATGTTAACATTGCAGGGTACTCATCAATGCCAACGTTGGGACGTTGCTTTGCATCCCAACATCGCAGTGATTGACATGAACTCTCGCGGATTGAGCCGAGAAGCATAGCCAATGTGCGATGCCAGCTGGGGTCGATACTGGAAACCGACCTAGTTCTCCAACGCTCAAGGTGCCATTGCCACCTGGATACCTGGTGAGTCTCTCGTCAAAGATGCCTGAACTTCATTCATTGACACGTATCCTATACAGCAGACGTCCATTCCATGTCCGTTCGCATTCGTGTCAAAGGGGTTTACAGCGGAACAGCGACAACGCACGATGCTGGAGTACGGGCATCAGCAGCGAATATTCCTCCAGAGTTGTTCGAGCGTATCCTCTTCTTCTTCACTTTCCGCGATCGCGATCCTGTCAAGATACGGCGTCCGAAGGAGCTCACGCCGTGCGCTCTGACATGCAAATACTGGGCTCGCGAATGTCGCAAGAAGATATTCGAGTTCATCACCCTTCGCTCCCGCGAGGACGTCGAGACTCTATTTGGGTTCGCTCGAGAGGGCGGGGGCTCCTCGCTAAGCATAGCCCGATGCCTGCAGAGGCTCAAACTTGAATACACCTTCCCTGGCCAGCCGTGGATTCATCTTATCTTCCTCCGCGAAAAAAGCGTCCTGCCATACACTTCCGTTTCCGATCTCCTCATTCACAGCGCTGACTCCGACGCTGCCAAAGGGACTTCGCAGAGGGTCCGCAGAGGAGTCGCGCTGAGGTCCGTCCACCAGCTTCTCCCCCGCACCGTACCCGTGATCCTCTCGCAGACGCAATCTTTCGACGTGAAAGGCATCCACCTGCAGCGTTTTGAAGACCTCATCGCAGCCACCCATACCATCGTTTGCAGAACGAACTCCATCGGATGCGAGAACATCACTTGGGATCGCTTCGACTCTGAAATGTCAGGGACAGAGCGCAATAGATGGATGCTTCAAGACTTTCGAGTCACGAATTGCACGAATCCATGGCTTTTCCTTCGCGCGGTTGTGTCTGTCCGCCCACGCTTCCCGAAGAAACCGCCGAAATACAGGCCTTACGTCGATGCCACGGAATATCACAAGCTAGAGGGCATCGTCCAGTTTATCACCAGAAGTTGTGTCTCCTATCGAAGGAAGGAGTCCGGAGATGATGAGGAGGGCAGTACCCCCTTGGTTCGCGAGAACTGCGGGCACTTTCAGTTCAGCACAGAGGCAACTTTCATCGGCGAAAGTGAGTACATACTGTTTTATTTAACTTCTGCGTGTGTCCGATAACGTTAACACAACACCAAGGTTCCGCTGCATACAGAATCAAGCTTGAATGCGCTAAATTTCCTTGCTGCATTCCTGACTTTATGTTCATGATCTCTCCGAAGGGCCGGGTCAAAAACATCGTGGGCGTGTTCAAGACCAATCATGTCGCCTGGCCTGACACATTCATCTCCGATCCCTCCATGGTCGATTTCCCTTGGAGCCTGCTCGACGAGATGGTCACCAAGTTGCACGAGGACTTCGAGTCATTCGTGATATTTATCTTGACCACGCGCGAAATAATGTGCGAATTCTCGAAGACGATTCAGGAAGCGATGTCTGGTGTCCACGGAGCAAAAAAACTGCAGCTTTGGTATCCAGAGAACGTCGACAAACAAACCGGGTGGACGCGGTTGGATGCTGGTTCCGACGAGTGAGGGAATATTTTGAGGAGTGATCTTTGGCCTTATATATATTTAAACCCAACGTCTTTCTATGTAATTACTATCGTAGTTAGCACCCTTTCGCGTTCGGTGTCGGTTCGGTGTTCGGGGAAACGTACTTGAAGTAGACACCCCCTCTTGTTCTGCTTCACTGGTAATCAGTCAGAGACCTAGGCATGCCTCGCAAAGCCATGTTGTAATATTATTGTAACGCCAGACAGGTATACAGAAGGACTATGCGCCTCAAGCAACATGATATGTCCAGTGTGGCGTCGGCCGGGTTTGTTTGTTTCTATTTGGCGACTAATTAGACGCGGTCGCGTCCGGTCGCGCAGATTCTCACCTTTCGTCTCGACCATCACCGTCTCCTTGCCCTCTGTTCATCTCGTCAGCATGAGTCGCAGAAACAATGTTCGTGGTCCTGGAAGCGCGTTGACGGAGTTTCTCAGAGTGAGTTCAGACCGCTCACAAGTCGTCAGATTCTGACCAGAAACGCGACATAGGAGTCTGGTATCACACCTACGACAATCGCGCGTAGGGCGCGGACTCGCCAGGTTGACCAGCCAGAAGCAGGGCCGAGCAATACTGGGGAAGCCGGGAATGAGGAGGATGCTCCCGCAGAGGACGTAAGCACGCCGTTTCCCCTTCTACTACTCACGTCGACCAACCCACTCGCAGAATGAACGCGAATACAACTCAGACAACCTTGACGAAAGCGACACGGAGAAACCAGCCAAGAAGCGTAAACTGACGAAGGCAGCCGCGGCTAAACAGAAAGCGCAGGAGAAGGCTAAAGCGAAGAAGAAAGCGAAGAAGGGCGACGAAGATGATGACTACATGGATGAGGACGAGGATGCGTACACCGCTCTCTCTAAGATGTGGAAGGATACCACACGACCACCTATTGGAAGTCTAGAGGAGTGCGCTAAGTGTGGCTCGGAATTTTCTTTTGTGAGTGCTTGTTCTGGTCAATGCGTCGCAGACGACTGATATCGACATAGACAAAGTACACGACGTCTGCGAAACCCCTTCCTGGATTCCTGTGTCACAAATGTGCTAAAGCGTCCGGAGTTGACCCATTCAAGAAGCCAGCCGCTCCAAAGAAACGCAAGCCAGCCGCTGAGAAGCGTAATGTTACGTTCTTTGAGGAACGTCGACTTCCTAGCCTCGCTTCGCTATGCGTTGAGGTGCGTGAATGGCTTTGTATGGTATTATAACAAATTCTAAGATTGTGTCGGTAGATCATCAGTCTTCACATCGACGATGTAGAAGCACTTGGCGACGTTGGTGGCATGAACGTGGACCTCATCGCTAAAGCATTGGCCAAGAACCGGAGCCTGTGAGTTCATCACCACCCAGCGAATCTTCGCTGGAGCTAAGTCCTTCTTGCAGCACGCCTCAGAACGCAACCCTGTTCTATGATGTCCAGAATACAAACCTCACCCTGTACGACGCTACTAGTACGCCAGGTCTCCCTTTGTTACCACCAAACCACTGACGGTTCGTAGATCTGCTTCCGGAAGCATTCCATACGATGGCTTCTTTGAACCCGAATTTGACAACGTTACGATTAGACTTCTGTGGACGGATGGACGATACCGTTCTACAGCATTGGTCAAAATCCCTTCCAAACCTTCAACGCTTGGAACTTCTTGGTCCTTTCCTCGTCCATGCTGAAGCATGGCAGGCTTTCTTCAAAACCCATCCGAAGTTGACGGGCTTTCTCATCACTCAAAGCCCGCGCTTCGACCTAGAGTGCGTCAAGGAACTGGTGCGGAGCTGCAAGCACCTCGCAGAGCTTCGCCTCAAAGAAATAGGACAGATGTCCGAAGATTTTGTTCACGAACTCAAGGGTCTACGACAGCTCTCGTACCTCGACCTATCTTGCCCCGGTAACCCAGAAGCCCTTTCGAACAATGAACTGATCGACCTTATGGATGCTATCGGCGGCAGCCTGACTTACCTCGACCTTTCGAAGAACGTCTTGGTCGGGGACGGCTTCCTCTTTCAGGGGCTCAAACCGCATACAAGGCGTCTCCACCATCTTGTTCTCTCCGAAATGCCGGAGCTTACGGATGCCGGAGTCGCCGAGTTCTTCGATACCTGGGAGGTCGCCGCCACAAGTGAGGGTGATCAGCCAAACCCACCTCTTACGACCGTCAACATGTCCCGCAATCACGACCTGAAGGGCAAAGCGCTTGCGTCGCTTCTCAAACACTCCGGAGCGAATCTCGAAGAAATCAACATCCATTCCTGGCACACGACGCCAGAGGAGGAACTGAACAAAATTCCGGAGATGGCCCCCAAATTGAAGAAGTTGGACATATCTTGGTGCCGTGAGACGAACGACTTTGTCGTCAAAAACATTTTCGATAACTGCGAGCACCTCGAAGAACTTCAAGTTTGGGGCTGTGGGCGGTTGACAGAGAACTGTCCTCGGAAGGTACGCAAAAATGTCCTATGTAGCGATCATGATACTCATCCCCATCCACAGCGAGGCGTTACATTCCTTGGCGTGGAGACGCATGCTCTAGCGTAATATTGTTCGTGCGCTCAGAACTGCTCTTCTGTCGATATACTAGTAGTCGTTTGTACACATCGTCCTTTTCGCAACTCGTATCACTTTATTTCAGAAAATCATAGCTATCTATCAATTTGTTTCTAGCCAAACTCCGAGTCAGAACTTGCACTAGTACTGTCAGGTCATAATTTTCAACGCCTTCAAAGCCTCTGCTTCGAACACTGAAGCACGAGAGCAGCTCTGCATTCGGATGCGACTCTTTGTCGGAATGCGACGCGTCACAAAGAATAAAAGTAGAGCCTACGCGAGTTTCAGCACTGTATCATCTGGATTCAATCAGTGTACACACCTGGTCAAATCCTGGGAGCGAACGATGATATACTCCGTCTCCAGAGTCACCTCAAAGCCTTCGGGAATGACTACGTTGGTCACGACCTCGCGATAGGGAATGCAAGTTTCGTCGGGTGAGTCGAAATACTCGGGATCTGGCGTATTGGGCTGCGTGACAATGGAGGCGATAGCGGCTTCATCGCGTGAAGCCAGGTCTCGGCGGAGCGCATACGGGGTGTCAAATTCGTAGTAAGCCACTACGCTCTCTACACCGCTTCCATCCTCCTTGGGTCGTTCACGGGAGGATATGAAGCGCGATCGAAACAGCTCTTGTTGCCAATGATGTTTTACATGCGCTTCAGAAAAATACCGTGTTTCGTGGGCCCAGTCGCTCCAGGAGCGAGTTGGGGGATGATTATCGTAAAAGTTAGGGCTAGTCCCGCGGCGTTCTGGAATGCGCGACAGGATGGTTTGAGCCGGAATGGCGAGCCCGTGCAACCGCTCCTCTCCGGAGTCATCAATCGTTGTCATAGCCAACCATAACATGACCGAGTCCTTCGAAATGGCTGCGGTGAAGATGGCATGTTGAGACCGTGCGTCTTCGGGTGTGAAGATGGGTGGGATGTAGAGATACAATCGAAGCCAGGAGTAGCCACGTTTCAGGGTTGGTAGATTGAGTATTAGCGAGGCGTGTGTCATGATGCTGCCCCAGTCGGTGAAAACTGTCTGTATAGGTATGCAGTCACAGTCCAAGACCAACAAAAAGCCGGGTCCTTCGTCGTCCCCGCATGGCCCGGCAAGGAGAAGATAGCTCTCGTCGAGGAGGTCGACGGATTGCGAAGTGAATTCCCCCATCGCATGCTAGGGATGTTGATATTTAGATGTGGAACGTCATTGGATTATCAATAACGCATACCGCGCTGAACAGCTGCACCCCCGTTCGCCAATTCCATATCCACAAATAGCTGACAGTATCATCGTCGGAGTCGGCAAACACCGCGAGGAGGTGCTTGGTGGCAGAACAGAAGACGCCTACGACAGGTTGTTGTACATTCATGGCGATGATAGGACAGGCCGCTCCTTGATAGTATTTGCCGTCGGAATCCAAGAGGTGGATGCGAATGGTATTGGCTCTGCGAAATACTGTCAGTGATCGTGTCCACAGCATAAATGTTGCACTCGCCCGCTGTTCTCGAGTACGATAGTGAAACCGAATCTGTCGAACGGAAACAAGTCTGACACTCGGAAGTCGAGACCCGTGACATTATCGCGATATTCCGAGAGGCCGCGGAGTGGACTTGCGAAAGAAAACATCGAGAACCCATAGCCATCTTCCGAGATCTCTGACATGGGAAAGCCCCATAAGGCAACATTTGTCGATTTCTCTGTTTCCAACACGCGAGTGAGCTTGAACTGTCCTTGGTGCCACAGAGAGCGCCAGCTCCGCAGTTTGTCCAAACGATCTCTCGTCTCAGGGATGGCGACCTGTCCATCTAGCACGCGCGAGACGAAACATTCAATCTTGTATTGTATGCGTGAAGAACCTTCTATGAGTTCTGAGAACGATTGACAAAGCTAAGCAGGTCGTGCGGGTTTTAGCTGGCTCATTCTTGAAGCAAAACACGACCTGAGGAGCTTACCTGCCGGCATCGTGGGATTTCAAGGACATCCAGATGTAACAGGATGAGTTCTCTCAGTTCGAAGGGTAGACGCAACATGCTACTTGTGTGATGGTTGTGCGTAAGCCGTGCGTACAAAGGAACGTTGGATTATGTAACGCCGAGCTAGCCAGTTGCCAAATACTGGACCAAACAACGGAAAACGCGTCTGAACGTTGCTCGACAGAATACACGACGTATCAGCAGAAACGACACGAGTCTTTTGACTCCGAAACAATACAACTCTGAGCCACGATAAACCTGAAAGCTTGGACATCTAAGTGGAGGTGGAGGCTATGAGAAGACGATTTGATACACGAATAACCCCTAGTATCCTACACTAGAACATCCGTAAATTAGAATGCATGCGATGTGGTGTACAATGTTGAATGCCGATGACGGAAAAGGGGGGCTGGGGTAAAAGACATTGGTTTATGCCAATGTAATCGAGGCTAACGGACGCGATCACGCTGCAGGGATGTGCCATACACGATGGCGTGAAGCGCGTTGTCAGTCCTCGATGACAATGACCTCGTCATCTGGCACTGGTACGATAGCCCCACGAGTGGTTCGGCGCCGCAACGGCCTTGAGCTAGACCCTGCTGCTTCCTCCTCCGTCCCCCGTTTACGCTTCGTGCTACGTGACGCTCTGCTGGTGTCGTCGTCTGAATCGTCGATAACGATAGGATCGCCTCGCTCAATCCTCGACGGTCTTGTCATAGAACGCATGCTTCGAGGAGTAGTGGAGGTAGCAGCCAGCGCGCGCGCCTTGGCTTTCGAAGAAGAGTTCGGAAGCGGTTGCTGGACTGGTATCGGCGCTGGTGGCGGTGAAGGCGGACGCGCGTATTGCTGTGTCCAGTACCGCGCTGTCTTGTCGTGCTGCGCCCTATTCTTCAAATACTCATTTGCAATGGAGGGAACTGTGAGAGAAGGATGGTTAGGACAACCTTTGTTTGCCGGATTAGGCACACTCACCCAAAGGGTCTCCTGCGGCCATGGGGATAGGAGTGAGTAGCGCTCAGGGAGAGACTCGGAAGGTACTCACTGGGATTTGGGTCTGTAAGCAGTGAAGAAAGTGAAAGAATGACCTTGTACAGTGACAGCGCAGGCGACCAGTTGTGCTTGAGGATGTCAATGCAGATCCCCCCGCGGTCGTTGATGTTCATGTGGTATATTCTGTACAGCCATCAGCCAAGTCTGCACGGAAGGAAGCTCTACATGCTCACCGTGTGCGCATAGTCATGTGTGGCGCAGAGAAACTGGCTGAAAATCAGTCAAAATCAAGACAGGAAACTGCTGTGGAACGTACGGGTAGTCGTGTGCAAGTTTGATCTGAACGTCAAACAGCCCTCCTTCGTAGACGCTACCCTCTGGGCCTGGCATTGTGGCCTTCCATTCGAAGAGGTTGTCCTCGAGAGGACCGAGCTTGATGGCCCCCATATCCTCTTTCTTGAGGTCGGCAATCTCGCGGTGAATGCGTTTCAGAGTAGTCTGAGCACAAAAGTCGGTCTCGAAATCGCGGCGTATACTCTGAGAGACTCACAGAAGAAGCTAACGGAGGCGGCATTTTCAGAGTAATAGAGGCAAAAGTAGTCGTGGGCTAAGGTAGAAAAGGTCTCTGGCAGGCTGGTGGTCGTTCTCATGAAACGCGCCCACTGGCCGGCACACGCGGCAGCACTGGTGACGGGTCGTGGGAAATTCCCATTTCGGGCCGCCGCCCCGTGACTCACGGTCTTGACTCGTAGAACCCACGGCATCGTCTCTTTCTCTCTGCCACCACCTCCTCACCACCACTTCCCTAGCGACTTCAAACTCGACATGATCCCGCGAATACACTGCTAGGCTCCTCTACTACTTTCTCTACCTCCGACTATAACTTTAACTATCACAACCTTCGGAATGTTTGGAGAAGACGAGCTCAACGAAAGCTCTCGCGTCCCTAGCCCTTGGGATCCCTTTCTACCGTCCCCTGTATCCTCGCTCGAGAGCACAAAGTGCATACCTCGAGGTATACCCAAGCTAGCGCCCGAAATTGAGGAGGTATGTGCGATAATCTCGTCTCGGAGCAAAGCGCATTGACTTGTTGTAGGGTAATGTCGAGTACAAGCTCAAGCTTACAGACATTTCGCCTGCCCGTTTCGCTCGTCTCGTCACGCAGCTGAAGTGGCGGCTTCTTGAGGGGGGCGGGCAGGCGTACTACGAGCTAGGCGTCGCAGACTCTGGCGCACTCATCGGTCTCTCCCGAAGCGACCTCGAGCAGTCGTTAGAGACGCTCGAGGAAATGGCGGGAGAAATCGGTGCGTCAGTCATCGTCGTCAAGGAGATTGAGGTCCCTCCTGCCATGGCTGCCTTCGCCGACCGTGTCAGTGCCTACATTGACCCGGAGACTGGCGCATGGACAGAGAAGATGAGCAACAAGCGCTACCGCCACACCGTTCGTGGTGCTAAGTTCGGTGGCACCGAGACTGAGACGGATACCACGGACTACACGGACCTCGACGACGGCGTGGCGACTCCTAGCTCCCTTCCCGATACCGCTCGCATACCATACACCCACCGCTTGACCACAAATCCTGAGCGCCCCACGGCTCAATCCTCCCCGTACATCGCCCCACTAGACGACGACCTCGCTTTGTTCTCCATGGAACCCGAACCTGATATGTCGGACGATGACGCTGACGACGAGGGTACACCGGAGCCGGTTCTCGAGCCCAGCTTCACCGTCGACATCGAGATTGCCGCGGTGTACAAGCCACGTCCCTTCCGTCGCCGAACGCCACCGGCCCCCCACCCAGGTACTATCGGCTCGAAGTCCGCGAGAAGGATTCCCAAGAAATTACAGCCCTGGCACAAGCAGTCCCCACCCACACCGGTAGTACTCGATGGCCAGGGTCTAGTTCCCAACAAGCAGGAAGCGAAGGCGTTGCATCGCCGCCTGGCGCGCGACAGACGGAGAGAGGAGAAGCGTAACGCGCTAGTTGCTCACGCCGAGCAAGTTGTAGATGACTTCGACGCCGACAAGGCTGCCGGCGATGCCCACTTCGACGCAGATGCTGTGACACTCGCAACTGGCCTCAAGGACCTCCATGTATCTGTCCAGTCGACGGCAGCTATCGTCGACGGCGAGCAACCTTCAGCGAATGGTGGCGAGGAAGAAGTTGAGAAGTGCGGAGGTGCATCATTGGAGCCTCGACTCATCGTAGAAGCCCTGGTTGTACGCAAACTTTCCATCGATGAAGCGTTCTTGGACTTCGGGGGATTTTCCCTCACCTGATTATTTTCTAACTCATTGCATGTACCGTACCGCCCTGGACTGTATCCTGTACCACCACATCCCGTCTCGTCCCATTCTGAATCATTACGGTTTATCGTGTCTCTAGAGTACATTGACTATTTCTTATTCCTTGTACAAATGCAGCGATTTGCCATTACCCAGTATCCAGCCTAGTAGTTGATAAGGTGTCATGCGAAAGGAAGAGCGACTGAAGAAAGCCATCGTAGCCAAAGGCTCACTGGATACTACAGTTATCAGGTAGTTTAGGCAGACCGTCTTCTCCCAAGTCGAGACCTGGCGGCATAGGGCCCATGATCTCTGCAGGGGGAGAGCCGTGCGATTGCATCTATACGACACGATCAGTCGGGTATTACTTGTGCGAAAATGGCAACGTACGTCGTTCATGAGCGAAACGACTCTCAGGCCCTTCTCTTCGTCTTCTTCAGAGTAGGATGGATCCTCGAAGATCTCTATGATCTGTGCACAGATCACTTGCTGCTTTCCGTACCGCGCCTTGTCCTCAGCAGACAATGTCGCTTGGTGGTCTTTGAGATATGCGGGAAACTAAGGGTCCGGTCTGTATAAGTCTCATCTCGAATCGTGAGAAGAACGCACCTTGTCGTGTAGCTCCTTCAGCGGCTCGTACAATACGTCTTTACCCATAAGCTGTGTCATCATGGTCTCAAGCATCTTCTGGAGCTCCTCCTCATTGTCGCCTGCATCGGCCCCCATTTGCCCCAGCATGGCGGTCAATTTATCGAGGTCCGGCTCGGTAGGCTCCTCCACCTGTGTGTCGCACGTCAGCAGTAAGTAGACTACAAGTCACGATACACATACCTGCAGTTTCTCATCGTTGACTTTCATTTTATCCATGGCCTTCCGTACGCTTGCTTGGAACGAGTCTTCTGCGGCGGCTGTAGCTGCTTCCCCCGCAGTACCCGAGGCATTTGTCAAACCCTCGACGTCGAGCGCGCCGTTCATGCTGTTGACGATCATGTTCTCCCATATCTTGCGGAACTCCGGGTCGCTCTCCAAGCTCGCCGCCGCCTCCTTCGCGTCTGCGCCGACGGGACCGTTCGTCTTGTCTGCGACCTTTCCGGCTTCAACGGCTTCAGTCGCCTCCGCCTCCGCGGCAATCTCCCGCATCAGCGCCGCCATCCCCTCTTGGAGGTGACGCGCGAAGTCGCTGCCAATGTCGAGCTCGTCGGCTATGAGGGACGTGTCGAGCGGTTTCGCCGATGAGCCAGCCGCGCCGGGCGTCGCGGAACGTGGTGGCTGCGTGCTCTGCGAAGGTCTGGGAATGTCCTTCACAGGGTTCACGCTGAACTGGGAGGTAACGTCTGGAAACCGTTGGCCGATGTGAGTGATGTTTCGCAAGAACTCGCGGGGCTACTCACCATCGAGGTCATCGAGGTCGTCGTCGTCGTCTATTATCATACGCTTGCCTTGGGTTGCGCGGGACATGTTGGAGGTTCGTTATTGTTTGGTAGGCGCGACTTTATGTTTCAATCCAAAAAATGCTGAACGTGCAGGGTAAAGGTGGTTGTGGCCGGTGCGATGTGAGGCTTGAGCGCCAACGCGTCCAACTAATCACATGTCCGAATGCGGGATGTGAGGGCGCATCATATCCAAACATGGGCAAGACAGCTCATTATGTAATCAGAGTTCGACCATGCCACGGCGTCGGGCGCTTTCGACTCTCTGCTCGCGGTCGCATTCACCGACTCGTCTCGTATACAGGTAAAGAGATCTTTTTTTACTTTCCAGCATGGAGGATTTAAGTACGCCCTGTTAACTGCTGTTATCCCAGACTACCGGACATCAACATGCCCATTCTACCGCCAGAACTGATAGAAATTATCCTCTTATGTCTGGATGCACCCGATATTTTGCGCAGCCAAGAGGTTAATAATTACATCTTTGGGCCTAATAAGATGCTCACGCTCTGTATTTCTGCAGGTTTGTCGCGCATTCTCTCGACTGATCAAGGAATCCGTTCGCATACAATACAAGATCGAATGCTTTGTCTCTCGCGTGGAAGACGGAACTGTCAAGAGCCCCGCGGTGAGGCAACGTTTGGAGAAGCTGCGCGCATGGCGCTCCCTCTGGCACAACGGTCAGTTCAAGCTCGTTCGTCAACTGGAACGGGAACCTCCCACGGGTCTTGTGGACGGAAGTGTTCAAGCACGAATTTCCGAAGACAATCGTGGTTTTTCAGTGGCCTCTTCCGCAGTGCCTTTCCGTGGGCTCCAGGAATTCCACTGCGATGTCAATGGACTCGATTTTGAGGTATTGGATTTCTTCATGGAAGCGATTCACGGGCTGCTCATGGTTTTGGAACAAATGTGAGTACGGGGCCCCGTCGCTGTTGCTGCTGATGTTCATGACGTGAGCTTCGTAGGCCGAATGGTACTATCTTAATTCACCTTCTAGCGTTCGACGGCAAAGAACATCCGGGTGCAGCAGCGTCTCGTCTCTTCTTCAGAGAGGACGTACCTCTGGAGAATATCTTTTGCACATCAAACAAGACTCTTCTGGCGATGTCTGCGGAGAGCGAAGTGTCCACTTCCAGTTACGTCTGGGTACGGAACTGGAGGACGGGGGAGCTGGTGTTCCACATGGTACGTCAGGTGATCTGCACCCTGCCTCCGATACTCACAACACGATCGCTAGCATAAAATACTTGGAATCAACGCGGAAAGTGTGGAGTTCATCGATGATAGATTTTTGCTCATCGGAGGACTATGCGACTGTCAGCACGATGCGCGCTTGATAGTCCTTGACTGCTATGGTATTGCACCCAACACCGTGTTCACCAGCTTTCAAGACGTACTCGCCAGCGCCGTCTTGATCCTTGAGCTGCCGCCCTTGAAGGGTGAACATCTCTGGATGTATCTTGGCTTTCTTCTTACCCCAGATGAGACCCCTGGGTATCGCACTGCCAGAAGCCGGGACGCCATCTTCCACCCGACAAGCGATTCCAATCTCCTATGGTTGTCCATCACTACGGGACGCATCGTGCATACGCAGCACGAACTAAGGCCAGAGGATGTACACATGCACATACTAGCGATCCCGCTTAGCGTCGTCCGATCTCGTCTCCCGGACCATACGACACCGGACAACAACGCTCGGGTAGTATGCCTATGGAGCGAGTGGGCCAGTGAGACGCGTTATCTCCCTTGGAAAATGCTTAGCGGATTGCGGCATCAGTCTTACCTCTCACGCTTCATCTTCACCCGTGAACGACCTACGAGAGATGGAGAAGGTCGAGAAAACGTCGTTGTCCTCCACGAATTCGACTCCATCTACGCCCTCCGGCGGGACCTAGCCTCGGAAGACGAGAAAAAGATCGCAACTATCATCACGCAACCTACCACGCCGAACAGTGCATGCTTTGACTCCACAATCGAAACTTGCCTTCCGTGTCGCGAGGTCGTCACAAATATTGTTGTCCCCAAAGATCATAGTGCGATCTTAGAGACCGACTACATCATTGTTCATTCCAACGATGCATCTAGGTATGTATTTCCTCCCGTGTTTTCTGGTAGAAATAACGCTAACACGCATCACAGGCTCTATTTCTACTCTTTGTGACATTGGTAGTAGAAAATTCATGACACAGTTTTGAACCTGGCGTCGACCGGTAGCGGTTTGCACGACCTGGCGTCGGACCATTAGACCCCCAAAAGGGACAAACCTAACTCACCGCAGTATATGGCTGTTTGTGAAGCAGGCCAAACTGACCACTAGCTTTGTCAGTATGGACTCAGGATTCGGTGAGTGATATCCTGCGCCAGTCGTTGCATTTTTGAGACCCGCCCCCAGAACCGCTTCCCATGCTTGTGGCCGACGCATCCTCGCGGGTCTAGCTCGCGGACTTCGTGCCTAGCGCACCACTTGCTGCGACGTCTGAGTACGTTATCGGGGTTTGAAAACTGAGGATAAGATTATCACTCAATGTATAGATTTCTATTCACTCTTTTTACCTGTAGGCGCGGGCCTGCTCGCGCGCTCAGGGATTGGCTCAGGCAGCTTGTAGGGGGCCTGAGCTTTCGAAGCCGATCCTGCACAACACTACCCTCGTTGTGAGTGCATAGGATGGGCTCTAGGTTGATTGACGTGCCTCTGAAGCACGGCGTCATGCTTGACAAACAATCCAAGCGTCAGTACTATGGCAATCCAGATAAAAACCAATCATACTGAGCTATAGCTATATCACGGTGTACGGCGCTGCAGGCAAGAAAACGTTGGGATAATATGGCCCCGAGACCCGCAAGGTAGCTGACATCCTGCTTACAGGCCAGGGTAACACCGATGATCGATGACACGCCGCTTGGGTCTGGTTCGTACAGTATCGACTGCTCCCATATTTGTTGCCCAAATACTTCGGTAGCTAATCGAGATAACAGACATCCAGAAGTTCATGCAAGTAAAATTACAGTGGCTGAATTCAAATTGCGGGGTTTACTGAATTATACGGTCGAATCTCCTGCTGCAGCTATCATGAGACGACGCGAGGTGACAAGGCTCAGAAACTCACCTCAAATTGCGGTCGTCGTCCCTGGAGGGGCCGCCGTCGCGCCCGCGCTGCCTACTGCGCTACCCGCCGCCATACCGGCCGTGTTTGGTTGAACAGGCACGCTGCCGAAGCCCGTCGTGCTGGGCTCTGCTGGTGCGCTAGCTGCAGTCGACCGATGACTCTCCATGTTCGCGACGCCCGTCTCGGTCTCCTGGCGTCCGCGGAGCGTCGTACCGTGCTCTTTGCGCTCTGTACCGGTGGCGGAGTCGACAAAGTCCATCGCGTTGCCGCGGATGGCTTCACCTATGCCTGCAACACAAGTTAGGGAGTTCTACGAACCTGGTGAGTGCGAGCCTACCATGTACGGCTTGAAAGGCACCTCTGAATAGGGGTGAGTCCGGTGAGTATTGAGTAGTGAGTTCTGAACGAGGACGTACTTGAGTTTCTGGCCAGCTGTGCTTCCTGCGTTGGACGATGAATTCGTAGACATATTTTGGAAGCTGGTATTGAGATGTGGGGAAAGTGGTAAAGGCTGAAGACAGTTTGAGAGCGTGTTTTATACAAGTTCGAATTGGGTTGCTCCATAGGATGACTTTCGTGACGTCATGGGCAACTTTGTCAGTGGTTTGTGACGTTAGCCTGACCCCGAACACCTTTTACCGCGGCTGCTACTAATACTAGTCATATTGGTTTGCTGCATATGACGGGTAGAACTTCCTAACAAGTTACCCCGGTATATTAGTCGGGGTAGAGGGGCACTATCGGAGTAGAAGACCGCAAAGATAGATGTGCACGGCCCCGACGCGACAGTGACTAACTGCCGGAACACGACGGCGGCCGAAAGCCACCGTCTCGTCATAACTTCAGAAGTTAGCAGCTAACCACAAGTCTATCACGTTCTCGCCCTGTAACATACACAATCATCTATTTGGGGGCTCACCGCTATGATCTGTGACTCTCACTGAACGCCTGGCGCCGTTCGTTTTCGAAATCCGTTGTATAGTCTAGAGTAACTACTACACTAAGGGCCCCTGCTGCAACTCTATGTGTCTAGTATGTACCTCTAACTGTTCAGACCCTCGAGAAACGTTAATCTACTTGTGCGCCAGGAGCGAGCAGTGTGTCTAGTGTGTCTATTCCTTGTGCATCTAGGTCTAACTCTAAGTCCAGGCGACTCATCAAACCCACGCCATAGTGTAATGAACATAATTCACCTCGCCGCCGCTATTTCTAGCCAGGTCTTCGCTGACCACGCGCTCCCTATCCACGATTGCGAGTATGGGCGAGTCCGTGGCAGTCCTCGTATCGGCGTCTGGGGCGAACGAGAAAACGTCTTCGACGGTCTGCGACTCCGCTGCGTGAGTCGAGCGAAGTGGGATGACCAGGTGGAAACGTGGAACCGAAGGAGATAGTGCGGTGGATGAGTCGGCAGGACTGCCTCGCGTAGGTTTCCGCAATAGTGTTTCAACGCAGGATTTGATCCACCTAGCGTGTTCGAGTTCGTAAACGATGTCGGCTCCGTAGATAACCTCGAATGGCGTGTCGAACGGTGGCTCTGGTGCCACAGCTGGACTTGAATGGTAATCCGACCAGTCGAGGAAGTGTGCCGATATCGAAGAGTTTTCAGATGAGAAGTTCGTCGCGACGTTCGCCCGCAAGTTCGCGAGGATCGAGGGCTGATAGTCGGTGGTGACGATTTCGGCCGTCGGTAGGTGTTTGGAATCGCCTTCCAGCAGCTTAGCCACGGCAAGGCCTACGAGGCCCGTACCCGCGCCGAGCTCTAGTATTCGGAGAGCCTTGCTCACCGGCGCAAGACCGAACTCGGACGGGGACTGGACGATCATGTCCGCCAGCAGACACGCGCCGCCCCACGTCTGAGCCCCAACGGAGGTATAGTCCTGATTATCGAGGGGTAGATCTATCAGCTGGACTTTAATGTCGGATGCGGCGTACTGTGGCGGCGGGGAGAAGGAGAAAACGCGTGGGCGGGTGCCAGCAGACGCTGCGCCGGCGCATATCGCTAGCAACCATGCGGCCTCCTGAAGGATGGCTTCCCAATCGGAATCGTCACTTTCCATGGTGAGTCTCCCTGCTTGCGAGACGAGCGAGGTGAGCCAGCGGATGGACCACGCGCGTTCGAAGCTATCCGTGCGGATGGTATCGAGGCTTGCTGGCTCGAACGTGGAAGTGAGATCGCGTGGACCGTTGTTGGCAACTCCATTCTGTCTTCTCCCTCTTCGGTGGAGCTGGCGACTGACTTGGATCTCGGGGTTGTAGAGGAGACGCAGGTATGCCAGAGCTTTGAGGAGGTCGGCGGGACCGACGAGCTTGAGACGGGCTATGGGTGGAAGCTGGACGGTGGGCGGGGCATGGTTGAGGATAACCATCTGCTTCAGAATAGAGGTCAGCGTATGATAAGCTTCGCAGCGGGAAGCTCACGAAGGTGGCGGGGCGGGTTAAAAACTGAATTGGACGGCCCGGGATCCGCCGGATATGTGATGCGCCATTGTTTGGCTGTGTTAGGATTAAAAGCCGTTGCACAACATGCACAAATAGCATCTATCCTTGTCGGTGTTGTGCTAGTTATGGAAAGGTTACCATGGTTAGGTTATGTAACCGTGTAACTCGTTGTAACCAGTTATAAATGTAACCAAACTGACGCGGTTTCCAGGACGCAGTCACATGATGGTCGGGACGCCAGATCAGGACGTGCGCCCCCGCCTCGCGTTGATGCGCCAGGAACCCTTTCCCCAAAAGGAAGGCATCTCCGCTTCACGTCGCCGGACGTCGTTCTTCAACTCCCAAGAGCCGTGAATCTGTCACAGACGCACAGAATAAGCTGCATACACATTGGAGGGCATCCGCTAACAAAAGAAAATAATATTTAGCACGTAGATATTGGGAAATGCTAATATCACTACTCTGTGCCAATGATCTGCGTCTAGATGTCGGGTTCTGACCTCCCACAACCTTTGAATGTCGAATTAAGTTTTATGAGACATTTTGAAGGCTCTATCGTCGACGAAGACGGCACCCTAGACACAAAGAGACTAGTACTCAGGATATCGAGTTTCTTTTCGCATTTCTACCATCACCATCTATCCAAACACTTGCGTCGCTGTGATAGTATATGAGGTAATACAAGCACTCCTCTACACTGTACCGCTCCCTGCTCGCCGTCAGTAGCCCGTTCGTACAAAGCTGACCAGTCGTGGGAAAACGACCCCGGAACCGCGCCAGTTAGAGTTACAACCACTGTGATCCGGTTACGGTTTCCTAACTCTGACCAAATCGCAGCAAGTTACTAACCAGCACAACGCTGATCCTTGTAACTTCGCGGGCTCTATTTCTATCGTTGAGGATTTCCAACTGTAAGTGTCCACAACTGTAAGCTTGTCATACGCTGAATTAACTCTGTCCAGGCGACTTCGTGTGCGAGGCTGGGTGTTTCCCCTCAGGCTCGTCATCATACGATTGACACGCCTAATTAAATGTCAATACGATGAACACGACGCGGAATTTCCCGTCCATACGCATGAATGCGGTTGTATCCATGTGCTGGAGAAGATAACGCCCCCTTCTAGTCGATTGAACGGCGGCTGACGATCCATTCTAATGACGACTGGTCCTGTAATCAATCGGGGAGGCAAGCGGCTGACACTGAAATGCCTTATAACACACAGCGGCCTCGTAGGAGTCTTCACCTTCACCCTTTCACCCTTTCACCCTCATCCTTTCACTCTCCCATATGCCCTACAACCCGTTCCATTTGCTACGACGAGCGGAGCTAGACGACGATGGCTCTGTCGTGTTCTGGACGGACATCTTCATTCTCCTCGTGCTCGCTATCTTTACGATAGCCACCATTCCGCACGCAATTGGGCTCTTCAGGTCGCGCTATGACTGGAAGAGAGGTCATCTCTTGTGTAAGTCGATCTCATAGCACTTGTCATTGACGTATCGACATCCTTACTCCCGCATATAGTCCGTTCCAGCGGAGTCGCGAAGGACGATCAATCTTCAGCCTCCAGTGGTACAGCCAGTACAGCCGTCAGCACTCCTCGTAAAACGACAGCTTCCGCCAACGTTCTTCCCCACGTCCGATCCCTCGCTTCACGCGTCCATCCGGTCACGACTCTTCTTAGGACGCCAATCGTAGTTTTTCCAGGGTACCACCTCGGCCGCATTTTGCTGTTGCTCCTGTACTTCGGCGCGCTACTCTTTGCGGCGCTCTTCCGCGATAGCGTGTTCAAGAACAACGTCCGTGAGGGAGCTATTGTAGCATCGCAGTTGCCTTGGCTGTACATCTTGGCAACGAAGAACAATTTCATAGGGTGTCTTCTTGGTGTCGGGTACGAACGAGTACGTCTTCATCAATTGTTCTACGACTTATTACTCACGCGTCTTTTGGCATAGCTCAACTTCATCCACCGCTTCCTTGGACGCCTCATTACCATCGCCGTCAATCTGCATGCTTTCGGATTCAGTAAGATCCTCTTCATAATTTTGCGACCGACGGATAACCCCATGCTGACAACCTCTTAGTCTACAAATGGGTGCACGCCGGCGTGTGGACCGAAACCATCCAAGAGCCGTTCATCCGCTGGGGGCTCGTCGCCCTGGTATCGATCGACATCCTCTTCCTCTTCTCATTGTCGCCTATTCGCCAGAAGTTCTACAACATCTTCTTCGCCACCCATCTCATAGCATTGATCGTCCTACTCTTCGCTGTGCGTTCTCAACGCTCCTTCTCTTTTTCAGAATTATTGACTAACCTCCATCTTAGATCTGCTTCCACCAATCCTTCGCGATCCCCTACGTCGCCATCGCCGCCGGGTTCTACGGCGCCGACCGCATCCTGCGCATCGTGAAATCACGGATATCGCACGCTTACCTCACGCCGCTTTCGGAGCTGGGTACGACCCTTGTACGTATCCCGGGGCTCAACCGCGGGTGGCGCGCGGGACAGTACGTCAAAGTGCGGGTGCTCTCTGGTTCTATGGGATGGTGGGGATGGACGGAGGCACATCCGTACACGATCGCTAATTCTTGTGAGAAACTCGGGGAGGGCGAGGGTATCATTCTCATGGTGAAGAAGACGGGCGGGTGGTCGCGAAAGGTGTATGAAATTGCTACGAGCGACGATAAGGGCGAAGAGGACGCTACACGCGGCGAAAAGCGTGTCAGGGTCCTTGTCGAGGGACCTTACGGTGAGATTTCTAGACGATCGAATGATGACATGAGATATTGATAGCGTTTCTTAGGCGGTCCTGGATATACGGTCTTCGCTTCCTTCTCTGCGGCGATGTTCATCGCCGGAGGAAGCGGCATATCATTCGCGCTCGCTACCGTGCAAGAGCTGATTCAGCGAGCCGCACGGGGCACAACAAACGTCCAAGCCGTGGAACTGATCTGGATCGTGCACCATCCTCGTAAATCCTTCCATTCCACTCCACTCCTCCAACGCTGATTTAATCCCGCAGGTTCCTTGACCCCGCTCCTAGAGCTCTTCACCTCCCTCCTCACCCAATCGTCAATCCTCCCCCTAACGTTCACGATCCGGATCTTCTACACCCGCGCTCTGACCCAACACGACGAAGGACACTACCCCTCACTCCCCAGCGGAATGACCCTCCTCCCAGGCCGCGCCCCCATTTTCTCCCTCGTGGGGGATTTCGTCGACAGCACCCCTGCTCTCTTCGCAAAGGAGACAGAAGGCGTGGATATTGGGAAGCATGGCGTCCTTGTCGGTGTATGCGGACCGGCGAGTCTCGGCGAGGATGTCAGACAGGCCGTTACTCTCCTTTCGGCTGCACAGCGTGAGGCCGTTGGGGGAGTTGAGCTGCACGAAGAGTAAGTTCGTTGGCTCAGAGTACTGGATGCTCGCTCATAAGGTTTACAGAGCGTTTCATTGGTAGATGAAGACGAGGGCAGACTGTTCGTGTTGTAATTGTACGCTGGCATTGGTGAATCCCGCATCTTGTACTCCTACCAAGCGCATATAGAACCATCCTCTTCTCATCGACTTCATTGCGAACTGAAGCAAACCATTTCAAACAGCCGGCGATGGTCAAACTCGTAGGTACTCTCTTACGCTTCCAACTGTTTTCAATGCGCAGATAAGGGTACAGTGATTATGAGGTACGAGGAACGTAGTACAAAACAAACTACGCGCATAGATACGGAACTCGAACACGTCAAACGTCAAACGACCACTACTAAAGCGCATGCGAATACCAAACCCCTTCTTCGGACTCTTGGGGGGCAGTGCTTCGCATACTCGACGGAGCATATCTCCGGTCCCACCGTAATTTCTCGCGCTGCTCCCTCTCGTGCTCCTCCTGCTCCGCCTGTTTTCTGCGGACTTCATCCGAAATTGCCCGTTCTCGCTCGGCTCGGAGTTCCATTAAACTCGCTTCCTCGGCCTCCTCCCGTTCGGCTTGCTTCCGGGCTTTCATTTCTTCTCCGTCTATGTCACTGGGATTTGGTGAGAGTGGCGGAAGAGGACCGTACCCGTCGGCTGGCTTGTATCGGTCGGCGGGTTCTAGGGTCGAAGATGGCCCCGAGCCTGAGGTGGTACCACTTTCTGCGAGGGTCTTCGAATGGCCTGCAGATTTGTGGGCTTCCTTCATGGCTGAGTAATGGCCCTTGTAAGCCATCGGACGCCACCCTGGCGGGGCTCGTACTGGAGGGGGAACCAGTACCGTTTAGACAAGTATATATGCATGTGACGACGGACGCACCTTCGCATGTCACGATTAAATACTCCTGGCATATAGGGCATTTGGCTTCTGGGGGGAGACCGCATTCACCAAAAGTATTGAGGAGAAAACGCCGATACTCTTCGTCGACGCTGCTAATAATTCCGGACGGAAGAGAGCCCTGTTGATTGATGCCGTGAGTAAATCAACCATATAGAATCAGAAAGCTTGTTGCTCACTGGCTTGGGGAGGGTATCAGTCATGTATGCTGGAGTTGGAGAGGGGGTACTGAGGACCCACAGCGAGCCGAGGGATTTTATGGAGGAGAAGATGGCGACATTGTCCGCAGGCCACCCGTCCTACGTTGTTCGACTCTGCGCGGCCAATGCTTGTAGCGCTCGTCGACTAATCCAAGGATTTTGTCCTTTTCAAGCCATCAGAAGACAACTTTTGACAACGAACAGCTCATTGAGAGGCTCCGCGTGCAGTGTGATTGGTCCCCGAAATGAATCGCTAGTCTCAAGATGGCTGTGACTTCAGACAAATCCCCGTGCATTGGCTTTGTCCATCATTCACTGGGGATAGTCCCTTTGTGAAGATTCCAGGATGCTTCAGAGGGACAAGATGACGTACGTGATAGCGACGTTGACAACGAACTTTGGCGACGAGGTGAGCCAAGTCCGACCACGTCTTTTCTGCGACAATGAAGATACCATCAAGCATACGTTATCGCGACGTTTGCGAAGATACACGTGGCGTTTTCGACTACGGTTGAACTCGACCTGAAATGCAAGCCCAGCTGTTATCTGGTCGTAGCACGAGCATCACCAAACAAATCTGCCCAAGAAGGAAACAGTGAGCGGGGACGTGGCAGAGAATCATGGAGGAAATATCAAAACAGATGGTACTTACATCTCAGTGCCTGAGAACCTCCCACGATGACCCTGACGGGAGAAGACAACGACGCGGACAGAGCAACAGACGCCTAGGATCATCCAATTGATCCCCCGACGCGGCAGGAATTACCGGATTGGGAACTCTTAGCGGCCTAGACTTCGCGGCGGGACGATAGGAGGAAAAGTAATGGATTCATAGAATAGTCATAAGTTACTCGAGAGAGCCAGTACGACGGGAAAATGGAGCATATACGAGACATGGAGGAAACAGACTTCGGTTACGTTCATAGTACACAACAGACGGGGGCAAAGGAGTGTGGACGGCGCGATATAAGCGTACCGAGTTGAGAATACAGGTGAGGAAAGGGAGATATGGCACAAGGGATCGTTGAAAGATAGACAAGCGTCGCCCAAAAACGATGGTAACGCTGAAGGGAGGGTAAAGATGATTCGAGGGTTCGTCGGGGACTCGGGGGGAGCTTCATTGAGTCTCTTCGGGTTGGATGTAAGCGACAAAGTTGCCTTCAGCGTCGTATAGACTCCGCTTTTCACGATGGTATGTCAGTTTTTGGGATGGGCGTGGTCCGTTGTTGGAGTGCGGGTTCTGGGCGTGGGGAGAACGGACGTATTGGTAGACCTGCGGCTGCGGCTGGTACGTAGGCTGCGGTGGGGGGTAGTTAACGTGCGCATGCCCGTTGTGGGCAACTGGAGGGCGCGTATGCACGTTATGGACAATTGGGGGGTGCGCATGCACGTTGTGGGCAGTCGGAGGGTGCGTATACGAGGGATGGGGGTGCTGCTGCGGCTGCGGATATGGGACAGGCTGCATGTTGTGCGCGTAGGTTGGTGGGGGCGCGTGCCGGACCACCATGGGTGGAGGTCCTGGTGGAGGCAGGGGAGCGTAGTGGCCAGGAGCGGGAGCCTGAGGGCCACGAGACTGACGCCGATATGGGTCATATCTCGAACCATGGGGAACAAGCACACGCTGGGGGCCGATCTCGGAGGGTCGTTGGGGGTCGGCATCGGTGGGCTGCGGGTCATGGAGCCTAACACCAGAGATGTGCTGAGTCCGATCCGTAGGCTGGGAAGCCACGAATCTCCTCGAGTTAGTGGGCGCATGGGGCGCATGGGGCGCATGGGCTTCGAATACGTGCATATCAAGCCTCTGTCCATGATGCGCCTCAGTCAACGCCCGGCTGATGGTAGAGGGTATCTCCTCCAGGCCGTCGATTGGGATCGCATCCTCCACTCCTGTGGAGAGAGTGAAATGGAGGTCACCGTTTGCAGACCTCCAGTGACACTCTGACCTCACGACCCGCATCGCTGTCCCGGGTTTAAGCACAGGGAGTTCCGCCGTGTACAGTGGCCTTCGGCTGAAGAGGGGCGGAGGCAGCCGGCGTTCGGGCACAGGCGAGAGGCTCCTCTTGACTTTCTCTCCAGCGGCGGGGCCGTTAGAGTTAGCTGCTGAAGAGCTGGCCACGGGAGCATGCGCTGCGATTTTCTCCTTCTTGTATTGGGGAGGACGTGGCTCTGCGTCGTTATTGCGAGGGGGAGGTGGTGGCTGGTACGGCTCCGCCGGAGGAGCATGCTTTGTGTCAGGGCCAGAGACGACGCGTTCGGCTTTGACGGGAGCGATGTAGATAGGTGCCTTCACAGCAGCAGTAGTCATGCTCAAACTGGGATGACAGGCGGCTCTATAATCTCGTGAGAATTGGATACGATATCATCATAAACCGACATACGGAGGTAGCTTGATAGTCAGCTTCTTGTCGCCTCCGGGGGCATCGTGATGAGAGCGAGAATTGACCTGGTACATGTGTCAAAAACATAGTCGGTATACAGTTCGGAGCTATGTACCTTTTTGGCGTTGTTGGCTGGGACGTCAGACATACTTGATTTGCTGTTCGAATGCGGGGCGCGGAGGTCGCTGGAGAGTTTTGCGTGTACGTGTCGTAGCATTTATACAGTTCCGAAAGGTTTTGTCCCGGCCACGAAGGACAGTTTACTATCCAGAGCAGACGGAGGAGGGCGTTGTCTGCACCGTTTGTCCGCACAGCCGCGTGGTGTTCGATCGCACTGATCCTCTACAAGCCAGGGGACAGTGCACGTTGTCCATATTGTCCACAGCGGAGAACCAATTGCAGTTCAAACCACGCGTCAAACATCAACCGCAGCTACAATGTGCAACATACGACGCTTTTGTCCATCAACGTAGGGCGCTTGCGAGCCTCGTGTTTGGAGCATCCGAAGGAGGACTAGCGTGTAATTCATCCCAGTTACAGCGGACGTTGAAGCAATTTCTGCCTTGATATAATGAGACACATTTGTTGCTTGAAGACGCGCCTTCTGGATCTGTGAGCGAATTCCTCCAGCATAGAAGTGTATTTGACTGAACAAGAGCTCACACAGACGGTTGCTGTCTAGGATCAGACACTCGGCTTAACGGATCAAGCTTCGATATTGCGCGATAATCCGGACAATGCAACTAGCGTGGATGGTGCGTGGAGGTGGGACAAAGGCGTAGGGAGTACGAGGTGGTTGGGACAAAATGAGATAAGCGCCTGATGGCGGTGCACAAGTTAGGCCAACGCCGACGCCCGCCACTAGTGTTGCCCACACGGTGAGGCCGAGGCACCTCGAGGTAAAATAGACGATGGCAGCTCGACTTAGTGTTGCCCACACGGTGAGGCCGAGGCACCTCGAGGTAAAATAGACGATGGCAGCTCGACTCAGCTCGAGTTGATCGATCTATCGACCGAGCTGAGCTCGAGTTGGGCGCTTGTCGGACAGCGCGGCGAGCCTCAAAAACAAACAGAACAGAAAGGTAACGAAACACTATCTCAGTCATTCCAAGTGCACGGAGCCATGGGGGAAGTCTCGCAATTATATGGATTGCAATTATACAGGTGTAGCGTATGGAATTAATCGAATATTACATTCACTTATGCTGTATCGAGGGACTCGAGTTCGGGCCAGTCCTCGTCGAGCGAAAACCCAAATGCATCATTATCGTTATCATTGTGGTCTTCGACAACCTGCTCCAGTTGTTCGTCGAGTTGTTGCATTGACGTGAGAGTGTTTCGTCGTGTCTCAGGGTCTTCTAAGTGCTGAGCTACCCGGTCCCCGAGCGACCAGCTGTCATTGACAAAGTTCAGTTCCTGGCGGCGGTACTCGCGCATATAGCTCTGCTTTAGCACTTGCAGGTATTCCATCATCTTGGGTGAGAGCTTCCGCCGACGCAAAGAGTCAGTCTCCTTGCAAAGCGAAAAGACTCGTTCGCAGGCTACAGCCGAGCCTTGAGCAGGAAGAACATCCATTGCTACCTTGAATAGCAGCGGGTATGTCTTCTCATGATCCTGAATCAAAATAATATCAGTATGAAGTGCCGTAGTGTATATCACTATGGGTACTCACCGCCCAATAGCGAAGCAAGTTCAACGTATCGAGCTCTTCGCGGGGACTGCCAAAATAGTGCGCGAGCTCCGTCTCGACTTTTATGACATCCTCGGCTTGTGCGATGCGTTCCCTCTCTGCAGTGTCGACTTCGGTGTTGTCGCGTAGAGTCGGGGCTTCGATAGTTTCGCTCGAGAAAGACTTTTTCAGCTGTGCGAGCTTCTTCCAATTGTTGACAAGCGAGCTTGTCGAGCTTGTGCTGTGCACCTCACGGAGTTGTGGGGTAGACTGTGGCACGGAAGACGACGTTGAGGGCGGCGTAGATGGTGATTTTCGCATATCTTTGCAATACTGAAGCATCTACCGGCTTCAAATGAGCGCTTCGAACAATACTGGGCAGCTGATGCCCTACGTACCACCTCGCGAAGTCGATCTTTGGCCTCCTTGCACTCTTCTTCGGAGCATTCAGCCCTCAGCCAGGCCATCTTGAACGCAGGGTTAAGGACTAAACCGAGAGTGATCAGCTGGGTAATCCTCGAACATAGCTGGTGAATAGAACGTACGTGTAGCGACAAATGTGACCCAATTAACCTTTATTTTGGCAAGATACTCTTCGAGCTTTGCTAGCGATGCGTCCACAGCATGCGCAAGAAAGCGATACGTTCGGCGAACATCGACCAAAAGAGATCGTAACTCAACGTAGGCTGGAAACATAAAACCAAGCGTTGGCGTATGCTCGGCAGCAAGCGTCTCTTGAAGCCGATACGGCCGGTAGAGATATTCCCGAATATCCTTCAGAACCTCGCGTTCCCGGCCCCGTGGAAGCTTTTCAGCAAGCTCGACATGCTCGACAGCAAGACGATCAAGTGCCTGTCATGCGATAATGAGGTAATGACTGACCAATAGTTGCAGTCCTTACCGGTGTGAGCTCGAGAAATCTGTCAACCATGAGGCATACCGACGACCACCGAACGTCCATGTCACGGAGAAGTGGAGTATTTGTCTTTAATTCAACGTGCTCGCCAAATTCTTGAGCAGCATTGGCTGCTTCGATGGCGGATTCCAAGCCTTCTCGCCGCAGACCAGAGACACGTGAATCTCCAACAAATTCACGAGTGTGGCGGATGGGATCTTCACGCAAGATGTCCAGGTACTCGCGCTCTGCGTCCGAGAGGGCGGACATGGTTTCCTCGCCCAAGAGAGGCAATAGCTGTTCGTCAACTTTCGGTAAAGCGTCCAAGCCGGCCTTGACGACCAAGTGGGTGACGTGTGGGAAACATCTGTCAGCGTGAAAGTATCAGGAACTGGACATGATTCAATTGAAATGGATTCGTGTTGGCTCGCCTGATCCTGTTCCCTGTTCGATCAAAGGGTATGCCTTTCTCGCGGAGTAGATCTTCAAGGTGGTCCATCATAGTATTATTATTTGCGGCATTGTCAACTGTAATGAATCCCAGCTTTGACGTGACGGCTGTCAGTAAGAGCCCGTAGATATCCGATGAGTACACACCCTATGCAAGACACCAAGATCCGTGATGACCTTCATGAATGCTTCGGCGAGGTGCTTGCCCGTGTGCCGCCCCCGAACGTAGCGGAGGGCAGCAAGTTCAGCAATCAGAGAAAGATCACCCTCCGAGACCGCAGATCCCCGCAGCATACAGTGGACAGTCACAGCCAAGAAGCCCCGTAACAGTGCATTTGACCACACGTCGGCTGTGAAAGACACACGTCCCAGACTTTTCTGAAATGGACGTCAGGTACAACGCACAACAGAGTGCGAACAAACGCACCTTCAGAAGCTCTACAAGACGATCAAATCGTGTTTTGTATGCAGCTTCGATGAGTCTTGTCAACTGTGTCCGATGCGGAAGGGCGTGCTTTGAGTCCTTCGTCGAAACATGATCTTTGATACCGAAGAGAAGAAGATCGCGAAAGAATGGGTTATCAACTACACGGAGAGACTTAAGAGAATTTAAGCAGTCATACAGGACAGTACAATAGTGGGACGTACCTGATCATCGGTCACAATCCAACGGATTAATCGTTCGCGCAGACCACTCACGTTGAACGGTTCAGCAAGTGTTCGCTGCGTGAGAATGTCTTCTATATCGAGCTCGCCATTCTCAGGCAAGGTCGATGTGGTGTCGAGATTCTCCCACCCCTTGAGCTGAAATTTACGCACGTAGTGATAGTAATCCGACTTATGGTACTTGAGTAGATGCGTGCGAAGGGTTCCAACACGACCTCCGTCGCCGTTCTGCCAATGTTTCCACCGCCTGAGTGATATGTTCTTGAGTACAAAACAAATAATGACGAAGAAATCAGTTCAGAACGTACCCCATATTCGCACAGGGTTTGCACAGGAGCTGTTTCAGCTCTTTGTGCGGATGCTTTGGTAAAGGCGCCGAGGATGGCAGGTCAAGGTTGTACGCAGGAATCGGAGACGGGGGGGCATTTGAATCACAGTTCATGCCCTCGAAGAAGAACCAAACGTCGGTCGCATCTTGCTGCGAGTTTGGTTTTGATTTTCGTGTGAGAGACCCGTAGATCTGCGGAGCTGAGAGGGGCGCAGCTGGGGCCGGATATGCTTCTTGTATGGGTATAGTAGATACTGGCCCAATACCGGGGATAGGCATGGCACTTGCATCTACGGGTTGCTGTGGATCTGTACGACGGCGTTTCGGGGCTGGCTCGTTCTCTGAGGTTGTTATACGAGCACTGCCACCTCGACCACTCCCACGCCCACGTCCACGGCCTCTACCACGGCCTCGCCCTCTCCCTGTGGACGTGCCGATGTTCACAACAGCGCTTGTAACATCGGTAAGGGCAGTCTCTCCGCCTGTTGACTCGACCCTGGACAAAGATAAAGTGTAAGTGTCAAATATAATTGAAGATCAAACATTTCAACTAACCGTAGCGTGCCTATAGCACTCGAACACTGCTGCGGGGTACCAGCAAGGTTTTGTGGTGGGAGGTGCTGTGAGAACGGCGAGTACCAGTAAGGACTGGGGGTGGCGTGTGGGTAAGGGAATGCGTGCTGTAAGAATGGCGGCTGGGCATTAAGTGGTCTCGGCACATATCCCGGATGACACCATTCGGTAGGAGCGGAAGAAGTCGAGGGGCCACTCGAAGATGAAGATGAGGGAGCGGTGCCATCATAAGACCATGACGCATCATCGTGCTGGACTGTTGAGCAAACGCATGGATATGTGGACGCGCCGCAACGAGCACATGGCCCCCATTGGTGCTCCATAGTGTGCAGAGTCCACTGTCAACGACATTGAGCTTTTATATCTGCCCAAATTCGCTAGAAATGAGTAGAATATTAGCCAAAGACTCTCCAACATGTTTCAAGACATTACCGCAATTGTTTCACACTTTGCCGTTGTGCGGCGGGACGACAGGCGGCGAGGCGGGGGCGACAGGCAAAACCATTGGGATTTCGGTCACGTTCGACCAAGTTCCATTGCAACGCTCGGCTACCTGTACATGGAGATAGATGCTACGTTACACCCGCGGGTCGGATGGGTTGAGGCGACCCACAGACAAGGAGGAGCAATGGGCGAAGGAAAGCGCAAGGGAAGGCCTGCAATGACGCACGTCCTGGAAAGCACAAGAGCGCCCTAACTCGGGCATGGCTCGAGTCGATCATTTTTTGCCTCGAGCTGGCTCGAGGTAAGGCGCTTATCTATTCGACCCGACCCGAGCCCAACTCACCTCCGAGTCAGCTCGCCTGTGTGGGCAACACTACCCGCCACGATATTCACGGGCGTCTACGACAGTGTTGTCCTGTCCTCCCATCACCAGTCGGCTTGACCGTTGCTTGACCCTGTCGGTCACCTCCAGGTCACCAGCTCTTTGTCCTATGATAATCTCCGCAAACCTGATATGGCTTGTCCAGCACTGGTCCCTGACGGACAAATGTGCGACGCATGCTCAATCGAACCACTTTCGCCATGCGTTGCTGGCCAGTGTGTTGCTCTAACGATCATGCCGAGGCAGAAAAGAATCAAAAAATTAATCGTTGGCGAGTCGGAAACTTCGACCGAAGCCATCGGCAACATCACCTGGCAGCTCGAATCTCTGACACCGCTCAGCCCATCTTTGCCCCCGAAGCTTAGGGATCCGGCACGAAGATAGTCACCTGGCCACGGTAACTTCTCTAGATTATCCTTGAGGACGTTTAATTCCCGAAGCCTTCCGTATGTTTCCTCTGTTTCCCCATTCATGCTCGGACTTCATGGTGCTTTGCCTAGTTAACCGAGGCCTGGAAGCCCTTGACTGCGGCTTAGAGCCTATATGGCATCTGAACTGTGAATTTTCACAAGCTACGTCGTCGTGTGCGTCATAGATTGGCTTCTGACCTACCGATAAGCTTAACAACGCTCATCAACAAGTCCCTCCATTCCATCTACTCCATCTACTCCTGCAGACTCCAGTACTGTGTGCATGGTACGGGTTCGATGTATTGCGAGAGGTTTGTTTGAGTGCTAATGCTACGACGGTAATAGGTCAAGCCGGAGTGAGTTCGTATTCGCCGCATCAAGCCTCCATGCAGATAAAGCTTTGCCCTGCTTTCACATGATGGTGTGCCTTACTCCCGAAACGCCACTCCCTGTCCACGGATTGCCTGACTATCATCCACCGCCTGGTCCTCGGGAAATGAAAAGACGTCTTGATGACGTCTTTTGTACGCTTCTCGGGCTCTCTGTGGGATCCCTAACCTTGTAAGTCCCCGGTTTCAGCAACGAACCCTCAAGCGGCCTGTCGCTTGCCGGAACGCACACATAGCACTCGCCAGACTAGACACTCGCAACGCAGGCACG
This sequence comes from Bjerkandera adusta, assembly GCA_027924225.1. Lineage (NCBI taxonomy): Eukaryota > Fungi > Basidiomycota > Agaricomycetes > Polyporales > Phanerochaetaceae > Bjerkandera > Bjerkandera adusta. The sequence goes on from BSCZ01000272.1 coordinate 50,075, forward strand.
GCATCTTTGTCGCAGCCGATGTTCCTGACCTAGACATCGTGCGTTTACCTCGAGTTGCGGAGCAGCAAATTCTTAACTGACACACTCTCGCAGCGGCACCATCCGGCTCTGTAGAAGGCTGACACAGCCAACGCAGTCGGCGCAACATCACACGCGCACCATCCATCCCAGCCGGCCACTTTAGCTCTCTCATCTGCCAAACAAGGCCCTGCTATCCCTGAATAGTCCTTGGGAGCGAATATCGGCGGCAGTTGGGGCAAGGCGGCCAGAGTGCTTCGCTGAGACGCTTTGGGCCTATTCTTGTGTATAAAGGGCGACACGGTGAGTGGATTGTACAGGCAGCCTCCCCTCGACGCACGCTCACTTCCTCCCACTCAGAGCGACTGCAAAGGCCTCTATCGGCTTGCTCCTGCAGCACCACAACCCGGTCCGGAACGCAGCCTCTGCATGTCTGCGGAGGTGCGCCGCCCGCGTCGTGGCGGCCGCAAGGATCAAGGCGATGGGCGTCGTTGCACCAGCACCGTCGGCGGGTTGAACCCTTCCACCTTCACCTGATCCTAGCTCTCAACTCTTTTGTCTCTGTGACCTACATTGCGTGAGCAATGCTACTACCGTTCCTCTCGCTGATCAAGCTTTGACGTAGATCATATGCCAATGGGCGCCGCCCTCAACATCCTTTACTAGAACCCGTATCGGACCTCCGCAACGCTGTAATGGTACTTGGGATGGCGCTCATTGTGTTTCATTTCGTTCTATCCATCACATTGACTTTTCCCGGCTGACATCAACTGTCAAAGGACTCGAATTAAGCCTCGACCAAACCCACGGTGATCACCAATTTCACCTTGCCATTAAAGGCGCATTTTCTCCATAATATGTGTCATCATCCGGCCCGGATTCATTTTCCGCTTTGCATGCACTCCCGTAGCACGATCAGTTGATAAGAAAGAGAGTATTTTTGTCGATTTATACAGTTTCTGTTCCCGCTCGGCGAGGTAGTAATACAACATTGGTTCCGTCTAATGCCCAGACTTTCTTTATTCTACACCGAGTTGTACGTCTGCCCCAATGGCGTCAAGTTGCCATTGTTGTCGACGAGGATGTTCTGCCCAGCCATGAAGTACGCGTACCGCTCTACACTTGAGAGGCCGTCGAGGTAGGGAAGCATGTCCTGCAAGAACGCCTGCTGCTGCTGCACAGTGCCGCTCGCGCCGAACTGAGATGGGGGGCGTCCATCAGCATCGCATCCAGATCAAAAACAGCCTCGAAATCAGCGTACCTCGGTCACCCAGACTGGCTTCTTGTACTTGGTGCCGACGCCCGAGATGTAGTTCTTGAAGTACGCGGCGTTCGTCGCCGAGTCATAGATGTGGATCGCAATGCAGTCGATGGTGCAGCCAGTGCATGCGCTCAGGAACTGATCAAGCCATGCCTGGCCCATCGGGGCGGGCCCGTTCGTGATGGCGGGCGTGCAGAGCTTCGCCTTGCCGGCGAACGGTTGGATGTATTGTTTCCACGCTGCTGCTGCCGCTGCTGGGGAGAGGTTGGCTTGTTGGGCTAGGTCGGGCTCGTTGAAGCTGAAATGGATGATCAGTATGAGAATTAGAGAGAGGGAGAGGACAGAAACGTACCCGAGTAGGTGTGTTGCGCCACTGTTGATGGCGTTCTGAGCGTCGGTGTGCCATGGGCCGGTGTGTCCGGCATCGGTATTCCAGAGCATGGGTACAAACTCACGGCCCCCGGTCAAGGTTCCCGTGGGCGTGGATGTCCAGTCGTATGCCCATGATACTCTGCGCGACGGATGCTTGGTCAGTTCCTGAACGGGCTAAATACAAGCTAAAGCGTAGCTTACTTTGAACCGAAATTCCTGGTGAATGCAACGTTGTTGTATGACACACCGCGCTTTGTCGTGGCAGCTCTTGGGAAGTGGATACTACAACGGGAAGATCAGCCATGTCGAACATAATCAATGGCAACGGGTAGCATACCCAGTAGAATTGGCGAGGTCGATGGGAACAGCGTTTGCCACCAGGGCAAGAACGAGGGAGACGCAGACTGCTGAGAGCTTCATGTTGTTGGAGGGAGAGGAAGGGGTTAGAATGTCACGTCAAGTGCCACTGACCTCCTCAGCTCGCTCTCCTGCGGTATTTATGCACCGACGGCGGTGCGCGCCTGGGCCCATCGAGCATATTGCTTTCTTGTTTTCATGCTAGTGGGTCACCCCACCGCCCCCCGTATCATGGCCCGATGGAATTTGACAGCCGCTGATTTGAATCAGCTATGTTTGCATTCGCGGCGCGCCGTTGCATATGGCCGCCCTTCTAATATGAGCATACTTGGCTTGAGCATATCCTCCCCGTCGGCAGCATTTGTGTAGAGCGGAGCGACGCCACGCTTCCGCCGCGATGCATCCACATCCCGCCCGTGGGTGGTAGACGCAAGAATGCTCGACATAATGGCGGTTCAAACGACCCAGCAGAGGTACGCAGCACTTTGAGATGCGTAGTCCTAGAAACGCAGGCAGTAAACGTCGATCAATCATCACTGTTCTACCCAAAACGTGCGCGGGCTCGTACCTATACCCAGCCCCGAGAGCCTTGTGGCAATGTTCGGTGGCGCGGCTAGATTATATTCCTGGGCGCATATCTTTGGACATCGGAGGCCGACATTGAGCCTTTGTGGCCCCAGATCAGCTACGAAGCCCTCAAGCTCAGGCTCCCGTCTTGCGAAGAAGAATGAGTGGCGTCTGTGCGAAAAGATGCATAAGCTTGTCTTGTGGCATGACCTGGACTAGCCGCTGGAGGCGGGAAAAGACAGTCGGAGGCTCGTGGACGCTCTACAACAGACGACGTGGCGTTGTGCAGATGATGATCCCTGCAGAGGATAACCGCCGATGTATCCGAGCAAAGTCGCATCTCGAGAGGCGCTCTGAAACGCCGAACCGCCTGGAACGAAACACGAGACACGGTGCCGGGCAAAGAGACATGTGGGCGGATCACGGAGAGGTCACATCATATTTATAAATTTGAAGTGTTTTGCTGGCCTCGACGAGATCTGGAGGAGCGACAGTGCGCACTCGCCAGGCCCGAGGGAGTTGAGGGATCAGATTTCAGGGCCAAGCACGTAGCCTAAATTTCGAGCTGTGCTGCCACCATTCGGACCTCCAGGCACCAAGCACGGGTCCCGAAAAAGCATCTGCGTCGTCGATTTATTGGGACAATTTGAGTTAGGGTCGTACCCGCAAGCCGCTCGAAAGTCAGCACGGGCACGCGGTAAATCACCCGAGCGGCCGAGCGTCGAGGTCTGTATAGCAAAACGGGCCGTCCACTGTATTCTGGATGACCGGACACGGTGCCCGCGAGTGAAAATCCGCAACCAAGAGCGGGAACGATTTAAAATGGTCGGTATTTCTAGGTCGGTGATGTGTCAACGCGGTCAATGGTCGGTAGTCATAGGCTTGGCATACTCGAGCTTTTCAAATCATTCGTGGTATTGACCTCGTGGTAGCCCGAGGCTTTTCACCATCCAGAACCAGGCGCATGAAGGTCAAGAGGAAGGAGCAAGTCTCGGGTTGTTGGGCGTTTGTCGCTCTGCTTACTCTGGTAAGACTGCGAATACTGACTTGCATCAAACGGTTCGTTACCATCAGTAACAGACCCTGATCAACACGCTGATCGAAGTCATTAATTCCCGACTCTACTCTTACCTTCATCCGTTCCGCCCGCCATGGACCCCTACACGCCAGGAAACCGCGGACACCGCAAGAAGAATCTTGGGCTTTCAACCAAAGAGTACATGAAGGTGTGCATGTACTAAATGCGACGCGCTTTTGGCCTCAACGTTCGCGAAGGTTACCGGCACGATCGCGTCTGTGAGGAAAGGCAGACATTACGAGGATGGACCAGACGACGACCTAGAACGAGAGATGCACGCGACTAGACCATCCAAGGGCAAAGGTACGTCTTCCAGGCCGGTATCATGCGCGTTCCGGCGTTGATCATCGGTGTAGGTCGCGACGAACCGTCGTTCATTGCGGAAGCCTCGTTTGTCAAGGCACCACTCAATTCACGCGTCGTCTCTGCCGCAATCACTCCGAATGGCAAGGGCAAGGCGAGGCAAGAAAGCTTAGAACGCCTTCCGCTCGAAATACAGGAGTCGCTCATCCTGGAAGATCTTCTATTCGTCCTCATGGTCTGTTCGCGTACTGCATCCCCACGAGGCCCTATCTCCTTACATTCATCGTAGGGAATCGAGGGAACATATATCACGTACCCAAATGACTACTCCATCGAAGACGAAGACCCCCTGCAGGGCATGCGATTCGTGATATCGCCTTCATTAGGTACGCGCACTTCGAATCGGCATTCTACACGCGTAACACCGCTGTAGATCCATCGCTTCACGACCTTGTGGAACGGATACTGCCACTCGCAACGTATTACACTGGTATCACCTCATTTATTGAAGCCCGAAGCCATCTCGACTTTGGGCTAGTCAACCATGCTCTTTGCGCAGCTATGCGAGAAATGTTGAAGGTCTCATTCCCCTCGTTCCTACCCATAACTGTCGATATTTATCATTTGCTGTAGGACTACCAAACTTTACTAGCTCAACTGGAACACGCTTTCAATACCTCCCCACAATTCACACTCCAGAAGCTCTGGTTCTACGTCCACCCAACGCTCCACACGCTATCTCTCCTATACATGCTTACCTCTGAACTTGCCTCAGCAGACGACACAGGCTCGGACGATGCATCCAGTTCAGAATCCGAAGATGCGGAGGAGAACGAGCGAAACGAGGCGCTTGGGCTCGGTGGTGCTGGACTGAAGGCGGTCCTCTCAGAATTCAATAAGAAGGGCCAGCTAGGTATGAATGAGTCTAGCAACATAGCGGTGAAGGGTGGAGAGGTTTTGGCCATCCTACACGAGCGGCTTCAGAATATGTCTGGAGACCCCTCGGCGAAGCAACTCTACGATGCTCTCATGAAGGCTGCAGGAAAGCCTTACGTGGACATGATGCAGCTTTGGATACGAACCGGTCGGTTGGTGGATCCATATGAAGAGCTTTGTATCAAGGAAAGCAAATTTATTGACCGTGGGACGCTGGAAATGGACTACACGGACGAATACTGGGAGAGACGGTACACAGTGCGTCGCCATCTATCTCTTCTGGGGTCAGACGATCTAAATTGAGCGGCAGCTGCGTGACGGAACCACAGTTGGTGGGTCCTCAAAGCGACATCAGACTGGCGTTCCGCCGCCACGCACACCTGGGGGCCGCCTTCCTGGAGGAGCCTGCATTCCCTCCATGCTTGAACGTTGGAAGCAGAAGATGCTCTTGGCTGGGAAGTATCTCAACGTGATTCGAGAGTGCGGGATTGAAATTGGGAAGGATTCGAACCAGACTGGAGATGAAGAGCTCTCGCTAGAAGATGACAGGTAACGAGCATCGTCAGACTACGCCGTCATACACTAAGACTATACCCGCTAGATTCTACAAGAACATCGACGACGCCTATACCCACGCGAATCGGACGCTCCTACGCCTACTACTCCGAGATCAGCAACTCATACCCCGGCTTCGTTCGCTCAAGCGCTATTTCTTCCTGTCCCAATCCTCGTTCCTCACGCACCTTCTTGACTTGTCACATTCTGAGCTACGGAAGTCCTCCAAATCTGCGTCGATCGTCAAGCTACAGAGTCTCCTGGACTTGGCTCTCAACACCGATGCCCAAGGGGAAGATGCCATGTTCCGAGAGGATGTCAAAGTGACGATGGCCACGAGCGGTCTCTATGACTGGCTTTCCAAGGTTCTCAAAGTCAGCGGGACAATTGGCGGCGACGATGGCGAAGAAGGTGCTCATCTCTATGAAGATCCTGGGAAGGGCGCCAGTAGCCGGAACGACAAGAATGACAAGAACGACAAGAGATTACAATTATTGGGTACGGTCTTCCCTACTCCGAGCTACTCTCCTACTGACCCGTCTCACAGCTGTCGACGCTCTGACACTGGACTATAACGTCAAGTTCCCGCTATCTCTAGTCATCTCTCGCAAGACCATCCTCCGCTACCAACTCATCTTCCGCTTCCTCCTTCACCTCAAACACGTCGAACAATCCCTCACCAACATGTGGACAGAGCACAAGACCGCACCATGGCGCAAACCAACAAGACCACCTGGCACGGGTCCCTCGCGTCCTCCGACTCCGAGCAGCGCCTCCAAGGACTGGCACACTGATTTCGAGAACTGGCGCCGACGCGTGTTCCTGTTGCGCGCGCGTATGCTCGCGTTCGTACAACAGATCCTCGCGTTCGCGACCTTCGAGGTGCTCGAGCCCAACTGGCGCAAACTGGAGGGCAAGCTCGAGGCCGGGAAGGTCGACACCGTGGACCAGCTCTTGCGCGATCACGTCGACTTTCTGGATACGTGCTTGAAGGAGTGCATGCTCACGAGCTCGAAGCTCGTTACGGTGAGTCGATACCGTGCGCTGTAATGTGTTGTTACTGAACGTACTCAAGGCTACTTCGCGTCTGATCTTGACGTGTACAACATTCTCGCTGTACGCGGCGTCTTTCACCAAGGAGGCGAAGCAGGCGTTCGCAGCTGCGGACGGTCCCGACAGCGATCGCGCGATGGCGAAGAGATGGGATACATTGGGGAAATTCGAGACTCACTTCAACCACTGGTAGGGTTTACCTTCCAGTGTGCAGTGGCGATTGCTGACGGCTCTGCTGTAGGTTTAAGGCACATCTAGACTGCGTCCAGTTTTACGCGTCGAGCGAGAACGTATCCCTGTTGCCGCTCGTGGTGAGACTGAACAGCATTAAGGTTGGGTAAGACCTATGTTACCCCTTGCATCTGCTGGGCTATTGGAAACCCTTCGATCTCCTTGTCGCGAGCAATAGAACGTCCCGGAGGATGTGCTGATCGAACGATCTGCGGTAGGGGCGCGTCCGTGACATGCTCGGTAGCAGGAGGTGAAGATTGATACATTGCATGTATTCGTTATATTGCGTTGGTATTCAAATGGAAAGAGCAATAAAGCAGCAGTGCACTCGGTGCGAACAAGGAACATCCAGGGTATATCGTCTGACATCTTACTGGCTGAGGATGGTACGGACAAACGACTCGTAGTTGACGTTGCCGTCGCTGGAGAAAGTATGCCCTCAGCATCATGGAGATATGTTCGTCAAGGAAGAGAGAGAACTCACGCGCCTATTTGTACGCCCTTCAGGAGCTCGTCGACCTCCTCGTCCGACATCTTCTCTCCCAGTTGTGTAAGCACGTACCGCAGCTCTCCCGCCCCGATGAACCCATTCCCCTCCTTGTCAAAGACCTGGAAACCGCGCACGAATTCCTCTGTAGAGGTGAGCATTGGTCAGCAGTGGCACAAATGAGTGACCAGGGAGTGCGTACCGGGAGTCCCTGCGGGCTTGAATCCGTCTGGCCTGTTCAAGATCGTGAGGAACGACTTGTAGTCGACTGCACGTCCACCAGAGGCGACATCGTCGAGGGGCGTTCGCAAAGCGTATCGAGAGCGTAATTCGTCAGATCGGCGCGAGAGACACCAGACACAGACGCACCTTCTCGCGGGGCAGACGAGATAAGCTCTGCTACTTCTGCCTGTGTGGGGTTCTGCCCCAGAGCGCGGAGAAGATCGCCTAGCACTTCACGCGGCACGGCACCCGTGCCTTTCTTGTCGAAGAGGGCGAACGCCTCCTTGTACTCTGTTGGTCGGTTTGTTTCTGCTCGATTATATGGCTAAAATCGCGACGACTGACCTGCGTTGTCGCTCTGAGGTCAGTTAGTAGTGTTTCACGCGTAAATAGCGGTTTCTCTTACCATTATGTGGTCGTGAAGGTGCAAAAGTAGTCGGGGAAGTGATGAAGGTTGTAGAATGAAGGACGCTACTTTTGGTCTCGGTTACTGTGGTCGTTACCGGAGGTGATGATAGCACGGTAACCAAGTTACTGACCCTTTCTTACCGTGGGAATATAACGTCATGGGTTACGTCGAAGTCAATAGCAGACGTTGACCTGCACTTCAAGTTGCTCCGTCCACAGAAGCAAACGACAAGGTGCTAAATAGAGGATAAATACTGCACAAAGCGGAAGGAATGTGTGCTACTCCTAATGAGAGTCCAGAGAGCCAGTCATTGGTCCACTACTAAGCGTGCCCGGCTTCGTTTTCAAGTCAATCTCGTCGTGCGGAGACTCATCCGTCTCGATGAACTGAGTAATTTCTACAGCAAGCGACGCCCCATACGGATCGTGGCTGCGTTGAATGGGAATGGACGGACGACGATCTGAGGACGGGTTCGTCTTTCCTTGGACTGAGCCACCTGAGAGACGCTGTTCCTGCGCGAGGCCGACGCGGACGGTGATCATATTGAACACGATGGCGATAATCGGCGAAAGCTTTCACGAAGAGTCAGAAGTCGGTGCGTGGAAGAAAGCGTGGGGATGGGCGTACCATGTCCAGAAGCACATACACCCCATTCGACTTCGTCACGAATGTAATCAGCGCGGCGGTGATCGTGAACGAGTAAATAGCTCCGGACTCGATGACAACGCGAAGGATGGGGGTCAGACGGTTATGATTTAGATACTTTGAGCTCTGCCGCTTGACCTGCCAGATCCTGAAAGCGAGGAGACCTGAAAACGATGAGCTCACGCTGTGCGTAGCTGAACCATCCGAGACACACCTGTTGCCGAGAGATTTGTAGCCAACGTTGCCGAGTAGTTCGCCGTGATCCACCGCCCTGTCTCAACGAAGAAGATATCCCTGGAATGTGTAGACGCAGTTGCGAGGGTGACGTTCGTCCCAATGATGGCAGCTGTGGGGTGGTTCAAACGACTACTTTAAGGCAAGGTGTACACAACGTACCTAATAGACCCAGCCACCCGAGCACAGGGACGATAATCACGTAGAAGCTCTGCCAAACCACATATGTTCGCCAAATCTGCTCCAGCTCATCAACATACGCGGTTTAGACAATGTCCTATGATGGGACTCACAACAACACCGTCGAGTATCAGAGTCTGCGCGTTGTACAAACAGCTCTTGATGACAAAGGTAGTTTGCGAGACATCTTGGAAGAACTGTTCGGGACCGCCGGGTAGAAAGGGGCCGAGACTCAGGTAGCCCTGTCGAAGCCGCAGAATGTTGACAGCCATCTCCTATGACAGAAATAATAAGCCATCTGGAATTCAAAATAGTCACCGGTGACGCCTACAGCGGTGGACAGGACGAGCAGCGCAGTCGCAGCGTACAACATGCTATGGTTCAGCCTCCTGCGCTTCCGGTTCTGCAGGAGGATCCACATCGTGAAGATGTACATGAGCACTGAAAAGCCTGCACAACCAACCCTCTTCGGTGCATGCCCTTTCGTTCGAAACAAACAGTGACTCACCATAGAGAATGGCCTCAACCGAGGTCGAGTATATCGCCGCTTCACTCAGGGAGAGCATGACAACCCCATACGCAGCGGATGCAAGGGCCCCCGCCGAAGCAGGGTCGCCTTATATCCATTGCAAGCCCAGTGCAAAACGGCATTCCGCCAGAAAGGTCCACATGGTCAGGCCATCAGACCAAAGAGCAAAGAGGTCGCGGGAGATTCCCGCCCGACACGATTGTACTGCGTTGACTGGGGAGACAGTTGCCATCATGCATAAATCTCGTGCTCATCGCTTTATTCCCGTGGGGTTTGGATCATGAATCGCGTTGAATTGAACATTCAGTTTGTTGTGTTACAGGGATTCTCTTTGCCTGCGTGACTGAAAATGGTCTAGGTAAGATGCTTCGAGGGGCGTCGGAACGCCACCACAGCGGATACATTTGGAGATGAAGGGTGCCACTCACATCCGCTTGTCTCTCCGGGAGGCGCGCAGAGCACCTGCGACCGGATCTCATAGTAGAATGGAGACTTGGTACGGAACGTCTCATTGAGAAGCAGAAGCTTCTTTGACTAGGCATGTGGTTTGTCAACCGCGGCGACACCATCCACAAGACATCGAAGGCCTCTGCGGCATTTTGTACGACGTACCCTGACATTGATAGAATATCAGACACGATTTCCAATGGAGGTTGATGAACGAACTTACGAGAGAGGACAGTGGGAAAAGACCAAAGGGAGAGAAAATTCTATTACGCGGCTCGGACCCTCGTGAATAGCGAGCTCACTGCTTTAGCTGGAGCAATTGACGAGATGAATGCCGGCGTAAGGTTCAGTTGTTTCCACGCTACAGGTTTGGAAGGTGCTGGACAGAAACTCCTAGTGATGCCTCAGTGATGCAATTCAGTCGCTCGACACTACGGGTAACTGCGACTGACTGACACTGACACTCGGTACCTGTAGGATGAACCATATACCCGGCCATTCAGCGCAGAAGTCGGCCCCGGATACACACACGGTCACCGACCTATGCAACCCATGGAGAAGCCCTGCAGGGCGCGATGCGAACTCCCCGTGAAACCGCCATCGTGCGTATATAACCGGGGCCCCAGGGTCGCCGTGCGAATGAAAACGCTATCCCCCAATACCACGGCACATCAGCGCACTGGTCATGACCGAACAGTGGCACAAACTCGGCAAGCTCGCGTTCACGGACACCGGCGCGGTCCCGGGGAACACCGACTACACCACCGTTGTCTTCATCCACGGATTCGCCTGGCATGGAGGTACGCCTGGCATCCTGAACCTTGCGATGCATGGGGGCTAACGGCGCGTCAGGGAACTTCCAGCGTCTGAACCCGTACGCTGCTAAACATAACGTTCGCATCGTCTCCATCAACAGACGAGACTACCCTGCCGCCGAGCCGTACACAGATGAGGAGCGGGCGCAGTTGGAGTCTGCTGGTGGATCACCACAGGGTCGCGAGATCCTGCTGGACTACATGGCCGACCGCGCGAAGGAGCTTCACGAGTTCCTCTTGAAGTTTATCACGTCGGAGGAAATGCCTCCAGCGGACGGAAACAAGGGCGGCATCGTTCTCGTGGCATGGTCCTTTGGCGGGACGTGGCTCACAGCGTGGCTTGCCAACTTGTCAAAAATGCCGGTAAACGACGTAGAACTCGGAAAGTATGTCCGGAGGACCGTTTTGTATGGTACGTGCACCTGACGAACCGAATCAACAAGCCGTCCAACGCTTTATGATAGACTCACCATACCACTCACTTGGCCTCCCGCACCCGCCGGAGAAGTACCATCCTCTGGAGGACGAAGCCATCCCGCCAGCAGAACGCGCTGGAGTATTCGCAGCATGGGTGTCCGGGTACTATACCCACGGGGACTCACCAGACACGCTCGAGCGCCGCACCCCAGCGACAGATCCCAAGCCGACGATCTTCCAAATCAAACCAGAAGAGGTTCAATCCAGCTTACACGAAGGCCCTGGGAGTCCTGGGGGCTCAGACCTAACACTCTTGGGGCTGGGCATTGGGACGGAACTATGGGCGGCCCTGAAAGACAAGGCGTTCTATCCGACAGAAAAGGCTTCTGACGAGGATGGCACGGGTGAGGACCTGGCGGGGGTAGAGCTGCGGTACCTGTGGTGTGACAGGTCGGTGTACGAGATGCCGTGGGGGACATGGATGTTGCGCGCGGAACTGGACGAAGCGAAAGCGAAGGGTCGCCGCATGCGGAACATCAACGTCGTTCGACTAGCTGGTGCCAACCACTTCGTAAGTTCTCCTCTCGAATCTGTGGAGTTGTGCGAGCAGCTGAGACGTTTGAAAGGCGCATTGGGACTTCCCAGATCGTGTGCTGAACGCGTTGCTTGTTGAGGAAAGCGAGACTGTAAATCTGTAGGTCTGAAGCGCACGTTTGGAATGTTGTAGGATCAATTGTCATGTATTTGTATGGACGGACAGAGTACCTGAGATGTATGATGGTCGACGAGCATGACAAGAATGTCTTACAGTATGTTCTGAGGTGAGACTAGAGGCATCAAGTCTCGCAGAGCACAAGCAGACATTGGCAAGTAGCGCATACGAGACGGCCCAGTTCACGGACGCGAAGGTGCATTAACGTATCGTCTATTTTCGTTGTCGACAAGGGTATCGTCCGAGGGGCATTACGGGTACCTGCACATCAATCAGCCCGCAGTCCAGACGAGTGAGGTCGATGATACGCACATATGATAGAACAAAACCAACACGCTTCCATCCCTACAAGTCTACGATCTTCCCAACCTGAGTGGTCGAGTCGTTCCACGACCAACTCGACAGCATGCGAGCAAACGACTCTGCGACACCGACATCGGGGTCGTCGAGGCCGAGCAGGTAGTATTTTGCGCGAGAGGCGAGGAACGACAGGTGGTTGGGGAAGTAGAAGTAGAGGCCGGTGCCGATGAAGACGAGGAAGGTGTTCATGAAGATGACTGCACGCCGTGTCAGGGTCGCGCAAGTCTAGACGGGACGAGCACGCTCACCGAGGATCAGCTTCTCCCAGGGCTGCATCATCGTCAACGCGAACGTGGTCTCGACCCAGAGCCGCTTGCGCCAGATGTACGCCCCGACGGCGGACGTGGGGGGCTGGTACGGCAAGCGGAGGTTGAAGAGAACCTCTGTGGTCGTCGGGACATGCTTCCAGGTCGCAATCGAGTACTCGCAGTCCTCTGGGGCCGGCGCGCTGTGCGAATCAGGGAACGACATGGCGGTAGGCGTGACAGACCGGGTGGTCGAGGTCGTCGAAGACGGTGGGGACGTCGTGGCGGGCGAGGCGATGGTGGTCGTCACGAAGGAGGAGGGTGGAACGACCGGGGGTATAAAAGATGTCCTAGTCCGTATGTAATCGAAAACCGCAGTCTTGGCTCGCCGAAATTCGCATTCGAAACATCGGCGATCGCACTTGCATTTCGCCATCGCGGGCTACGGCGGCGGGCCCTTTCATTATGTCGGCGGGCAGCGAGAAGTCAGAGAGGATGAGCTCAACACGGGCTATGTTTTTATTCGCCACCGTTCGCCCGCACGCCTCGTTCTCATGAGTCAGCAAACATAACGTCAGCCTGGTCTCAGCACTTCACAGAGCCTCAACCAGCTCTTATACATTTTCTATAATATTCCAGAGGGCGCGAACATATGCGGGGCTATGGTGGCCGCGCAGAGGTTTTGTACAAACGTTGCTACAAGGTGAGGAATATCATTGAGTTTGTTATCCGAGGTAAACGGGGACTGCCGAAATTTGAAGCGCCCATTTACAACGGATAAGCAAACGCCTAAGACGGCTTCAACCCAGCATCTACTCAGGCAGTATTTCGCGGACACCCGAGCGATTCAGCTTAGGTATTTCCCAAAAATTCTCTAACAAAGAGCGCAGTGCCATTTCTTGACCCCGGAGTCGACATCAGGCACAACAAGGGCCAGAATTTCCGTTGGACCCTTCACCTAAGTTCGCTTACCGCTCTCAGGCTGCGAGTAACGTCACCAGCGGACTGTCGGAGGTCACAATCAAGTCTCAAGAGAGATAATAGGATAGAAGCTCGCATGGGAGCTCGCAGGTTGAAGTCGGGAGGATGGTCGCCCTCGAATAGGAAGGTAGATCATTCTGGGGCCGCATCGGGAACGCCACAATGGTGATCTCTCGACGAGCACTACAACGACTGACTGCTTGGACAGTTCGCCTTGATATCCATCTTCAATTTTTTGCGGGTATCAAAGACGACTACGAAGCTGCGTGGGAGTGTATTGGTCAATATAAGTTCGTCATCTCCATAAGCCACCTCCGACGTACTTGAGCAGTGTGAGCACACACCGCCATGCATACAGGCTCGTCGGTGGCGTCGGTTCTGTACCACACTGTACCAAGTCTGAGGTATATGACGTGTCCAATACAAAACGTAACGAGAATTGGTGTACCCGAGGACCGTTGAAGTGAAGTGCCTCGTACTTGACCCCATGACAAACTTGAAGCCCCACCATTCCAGCGCTTTGTCGAGGAGATACGCACTACCGTAGCCCAACGTGACCTATGGGGAGGCTTGAGCTCGAAAAGGGGCAGTTTTAGCACAGAAATGCGGTAGAATCTTGATCCCCCCTCCCATAAGACGTAAGCAAAGGTCGACGTCGAGGATCCCCGCATACGCCAAGCGGGCGCGCCTCGTCCGTGCCTGGGCCATCATTGCACACTTCATTCTTCGGTCCGCCCCCCTAGCCGTTATCAGGACAGCATCTGCACGCAAAGGCCTCCTTCACTCTTACTCTTTCACCCCATCCTACGCTCACCCCAATCGACCATGTCCGACATCGACCAAACCCAACTCGACCAGAAACTCGAGGCCGTCCTCGCCTCCGTGCAGAACCAGGAGTTCAGCGATCCCGAGCTCGCTGAGTTCATCGTGAAGGCTGCGCCGGAGCTGTTCGGCGAGACGCAGACGCAGGGGTTGCTCGACGTCAGCGCCGTCGGCATCAACAAGCTCGAGGTTGGCCTCGAGTTCTTCGGCGATGAGGGTAACGTCAGGATCTCCAGCCCTGAGGCTTTGCAGCCCGTATTCAATGGCAAGAGCGAACGTACGTCCTGCTCTTGTTCGTTGGCGGTAATCGTCCTTGACTGTATCTTTTTCAGCGAAGTGGGAGGGATTCAGCGTTGGAACGCTTGTCTTCATCGCAAAACCTGAGGGGGAGATCAAGTTCTTCGGGTTCAACGCGTGGAAGAGTTTCTTAGGTCTCGAGGGCAAACTGGTGTTACTGTTCTACGGAGGCCCGGGCTTTCCAAAAGTCGCCTGCGTGAGTGTTTCGTTAGCCAGGTTAAGGTACGAGGGCGCAACTTGACACGACCCGCAGTACGTAGGGCCTCGCCTCCCGGGAGACGCGCGACTGTGCAAGGGAACTGGAGAGTTTAGCCCAGTCTAGACTCAAGAACTCTAGTTAGTGCTATAATGTCGCGGCAAGTGACGATCCACTCACCGAGTATTTCAGGATGCCTTGACGTCAGCATGTACCTGTATAATGCAATCAGTATCATCTTTCACTCTCGGATCCCGCTCGTCCAGTTCAGTTCAGTCCGCTGGTATGATATCTATAGTCGATGGTCCAAATTTGCTACAGATGCTTCCAGCCCAAATGGTCCTACAAGGCGGTGAGGTCTTAGTAGAAGTACACTTTCCGATAGTTGTTGTTCAACGGCGACATCTGTGGGACGGTAAGAAAAATTCGACACGCTCGAGGATTTCGCCTTACAGTTTACAACATAGAACCCAGGCGTCCAATATAATGCCTTGGGCCTGTGCGGCGCCTTCACTGCTGTTTCTGCTTTGCTGTTACTCTCTGAGCCACAGGCGGATGGTCCTCGAGCGGAGCTGCGCCGCCACAAACCTCCGCCTGCGCCTGTCTCTCCTTCTCCTCCTGCTCCTTCTGCTTCCTCTCCTTCTCCTGCGCAGCGAACCTCTCGCGCTCCAGATGCACCATGCACACTTTGCAACTTGTCGAGCGTGCTCTCCCCGTAGGAGGACCGACGTAGCGTCCCATCTTGACATGTTGATCCCGGTCCTCTGTAGTCAGAAAGCCGAAAGGGAAGCAGTGTCGCGGGAGTCGGCTGTCGCACATATTGCATGGGAAATCGCCCCGTTGGGCACCCAGGGGCGGCGGGCGATATTTAACGATCGACGCGTAGCCGAAGCCAACAGGGAGGACGTTGAGGGGTAGGATTCCTGACCGCTTGTAGACGTTACCCTCGATGTTTTCCTCGAGGGTCAAGGGTGCGCTACTCGCGTAGTAACGCTCAGAGTAGACCTCGAAGGCGGGTAGCATGCCGGCCGGAAGATACCTCTTTTTCTCGAAGCAGTCGAATAGCGCCGCAATACGGACGATGTCGGCGGCCGCGTAGTCGAGGAGGAATTTGGGGAGCGGACGTTTGAGCCATTCATCTGCGTGCCCCTCAGAATGCATCTTGTTGACGGCAGCTATGCGATCGCTCTTCAAATGGCTTGGATGACCAAATTCAAGGGTCCTTACCGTCTTTGAGCGCTACGTCGACCCTGTGCTCCCGTATCGCGTTGTCCATGCCGTTGAGAACGTGAACATCGTCGAGTTGGAGCTTCTTGACCAACGCCATGGGAGACGTCTTCCGCATGAGGCGGGATATGTGCGCATACCGATCTAAATTGCGGACCGCGCGCGAATGGATGTCGACGAGCTGCAGATCGAGCACGGGGGTAGTGTGTACGCCACACGTAGAACGAAGGTCCCAGTAGTCGCTCCGCCCGTCCCAAAAGACCTTGATGATGAGGGGGTTGGAGAGAAGCGCGACGATGCCTATCCTCGACGCAGGAGACGACAGGGCGAGGAAGTCGAAGAGGAAGATGTGTTCCGCGTGCGGTGTGCCCAGCTGCATCAGGGAGAGCGCATTCATGTCACATCCCTCGCAGTCGACGAGGATGTACGGCGCTGCGGCCAGGACCTCGCACGCCCGCGACGCCTCGGCGTCGTTGGTACACATCGTATACACAGGTGCGACTGCGGCATTGGAAAGAGATGGCTTAGACGATGGACCCGCAGTTCTCTCGTTCGAAGCTATCCCTCTACCATGGTCGCTAGCCTGCTGGTTTTTCTTCTTGAACTGGGGCCTGGATTGCCGCATGGTGGGAGTAAGGAGAGCCGCGAATCAGGACGTGATCGCATCTTATGACGGTAAGCAGGCTTTGTGATCGTAGTTACTGCGAGTTAGTGATCACTTTGATACCGTGGGTAAGCTGATTTCAGACTCCGATGAAAGCTCTTTGTAAACCTCCATATTCCCAACAGTATTCTTGGGACGTTCGCAGTCTTCCGTTGCAGAGATAACAGCATCGCAATGGTAGTGACTCTAAAATCAAGGTATCGAAGGGGAAATAAAAGAAGGCTTCGTTGGAGACGGTGTTCGAAGAGAGTACGGACTCAGAGAGGGCTTGTTGACAGCGGTCGTATTCGCCTCCTACGTCCGACAAAAAAAATATTGCTCGGATGAGAAATCAACCAAATCTTCTGCGGTACTGGATGCCTTCCCGCAGCTTTTATTGCGCGTTGTAGAAATAAATTTCGTCCATAAACCCCGTCGGCACGTCGGCTTTCGGGCGCTACCGGAACGTCGGAATTCGGAGAGGCACTTACAGACGATAATCTGGAAGGGGGGTCGACCCCCCCTTCCAGATTAAATTCTATGTTTTCAGACGTTCTACTTGCCCCGCCGCGCGCCTCTGTGTGCCCTCGTCCAATCATCGCCTCGCCAGACATCAGATCACTCCCGCTCGCCCGAATTTCGACCTCCATATTTATCTGCTGGACGGAAACCGCGGTTTACACCTCTGGCTGCACGGCGGGCGCTCCTCTCTTTCAACCTCCGCTATATACTCTACAACCTGTATTTATGCTGCGGGAAGGCATCCACTTTCTCAGTATTTGAGTTTGCCTCGTTGGAAGCTTACAGCGTAAGTACAGGGTATTTTGATGTGCGTAGCATTGGTTTGGCGTCTATTGCGGCCAGCAATGACACCTCCCGAAGGAAGTCCTTGGGTGGTGTATCGAGACTTGGTATGCGGATTGGAGTGTGGTTTGAATAGAGGTAGAGCAACGTGGGTATTGCAACCGGTTCCGGAACATTAAAATATGGTGGCGTACCAGTTCACCTCTTCCATCGTACTGTTCCGCCTGTCGTGTGACCAACCCAATCGAGATGAACGGCCCGAAACCGAATAATTATTGCATGTAGAGCGAGGGGTGGCTGCAAACATACAGCCAGAGTGTACATGGAAGAGGCACGTTGCGATGTGGTAATACATGTGTGAAACATTAAAGGCGTAAGATACCTACAAGGCCGTCAGTAGGGAGCACGCAAGCAAGCGGAGAACCGGAGAACCTACATTAACGGAACACGACAGCAGTCGTTAGCGTTTACACTCTAAAGCTCCCTGGATGAGTTGTGCCCCACTAAGCCCGCGACGAACCGGGGTACATAGACCCCCTTCTCTGCCTCGCCGCCGAAGAAATAGTACAACATGCGTTGCTCGAGGCCGTGCAGGTGCTGAGGAAGCAGCTGGTAAACACCGGTTAAAATGATTGTGAAAAGAAGGTAGGCGATGGTTACTGCATTGGACGTTAGATGACGCGTGCGCGAGAACCGTAAAGCTACGTACGAATCATGATCTTCTCCCATGGTTCCAGCAGAGAAAGCCCGGTTGTAGTTTCAACCCAGACTCTCCGCCTCCATAGGAAAGCACCGAGCGGACTCTTTGGCGGACGGTAGGGGAGTTGGATACCGAAGAGTGCCGCGGCGGTGGTGGGGGTGCGCTTCCAGTCCTCGAGAGTTTCGGGCATCGTGGGTGTGTCGTGTGGACGGTGAGGTCAAAGTCGTGGGCAACTTAAGCAGAAGCCGTGGGCGTGAAGAAGCTGCGAGGCAGAGAGACAAAGAGGGGGTATAAGTACACAATAAACAATTCTAAAGCCTTGGTAAGACCGACACCCTTCGGGCGCGCGCCGCTTGCGATCGGGGCGTGCCGTGATGGCATCATAGAAGGAGCGCGCGCGCGTACGGCGGGCACTTTGCAAAGAATTCTCTTTGCTCTCTCCTCCTGCCTCGACCTCGTCGCTCAGAATCGTGGCTGAACTTGGCCCAATATGTTTTGGATATATTTGGTATGAATACACCTATTTCTTGACATGTCCTGTTATGTTTACAACGTCAAGGCGTTAGTTGACTACGAGACAAGTCGTCGGCGGATACCGGCGACAATGGGTTCCGTCTTTGGCTTCGGCCGCTTTGGCACACGGCACGACGGAGCTACTGCGACGCGCCAAAAATATCAAAGCGCCTGAGGTCTAGAATCCGTGATGATAGCATGGACTTGACGGCAGGTTTGCAGACATGCCTATTCTGAGGATAATCTAGACTACGGTCGTCGGGATTATCAAGAGTCGAGCACGTCGTAAAGATCAGGGGTGTGAGTAAGAACCCCGCTATGCTACTCTATGATGCAGAAATGACGTATCAACGTAGGACGCGCTCTCCGAATCGGACTTGCCGCCAGTTGACCGACGAGGGCTGATGCGGTCCGACTTCCGCTCCAGTCTTTATATAACCGAGCATGTTCAGAAGGATGCCGATAGAGCCCGCTCGGACAAGGCTAGGCCAGATCACACCAGATTATTGGAAGCAAGAGGTCGACTCGCTGTCCAATGGAATTTCACCAGAGTCGCCTGTGCGTCGGCAGCAGCAACTAGCCCCGTTTTCTCTTGCGCGGTAGATTTGTGAGCTTACGGTCTCGGCTTGAACATGGAGCGATCTTCCAACGTCGGCTCTTTCACGTCGGTGTGCAATTGCAATTGTATGCCTCAGAGATTCTTCAACGGAATCACCCACGGCAACTTGCAAATCGATCTCGCATCCGTAATCTATCCTCGGTATGGTACTAACTTATTCATATCAGGGGAAGCATCGCAAAGCGGGCTTGGCACAGTGCAATCACTCTATAAGTTCATCGTAATCTCCTCCCTCGTTTACATCAGTATAGCGGCTACTGAGGCATGTTTCATAGAAAATCACCGGTTCCAGAGGTCCACGAGCGAGCTACCTCGCCACTAATTAACTAGGCTCAACATTGCGACCATGCGGCACGTCTTTCCTTATCGTTTCACTTTGCCGCAGCAATGTGTATGGTGCGAAACCGGTGAGCATGTCGTTAATGTTTTGCAGACGTCATTTGAATACGTTGCAACCATTTCGCCAGCGGTTGTATCATCTCGCGGAGCAGTTCTTTCATACGGGTACGTGCGGTGTTCCATGGGATTCCGTCACGACACCGCTGAGCCCGGATGCAATGCATTGGGCGGATGGCGTCTGTTCGTCGTCCCCCATGACTAACTCTCGTCAGGCATTGTCACGTCCGAGTTGCCTCTGGGTATGTGGATCTAATGTTCTTATAAAGTCTACGTCCAACATCCTTTCATAGAACTCGCCATCTCCGCTGCTCGATCGTTCCATGTGGCGGCTACCTCGGTCATTTCTATGACCTCAATGATCCGCGTTTCAAGGTCTTCCGTATGGGTCGTTCTCTGTGCGACTGATCTGAGCCTCGAGGCTGTGTGGTTTGTGATTTAGAGTTCTCGATTCACACCATAATAGTGTGGGTTATGCACTATTGTAAGAGATCGTTGGTACGGCACAGGCTCTTTTTACTGTCGATGTTGTTATCGGATTCTGATGTTTTGCTCAGATTCCAACGCGGACCCGGATGTACGAGTAAGTCGAACATCTCGTCGTCAAGGGAGCTTACGGCTCGATATAAGCCCAGTGTTCTATTCGTGGCGCGCTGCCAGGAACGCTTACCTAAGCGCATCCTCATACTTTTAAAGTTCACGCAGCGGGCCGCCCACGGCTTGCATTCCAACCACGACCTTGTCCTCATCTCCCCGTCGCTCTCCCCGTTTCACCACCCACAGGCCGCATTCCTTTGGCCTTGACTTTCATTTACCTGACGTTCACTACATAAAGACTCGCGTTCCAACCCTCTACCGCACACATCAACATGAAGTTCACCGCTGCTGCACTTTCCTTCGCACTCTGCCTCGCCGGCACCGTCAGTGCTCACAACCACATTCACCGTCGTCACAAGCCCTCCGCGACATACGTTCCGCCTGCCTCTCCCACCTCGTCGAGCGCGTAAGTCCGAAGTAGTGGCATTATGTGGTGCCTTGTCTGATCCGGACTTATGGTAGGCCCCCTCCGACCTCAACTCCGAAGCCCTCGAACGGGGCATGCAGCAAGCGAGGTGTCCCGTACAACGACCCCGCTGCTACCAAGAACTTCGGTGACAAGTACGCGGATTGTTCGGTCTGTCAAAAAGCTATCTAACGCGCTTTACAGCGTCTGTTGGGCGTACAACTGGGCATCTGAGTTTGGAGATGGTCTCCGCTCCGGACTGGAATACGTCCCCATGCTATGGAGTAACAGCCCAGACCACACCAAGAATTGGCAAGACGACGCGACAGCCGCGATTGCCGCGGGCGCGACACATCTTTTGGGGTATGTTACGTTCCCGCGGGTGTCATGTCGTATTTTTGACCTTGATCGTGAAGATTCAACGAACCCGACCTTGGTGCGCAGGCCAACATGAGCCCAGAAACCGCAGCCAGCGCCTGGAAGCAGTTCATGGAACCGTTTGCCGGCAAGGCGAAGCTTTGCTCGCCCGCTATCACGAACGGCGGCGCGCCCATGGGTGAGGCCTGGCTTGACGCGTTCTTGAGCGCATGCACCGGGTGCACGGTTGACTGCGTGACGCTGCACATCTACGACTCCGCGACGAACACGGCCTACTATCAGAAGTACATCTCTGACGCGGGCAAGAAGTACGGCAAGCCCGTCTGGGTCACTGAGGTACGCTTCCGCCCGCTGCTCACTGTGGCAGGTGTCTAATTTTTGTGGCAGATGGGCGCGAACGGATCCGATCAGGAGAAGCAACAGTTCCTTCAGACGATGCTCCCGTTCCTGGATGGCCTCGAAACCGTGGAGCGCTACGCCTACTTCATGGCTGGTCAGGGTATCCTCACCACTGGCAACAACGACCTCACCTCCCTCGGAAACACCTACAACTCAGCCTAGATACCCACCCTAATCGCTATCCATATGTCCCTCATGCTGACCATGCTGCTCTAACCTCCCTCATCTTCCCTCCCGTGCGAGCCCACGGGTATTCGGCCCAGGGCCGTGTTTCCTCCGTAGCCCCTCGAAGGGTCGCTGTCGTTTTGCTGTCGCGCATACCACCTAGAGTGTATCAAATACTATTTGCTGTCGCCACCACACGATTTCTAGCATTCGTCCGAACTTAGCCATTTATGGAAGGTTTGTGACAAATTACTCATCGAGCGCTAACTGTTGTCTGTCGAACAATTGGCCTCGGGCTGCTGTTGGTCGTCTTGTAACTCTCGTATGGTCCTTGTACTACAAGGCGCGGGATAGCAGGACAGCTCATAAACAATTGGCAGCTCACTATATATGCGGACACGATGTGAGTGTCGTGTAACTTACTTTCTCGATGTCTCTCTCATCCGAATCCAGTCTCCGCGGCACAGGTCGCGCTTCCGTCGTCTCACCGCCTTCAGAAACCCCGCTAGCTCAGAGACAGACCGCTCGACTGCGCTACAATGTCGCAGTACTTCGATGGAAACCCCCACCTGCGCCGCCTGAACAAGAACCACAGGGTCGCTTCTTCTCCTTGCTATCGGCAGCTGCTCGCTGGGTAGAAGATGCACGATACTCGTGGCGTATCCGACGGTCGAAAGAATTCTCGGAGATCTCGATCAACGACGAGCCCTCGGCGAGTCTGACTGCGGGATGCCGTGAAGGCAAGCGCCAACCCGCTCTGACAAACCTGCGACGCTCTACGCTCTCGATGTTGCCCCCGGAGATTGTTGGAACGATTTTGAACTATCTTTCGCCGAGGGAGATCGCATCCGCTCAGAGGGTACGCCATATCCCGTTTCACTGATATTTGCTCACGACAAGAAACAGGTATGCAAATACACGCGTGGCGTTGTAGCAGGGAGCTCTGCACTTCAATATGCGATTGAACGCCATTTAGCCTGCGTCGACGAGGGTGCAAAAGTCGCCTCGCTTCCCTCTCACGCGGAGCGGTTATCCTGCTTGAGGCAATGGAAGAGCGCCTCGCAAATTGACAAATGGTGTCTGGTGCACGAAGAACCTGACAAGTTCGAAGTACGCTTTGGGGGACATGGTTCCGTGATTTGGCGGCATCATACCGAAAGCAAGCGCGTAGATTTCTTTGTCCTCGCCTCGAATGCACACAACACCCCGAGCAAAAAGTGGAGTATCACGTATCAGTACCCGGATGTGAGGGAGGTTTGGTACGACTTGGTCACAGATCTTCTGGTTCTCGAGCGCCGTGTGTATGTTTGTTTGGGTTCTACCACATTATCGAAATTGACGACCCTCACCCCCCAGCATCCACAATTTATGCATGATCGAATGGGGTTTGATCTTCTTGCAAGGTAGCACTGGCCATATCCATCCAGAAGCTCGTACTCCTTGCTGGCATATTCCGACGCAGCCTCAGCCGATCCACTGCAAATTCAAGCTTCGCCAAGACGTTATTTCGGTGAATTATATCATTTGTGGAGAGTCACAGAACTTCACGATCCTGGATTGGAGGAGCGAGGGGCTAGAAATCCTGGTACCGATTTTTCGCAGTATTATGCGTAGTATCATGACTGAAAGACTGCGCCTTAGACCCTGCATAGCCCCTCCGTCTATGGCGAAACTTTTCCGGGAGAAGAGCCTCTGGAGACCATGGCTTTGGTTGGACCAGACCTAATTGCGGGCTTCGTACATACGTACAACAATGATCTCGCGCTTATCGTGATCCCATGGAAGGACATGCCCCGCGGACGCTATACTTTCGAGGAAACACGTCCATATTCCGTCACCTTCCGCCTACCCCCTATTGCCCGACACTGGAAGTATGAAGAATACACGATGCACAGTCGCAGTCGCATTTGCTGGAACCCGCCGCCCAGTTTTCAGGCTCATCTAGAACGCACATTCACTCCCAGTGATTCGCAGCACTCATTGGTCTCACTCGAATTCGAAATTAAGCCCAGGTTTACGGAAAGCTCGCGTCGGGGGGTGCCATATATACACTCACGATATCAAGTGATCGTCCCCTGCGTCGCACTCAAAGCACACATGGATTCCTGCGTCGCCCGCGAAGCTTCACGCATCGTACCTTGGAGCGACTGGAGTGCGGACACAAGGGTTCTGGGGGGCTCTCTTCGATGTGTTTACGGAAACAGGCTGTTCGCGTTTTTGCAGAGGGAACAACACGAAGGCAGCGATGAGATAGCTATGCATGCCTACCAGTTTGATTCGGTCGATTCGATGCTACGGGACACCAACGAGAACATCGTTGCGTGGCCATCGATACTCAGGCGACATTCGACCCTGCCATTCCAAGAACACGCTCTCGCCAAAGCGGCTCTTCCGTATAGACTATTCAAGTACAATACCAGCTTCCGCACGGGCCACTGGCGAATGTGTATCATCGCCGTGGGAGATAACTTCCTCTTGGTCAGGCAACAAATGACTGAAGATAGCCCATTAGGCGAAGAAGACGAATACTGGTGAGCATGCCCCACTTCTGGGAGTGTGAACATACCTCACATATTTTCCAGCGTGCGCGTTTTCTCTCTGTAGTACATACAAGGAGAAATTAGCGTCTCCCAAGACTCATCTCTTTGCCTGATGCTGGTCAACTCGGGCACTAGGGAGGTCGTAGGTCATCCTTGCGATGTCACTCTTGTTATTATGACAATTTAGACATCATAAATGTACCTGTGTCAGGCTCATTTGAGTTTTGAAGCTTCGTGCGTAAGCCGAGCTGGCATATCTCACGCAATCGGAGGTTCACTGCCAGCGTCAATATCCGCTTACTCCTTGGGCTCTCACCACCACCACCACCACCTTTTCGAAAGTGCTTATTGCGAGGACGTGGGTAATGCTCAGAGCTTGTTAGCGTGGTCTCATTGCGAAAGTGTAGTTTGGATGGCCTCGGATCAACTCAACCCAACACATACGCTGTGTACAACAACGGCGGAAATAGCTCGCGCATGTCTAGTGCTGCGGGCTGCTCCTTACGTTCTTGTTGACTGCGAAGGCGGGGATCTGAGTGGCCCTTCTCTGGTCCAGCTTGGCACACCGCACGCTGAAAGCGTATTTCTCTTCGACTTGTACGCCCTCCGGCATCCCCGAGACCAAGCCTCCCACACGCATCTAGCCTCGGTCCTCGCAGACTCAGGCGTTGTCAAAGTACTCTGGGACGGTCGCGGCGATTACTGGGAGCTCCTCGCCGCTTGTGGAGTGCGCATTACACCCACCCTAGATCTTCAGCTCGTCGATATTTACTCTCGTGTCGTACGAGGACATACACATGGTGCGCGGCTCCGTCGACTTGCCCGTGTAGACTTTCCCCTCAAGTTATTGAAGAAGCTTCAGTTGGAAGACGTGCATGGATTGAACAGCATGGATTCTGCCATCCGTGAGCACGAGATAGACACTCCTCTTAAGGATGGTGAGTGATTACAACACCCATCTTCGGCTATATAGGGTCTCATGAACTTAGTAGTCGCGGTTAAGAAGATGCACGCTGACGGACATGCAGACGAATGGTTCTCCCGTCCTCTTCCTCCGTTCCTGGTCGACTACGCTGCCGCCGACATCGTCCGCATCGCAGCGCTTTACGACTACTTCGAAAAGAATGGGTACCTCGACACAGCCGTAATCGAGGTGTTACAATCCTGCTCCGATATCTACCATCATACCAGCCTAGAGCTCACTCCAGAGGAGATGGTTGACGGCAACGTATTCAAACGTTCCGGAATTCTTCCCATGAATGTCTTCCCTCCCGGATTCGACGTTCGTTCGCCGTCCGATCCACTCCCGTCCAACCGATGCCTCACATGCGACAAGTGTTCGCTACACTTACCGCCGGCGTGTTTCCCCTTCTCTCTCACGCCATCAGAAAGAAACCGATGCGTAGCAAAGGGGCGCTTCGTCGGAATAGACGAAGAGTTCGAGCGGTCAGGGAGTTGCAAAGTCTGCACTCTTCACCTCGAAAGACAACTTCACCAAAAGGGAAGCCGTGCGGCCGACGGGGAGAACATGACGAGGAAGGACAAGAGGGCCTCAAAGAACGAACAGAATGCGAAGCAGAGACTGCGCAAAAAGGCTGGTGGGGATTCGGAGAAGAAGCGCAGTAACTGAGTATCTGTGGGGCTCTTACGTTTGGCAGCCGTCTCGGTCTTGCTCCTTCATCGAGAGCATGAGGGTCATAATCTTGTAGTGTCAAATGCTACGTATCGATTTTTTGAGGTTCATTTTTCGACCCACTTTGGCTCCTTTTCTGCCCGGCCGCTAGGCAAGGCCCCAGGGCGGTCCGTCTTCTCGTTGTGCGACTTCTGAATTATCTGGGATTGGCTCACGGAGATATGCGGATGGCCTCGAGCTTAACTTAACACCCAGTGCTGGCGCCAATCTTCGTCGGCTCGTTACCCACGACCACCATCTTCAGAGTCCTAATACCTAGGACGTAGGTGATGCATGGAGCCTGACAGCATGCTCTAACAGTGAAAACACAGATTCGATGTCTTCACGTCGGCTCAGAGCCAAACCGACACACACGCTGTGTACAACAACGGTGGAAATAGCTCGCGCATGTCTCCTGCTGCGAGCTGCTCCCTACGTTCTTGTCGACTGCGAAGGAGGAGACTCGAATGGCCCTTCTATCGTTCAACTCGGCACCCCACACGCCGAACGTGTCTTTCTCTTCGACTTATACGCCCTCAGGAATCCTCGAGACCAAGCCTCTCACGCGCATCTAGCATCTGTCCTCGCCGACCCACACATTGTCAAAGTCTTCTGGGACGGCCGGGGCGACCATTGGGAGCTACGCGCTGCTTGTGGTGTGCGCACCGCACCCAATCTAGATCTTCAGCTCGCCGACATCTATTCCCGTGCTGTACGAGGACAAAAACATGAAGCGCGGCTCGGACGGCTTTCCCATCGTAGTTCGCCTTTCAAATTATTGTCTAGGCTTCAGCTAGAAGAGGTACATGGGTTGAATAGTATGGATTCGGCTATTCTTGAGCACAGAGTGGAGGCGCCTCTCAAGGATGGTGAGCAACTACGCGTCGCATTGACCAAATTGCGTCTTATAACCATGACTCGTAGTCGAGGTGAAGCATATGCACGCAGAGGGACGTGCGGACAAATGGTTCCTGCGACCCCTTCCTGCATTTCTCATCAACTACGCCGCTGCCGACATTGTACGCGTCGCAGCGCTTTACGACCACTTCGAGGCGAGCGGGTACCTCGACGCTGCTGTACTTCCGACGTTGAAATCCTGCTCCAATATCTACCACAGAACCTATCAACAGCTCACACCCGAGGAGAAGGATGTCGGCAACGTGTTCAAACGCTCGGGCATTCTTCCCATGAATGTCTTCCCACCCGGATTCAACATCCATGTTCCGCCTAATCCACGCTCAGCCACACAACGGACCACATGCGACAAATGCTCGTTGCATCTCACATACGAATGTTTCCCCTTCGATCTCCAACCTTCGGAGAAGGAGCGACTCGTGAAACATGGACGCTTCGTCGGAAGAGGTGCGATTTTCGAGCGGTCGACAAGTTGCAAAGTCTGCACTCTGCATCTCGAGAGAAAAGGTGGCGGCCAACCTCGCCAAGAGGAACAGAATAAGAAGGTGGCGAGGAGGTCCAGGAGGGGCGCGAGGGGGGCTAGAAAGAATGCGAAAGGGAATAGAAAGGATCTGAAGGGTCCAGGGAGTACGAGAAATACAAAGAAGAAGGCAAATGCGAAGAAGGCGCAGATCGAGAGGACTAAGAAGGCACAGGCTGAGAGAGTCAAGGCTTCAAAGGCTTCGAAGAAGCGTAGAGTTTGAGGCCGGAGGATTGAGGATGGAAAGTATCGCGTTCGGGGACTGTACAACTAGCATGGGGAGCGAAACCTCGACGGAATTCTTGCATATCATGTAGTGTTGTTGTATTAAGACTGTACTGAATATTGGAAACGAAACTATAACCGTTGTCGACAGAATCTGGTGCACAAGAAACAAGACGAAGTCTCTGAACGTAGCGAAGCCTTCACAAATTAAGCTTCACCTTCAGCGGTAGCGTAGCTCTATCAGCGTCACGCCCAACTGTCGGGAAGGTGACATTGCCACGGTTCCAGACGATATCCTTGCCGCTGGGCATGAACCTGAAAGACTCGAGAAGGATAGAGAGAACGACCTCTGGTAAGAGAGCGTCAGTTACGCTTCGCGGACCATTCAAGAGGACACCCACTCATCTCCAACTCGGCGAATTTGAAGCCGCTATTCGAGCAAAATTAGAGAAACGTTCGTCCCTAGCGAGATGAATCATCACTCACAGGCAAGCGCGTCTACCGCCTATGAACGTCATCCTTCAAGAAGCCTCGATCAGTATCGAAACTACCGTGGTCAATTATTATACACCTACATGTTCGAGTAGACCCCCGGGATTTTGGCAGCACCGACACTGGGTGGAAGCGGGCTCAGCCAACGCTCTGGCTTCCATTCGTGAGCATCTTCGCCCCATATCGCCTTGCTCGTGTTGCAGGAGTGTATTCCGAGACTGACTCTTGTTCCCTTGGGCATCATGATTTCGCTGACTAGCGTCCCGTCCGCGCCTCGAAGAGGTTCTGATAGCGGCAATTTGGTATCGCAGACCGCACTAGAGAACTTGGTCAACTGGAACAATCTAACGAGGACAGCGGCGACGGTACTCACTCTCGAGAGGCGAAATTTGCCACCGAATATCTGGAGTGGCGGGATCAGAACTTCGACGGCGGACGGACAACATGAAAAAGTATGCTTACAGCCGCAATGTTTCTCGACAGACGGCATCCAGGTATGGTAGCTCCATAAGTTGGTCATAAGCAAGATCCTGGCCGTTCCTAGCCTCTACGATTTCTTCTCGCAGCTTGTTTTGAACATCTTGTCGCTCTGAAAGCATGTACAGCGCTCTGATCATCGTGTTCGCAGTAGTTTCTTGTCCAGCAAACGTGAGAGCCCTACATGACGGTGAAATAAGGAGCAGGTTGGATAGAGCGGAAGAACACGTACGACATCTGCGCGATGACCTCTTCCTCTGGGAGACGATCTTCCGGGGCTGCCTCCAAATTGGCACGTACTATAATCCTGTCGGTAAACGCCGCCTTTATAAGATGAAAACACGCACGCAGCACGCTCAGAATATCCTTTCCTTCGCCGACCTGCGACTTCAACGCTTCATCCCCGGCCAGCAGCGCCTTCCGTTTCTCGTTATAGACCTCTGTTGACCTCGTCCACACCGTGTCGGTGCTCGCCTTCAGCTCTTTAATGCCATGGTTAGGGACGAGGTCTACGAGGTACCCCTTTATCTTGTTCGACAGAGGGATCAGATGGGAGTACATGAA
The DNA here is from genome assembly GCA_027924225.1 of Bjerkandera adusta. Classification (NCBI taxonomy): domain Eukaryota; kingdom Fungi; phylum Basidiomycota; class Agaricomycetes; order Polyporales; family Phanerochaetaceae; genus Bjerkandera; species Bjerkandera adusta. Next base: position 79,056 of record BSCZ01000272.1, read on the forward strand.
GACCAGACGCCATGCGCCGGTTTTCGACTGTGCCGGTCTGACGAGGACGTCAACAGGGGTTGTGGAAGTGGGCTCTAGGAACGTACCCAAGTCGCTTGATGGCGTCGGCGTAAACGTTGAACTTCGATTCCGTGAGGGGGTCGAATGAATATCCCAGGCAGCCTTGTCCAACGACTTCTAGCGCAGTGCGTCCCATCCAATCGCACATGTCGACCTCCGCGTCGTCCCCATCGTTCTTGAGTTGGGTAGATAAACCGTCACGAAGCTATGAATTTGCGTCAGCCATGACTACCGCTAAAATCAGATACGACACACCCTATGGATGGTAGCATAGAAAATGGGGGTGAGGCGGCGCATATTGGGGATCGAGAACAGAGGATTGAGCATCTTTCGTTGGCGTCGATGATGTTCGCCTGAGAGCTTTTGTCAACACTAGTCAATTCACAAACATCGTAACCTGACCGACCTCGAGTGGCTGGTAAACTGGGCCCTGTTATCATCGTACGAAGGCTGCAATTAGGTCAGCGACAAGGTCGACTTCAGTGGCAAGATCCACTCACGTTAGCAGCTCCTGCCCAAGCTGGAAGATATCCTGCTCCTTGATGGTGATATAGTACAGGGCCAGTGGGTCAGTGACCCACAGCATCTTTTCCTGCAAGTTCGTTAGTCATATCCCCCTTACTGATTTATGACTGGACTTACCCCGAAGAGACCATGGATCTTTACAACCGACCCGTAATTCTCGCTGACTTCTTGCAGAAATTTCCAATCATGCCGCCCGAAAAGCCGCAGCATATTTCCTGCATTATCCCCGCGTGAGCTGTAGTCTAGTGAGATAATTCGACGACGTACCCTTCCAGAGAGAAGCCCTCGGCGGGCCGGGAATGTTGTCCAATGGCGATGGAAGAACGAAGCCTTTCACCACCTGCCATGCCAGCCAGACGAGGGCGCAAGCGACGACGACTGCCAGAGAATCGAGGATCGCCATGTCAAAAATTCTGGCGAGGCTTTCGACGACGGAGAGGGTTTTCTGGATGTTTTATTCATCCTCAAGCGCCTTTGGATCAAAGTCTCGCTTCCCTCATGGTTCTTTCGGCCCCGCAGACGAGTCACTGCCCGTTGTTGAACCGCAGGCTCGGCGGTTTAGAGGCTTATGAAGCATAGGAGTCGCGCCGTGAACGTAAGCCATACTCGCTCAACGAGTCTATTTTTTCGTTCGTAGGCCTAGTGCTCAATTCACTTGCCCGATGACCAAGGCTGTTGGGCTTGATCTCAATGTTGAAATGTAGTGGCACTGGATAAAACGCACCTTGTCGCCTCTTCTGGGGCTTGTGCCGGACTTCATAAGGCTAAGGAGGAACAACGTGTCTACAGTCATTTCTGTGAACACAGAGCTCAATTGCAGTCCTAACTACTCAAGAAAATATTTTATCGACTCACGTGCGTCTTTTAGGGTTGTCGGCGTGGAGCCGAGCGACTCTGACCGACTGACGACGCGCATCGGCACGAGCAGGCCTACGAAGGATCCTGGGGTGGAGTATCGTAGGAATAGAAGCCCTGAACGATTCAACAAAAGATTACACATACACCCAGATTCACGCTTACAAACACCATCGTCCGTATCGCTTGCGGGAGCAGTGCTTCCGAGGTCGTTCTTTTTCCTTCCCCGCCTATTCATCTCCGTCAAATCCCAAGTACGACCAATCAGGTCCCATTACAACCACGTACCCTGCCTTTTTTATTTAATCTGCACGGCCCAAGACACCCGTAACCTGTTGAGGTTTCTCACGGTCGTATACGCTGACAACAGAGAAGAAATTCAGTTGCCGCAGTCGACGACATCTCTGCTACAACCGCTGGTGAGTAAGCGGTGCAGTAGGAAGGGGGAGGACTCACAGCAACGATTTTGGAAAGTTCAAAGAAGTCGTGGTGCCGACGACATCATCTCTTTAGGCACGGTTGACATCCCGTAAGTTGAACGTAATTCTGGTGAAGCATGGCGTGGGGATGGCATTGCCCCTATGTCGACTGTCTCAGCGAGGTTGTGACGAGGGCAAGAAGCGGACATTCTCGCAGCGAGTGTGGGACTGCGTCGACAACAACTTAACCTGAACATCGATGGTCATAGCATCGTCTACTAGCGTAGGCACCGTACGCGTATTCTGAAACTAGTGCTCAGCATAAGTTTTCGAAGCAAAGCCAGGAAAGAGAGTTGGACGCAGCAGGTCTATGTATTATAGAAGATGTATAACAGCATCGTAAGGGTAAGCCAGGTGGCTGAATCCGACGCGTCCCAGCGGTCACTGCCTGTTCTCCGGCATGCAGGCCAGTTGCCTTTTGCTCCGCAACCGTGGACGGACTTTGGCGTACCATTCCCATGCGAACCGAACGACCTCGCCATCGGCATCGTATGGTGTTGGAATCTCTGAGTAGCCGGGACGAGCTGTTGGATGGCGCAGATAGATCGCGGAGCATGTTGCGAACGACGGTTCGATGTACGCCGGCACAAAGATGAACGGCGAAGCATAGGGAGGGAGGTTGAAGGGTGTCAAGTTGTCCTTCTCCTTAGTAGGCTTTTGGCGGCGAGGTTGTTCTGTCTTTGCGACCTCAGCTGCGCTGTCGGCAGAGGCAGAATCCGCGGAAGCAGCTTCGCCTTCAGTCTCGGTTGCCTCCTCGCCTTCGGTCTTCTTGGGCTTGAGTGGTTGCAAGAATCGGATGGCTTTGGGATCAACAGACACCATGTCGCCAGGCGCAAGTCGCGTGTTGGCGTTTTGGTGCTAGAAGCAAGGTCAACGCACAACTAAGTCAGTGTGCTGGCAGCAGGCGCACCTTCTTCCCATTAAGCAGCACGTCTCCGTGCACAATCAATCTCCGCGCCTCATAGACACTCGTCGCTAGACATGCGCGGAAGATGACCACGTCTATCCGCCGCTCGACCTCGGCCAGCATCAAACTTCCGACAGGTGCCAGAGCCTTTGCGCCCTCTTCCTCCCGTTGCCTCTCCTCCCTATCAACCACTTTATCCTTCTTCGCCCATTTCGCGAGTCCTACGGCGTCGGTGGTCGCGGAACCCGCGCGCGGACGTACGTCGGGAAGGGTGCTGGGGAGGTACCACCGCTTAAAGATCTTCTCGTTGATGTGGTCGCCGTGGTATCCGCGAATGAGTGCCTTGGACTTCCAGCGCTGCTGGAAAAGAGTGAGAGACGTCTTCGTCCACGAGTTTTCCAACGCTTTCCGGCCAAGAGAACGTTGGTAGAGGTTGAACAGATTCCGAGGCGACCAGCTCTGTGCCATACGTTAATTATTAGCACACGTGGGGCCATATTAAGGCGTACCATACGAGGGAGAGCCCTCTTGAAGCAGAACACGTTGGCATCCCGCATACCTGCAGGAAGGAGCTTCCACGTCGCTGAGCGTAGTGGTGGCAAGCGGACAAGTCAGGCAATGATCGTGGTAAGAAACTCGGTAACAAATCGGGTAAAGCCGTTCTGCAAATGCGATCAGAATGCCTGTTACCGCCCGATATCGTCTTTACTTCCTCCTACGCGCGCAGACATGCTCAACATTTGCGCTAGCCGGCTAGAAAGACTGGGCGTAAGTACATAATGGTGTCTGGCATGAGACGACATCCAACGCCCTACGTCAAAACTTCCAAAGAGCGCCTCTTCAGAAACAGGTAAGGTATGGCCGTGTTTTCGACGGAGAATTCCGTTTTTTGACTATAATAATCTAGACAGTACACACGGTTATGTATACAAAAGCCTAGCGGCAAAGCAGACGGGAAGAACGCGGGAACGCGTCCGCGTCGCGCTCAACGCCCTGTATCTCGATGCGGAGGTCAGACGGAGCGCTCGACGGTCTTCGCGGATGCTCGACTTTAATCATCGTCCGGCGATGTGAACTTCAAAAGTCATATAAGATGGTCCAAAGCGTGCCATTCAAGTGTCACAGCCCCAAGAAAATGCACATTGAAGCCTCCGCTACAGTGACATAAACGAAAAGTAAGTAATTGGCATATCACAAAGTAGGCCTTTTATAGATTCGCGTACCAATTGTTCACCGCTGTTATAGTCTTGGAGTACAACAAACCGCAGGTGAAGCCATTGTATGGTCAATTCGGCGCGTTTCGTCGCATCAAGTAATGATCTCATTCAAGTTGATCCACAAGTGGACCGTCACTGGCATACGACTCAACCAAAACCAAACACACCAAAGCCTCGGGACTTTTCTTCTCAACGCGACACTAGTTTCAATGCGCAGATGCAGCTCAAGAACCTCTTTTGCGGACTACCTAAGTCTCTGAAGCTTCGCAATGGAAGCGGTTTCCTCGCGAGGTCAAGCCGCGATGACTCGGGATACGAAGGAGAGCCTCCTCTACCAGCGGAGCTACTCATCACAATACTTCTGCACCTCCACCCGGGCGATATCATCATCTGTCGAAGAGTACGTCGCTGTTGAAGAGTACGTCGCTGTTGTTATTCTTCTACGGGTTGCTGACACATTTGAATGTCAGGTATGTCGCGCGTTTAACCAGACCATCCAAGGATGCTCAGCTCTGGTGTACGTCATGGAGTGCCACGTATTCCAGGTTGCTGCAAGGACAAGCGTTGCCACGATCACATCCTCAGGTGAACGGTTGGTGCAATTGAAACAGTGGCCTACTCAGAAGCGCGAAGAGAATCTCGAAATGCTCCGCGAACCTAATTTCCCCAAGGCCTTCGAACGACGGCTTGGCCCTAACTGGGGGAGTCCACGATGGTGTATTTTGGCACAGGGAGGGAGGGAATATCTCCTTTCAAAGGCTGCAAGGGGTTCCTGAGGAGTCGTGGACGGTCCCCGTACACCTCGATCACATCCTTTTCGATGCATACGAGGACCTGCTACTTCTTGGGAACTACTCGTGAGGACGACGTCCTAGCAGAAACGCTTGTATGCTGATGGACTCGATAGCGAACAGGGCATGACCCTAGAATCCCGCGCCGGATCTACTGGTCTGCCACACCCTGCAGCCACATTGGCGACCATTGCACAAGACAACTATTCCGAGGATGCCGACGAATTTAACGTGAAGATATGCCGCGACTTCGTTCTCGTATGTATAGGCGGCAAGGGTCCGCAGCAGCTGTATGTTTTCAATTGGAAGGCAGGTGAGATAGTCATGGTGCGTCATCTTGGAAACGTGTTATCGTATGTATGACTGATGACTTCGGTAGAATATCCACACTTTTCACGATACGCGGGTGGTGCCACGAAGCGTTGCCTTTTGTGGTGCAAAACATCTCGTGGGCGTCGTACATTCCAACACCATACCTGTCTCTGTGTTTACCGTGGAATGGGAGCGCATCCCGCGAGATCGGCACGACATCTTGGACGTATTGGGCTATGCGGCGTGCCTGCAACTACCGCGACTCGCGAATGCCAATTACGAGACGGTTCCCTATCCACTCTCTCCCCACCGCTGGCGACCATCGTTTACCTCGTTCTGTACCCCTGGAAAAACATGGGAGGAGATGGAAGAAGGAGCCCCGTCTTTTTACTCTGTCGATCCTCCACTCATCGTCATCGACTTCATCGCCAGAGCGCTTCGCGATTACGCTCCTTGCGAGATATATAACCTGGCTATACCAGGTAGAACTCTCATCTCTCGGATCCCACCAGTACCCAGGACCGTGCATGGACAGATGTTCGTCGTCCCCTGGGAGAAATGGGGCCAAGAAACGAGGATAATAGACGGTCGTTATATGAGGCTTGGGTTGGAGCACCAGCCGACCTTTGCATCTCAGTTTTTCTACGTTGAGGAACCGACTGAGTCTCATGACGCCGAGTTTCAGGTCACCAATGATTGGCCTGTGGTGATCTACGATTTCGACACTCCCGGCTCTCTCGCGAGAGACACTGCATCCAAGGACGTTGTATCCCGACAATCCATAGTTTCCGGGCCGCCGAAGCTGAAGAAGACTGCACAGGAGCTGCTCCACAATCCTATGATCGCCTCCGCCCCATATCGACGGATAGTTACTGGTCTATCCGCAGACATGCGGTCAGAGCAGTGGTGGGATGGGAACTGTTTTGTTTCGAGCGTTACTTTCGACGAAAATCGATGGGCTACGGAAACTAGGTATTTGCTACAACACCACGAAGAGACGATGAAACTAAAGTCATTTCGTAGGAACGCTAAAGCGTACGTCAAATCCGGCGGCGGCGTCGGGCCGGTGCTATAGTACGTCGGGAACCTGAGTTTCATGCAAAGGAGTAGGAGCATGTTGTGAAGGGTATTCGCTACGTAAATATACGCCTCCACGATGTGACCGCAGGCCGCAGTGTGTACGCAAAATCGTGTATTTAGTATTCGGGCGCCCGAGCATAGCGAGACGTAAGTACATGCAGGCGCATCACCTGTTTCTGGAAATCACCGACGCAGCATTCCGGCGCCTGGACGTCGCTTCCCCACCTCCATCCGGTTACCAAACGCGTACTTAAACTGCTCGATGCCAGGACGCAGGCGGCACAGCTCTTCTCACGACCCTGCACGACGCAGACGAGCGATGTACTTCACGACGTACCTGTTGGCGACGTATGGCCTCCTCGAGGCCACGGCCGCCTTCAACCTACCCTTCCACCTCCCCTGGGTCACCGCCCGCCTCAACAGCGAGCAGGCCCCCCTCGCGCTCCCCCAGGAGCAGGCTGCGAACAACCGCGTTGCCATTGTGGGCGCTGGCGCGGGCGGGTCGTCTGCGGCGTTCTTCATTGGCAAGGCGAAGGAGAGGTACGGCCTCGATGTGGAGGTCGACATCTTCGACAGCAACTCCTATGTTGGCGGACGTGAGTCGTGCTATGCTGTATGGGTGATATCCTCTGAGTAGGCGTGGATTTGCAGGCAGTACTACTGTTCGGCCGTACGACAACCCTGAGTATGCGACGGTCGAGCTCGGCGCGTCCATCTTCGTGGGTGCGAACAAGAACCTGTGGCGCGCAATGGAGGAATTCGAGCTGGAGAAAGAAGAATTTGAGGAGGGTGACTCTATGGGCATTTGGGATGGGAAAGACTTCGTCCTGACGGTGCGCAATACATCTCACATCCCGTCTTTCACGAACTGAAGTGTGGTCATCTCAGACTGGGCAGAGCAAGGTTGGTGGCTGGTGGGACAGTGTGAAGGTCGTCTGGAGATATGGGTTCCAAGCCCCCATGCGTACGAAGAAGATGTACGTCACACCGAATCCAAGAGTTCCCCACAACGACTAACTCAAGTACGTAGGGTCGAGAGTATGATCAGCGAGTTCGTCACGCTTTACAACTCCACCTGGGGCTCGCAGCCATTCTCGGACCTGACGGACTTGGCTGCAGGCCTCGGCTGGACAGCGACTATCAACCAGAGCACAATGGCCTACTTCGACGCGCAGGGGATCAATGCGCGGTGGACGCGCGAGATGGTCGAGGCTGCCACGCGCGTCAACTACGGTCAGGTATGTTTCTTGAATTTGACCTGGTTAGCAGGACGACGCAGAACTGATCGTTCTCCCAGAATGCTGATGAAATTCACGCCCTCGAGGGAATGTGCTCCCTTGCGGCTACAGCGGCGTCGTCTATCAAAGGTGGTAACTGGCGAATCTTCGAACAATTCGTCAAGAGGTCCAATGCAACTCTCCACCTCAATACTACGGTATGCCCAATCCCGTTCTCCCTCCCGGTCCCTCTGACACGTTGCCATATGTCAGGTCAAGAGTATCACCCAGCTGAATGAAGACAAGTACACTCTCCAAACCGTATCTGCCGACTCCGCTTCCGTTGTAGAGCGCAGTTACCGCGCAGTCATCCTCGCTGCACCACTCTACGGCTCCTCCATCAAGGTCTCCTTGACAGACGTTGCGCCCATCATCCCGCCACAGCCGTACGTGCACCTGCACGTCACCTTGTTGAGCACGCCGAACCCCCGGCCACGCACACGCTTCTTTGGGCTCAAGACGAATGCGAAGATCCCCTCTATGGTACTCACGACGTTCGAAGGCGCACGGCAGCGCGAAGACGGCAGCGAGCCCGTATTCAACTCAATGAGCTACCACGGACAGGTCAGGACCCTCGATGGCACGCCGGCGAACTCGAGCAGGGACGGCGCCGAGGAGTGGGTCGTCAAGATTTTCTCGAAGGAGCGTGTTGAGGACAGCTGGCTGCGCAAGGCGTTCGGAAAGATCGGGTGGGTTCACAGGAAGGAGGTATGCTGTCTTGCTAGTTTCATGCAGTTCGGTGCTGACGCCACTCCGTTTAGTGGGATGCGTATCCCGTCCTCCCACCGACTACCACGTTCCCGCCTGTCAAGCTTGCCAAAGGCTTCTACTATGTAAACTCTTTCGAGCCGTACGTGTTTCATCTGCTTCGTGGCGTTTCACCTCTCATTCGGGTCCATTCATGCAGGTTCATCTCAACAATGGAAACCGAGACGATCTCAGGACGAAACATCGCTGAGCTCCTCATGCAAGAGGAATTCAACGCAAGCATCTGCAAGCCAAGTAACGCAACGGAAACAGACGAACCTCAACCACCACCGGAAGACTTTGTTTACGGATGGGACTGTTGAACGACCAATATCAACGCCTGCGATCGATTTATCCCATGTCTGCCTGCGAATCTGGACCGCTTTGTTAGGAAAAATCAGTGCTATCTTCTTGTATGCTTCTTCTATATAATATAATCAGCTTTGCATACACTAAACAACGCGCCTGGCCATGGATTCGTTGAGAAGAACAAACGACATATATTCAACAAACCCTACAAAGATACAATTCCTTACGCGGACGAGCTACTCGAAGCCCCTTGCTCCCGTTGTCGCTGTTGCGCGAGAAGCCGTCTGCGGGGAGGGATCATTAAGCGGGAATGTAGCGGGACGAAGGAGGCGGGACGTACTCTCGCGCAGCAAGCACCATGCGCGCCTTGCGCTCCCGCAGACTCGCCTCGCGTTTCTCTGGCGCCTCCTCCCATTTATTCAGCGGTGTCTCAGTTGCGGTCGTGGTCGCGCCGTCCACGACCCGGTTCTCGAGCTGGAAGCGCTGGATGAGGGTCTCCTTGGGCTTGGATGCGGCGGCTGGGGCGGGTTGCGCGTTCGCGTTCGCTGGGGCGGCGGCACCGGCGGGTTGGTCGGGTTGTGGATAGGCACGGTAGTATGCTGGTGGTGGCTGCATTGGAGGAGAGACGTGAGCAGGTTGTTAAGGTGTGTGGGCGGTACGTACAGCAGGGAGGAAGCCGCGCTCGAGGATTTTGTTGGATGTTAGTTGGACGCTTCCTGTTCGCAGGAGGTCGTAGCGGATGTTGTCACTACGTGGTATTAGTGTTATGTTTGGAGTGACTGATGCCGAGTGTCACGCACGGTGGTATGTCGGGAAACATGTTATGTATCGTCTCGACCTGTGCGCAGAGTTCAGGACAGTTAAGACAAGGCTGTAGGAGGGTGTACGTGCCTGTTCTGGCGAGACGTTCTTTGGCTTGAAGCCGAGGAGGGCTGCTGGTGAATTCGGGTCGACCTCCTTGCCTGTGCCACTTTCAGCGGTCAAGTCAGACGAGTAGCTGTGGAATGAGACGCACCGGACGTCGCCCAGCGGACGACAAAGACAATCACCGCGAACGCGACGAGAACGTTGACGACCTCTCCCATGTCGACCGTGAAGACGAAGAGCAGTTGAACGCAGCAGGAGACAACAACCCCGAACAGCCTGAAGCGTGTCCCGGGATTACCGCCCGCATTTGGCACGACAACCCCCCTTATCACCCCCCAAAATAAAGCGCACGAAAAACCACCTCCATTTCCAGTCAGCGTGCTGGCCTGCACTCACACTTTCACGACATTTCATGGGCCCTCGCTGACCCGCCTGCACAAACTCTGATAATACTGACTTACTTCGCCGTACGACACATACTTGCTTCAAACTGTTCCGACGCCCGACTCGCCTCGCTCGCATGGATCCCGACGCTCTCTCCCCTTCGCAGCAGGCCGCCGTGGCCCAGCTGCAGGCCCTTACCAACGGCGGCGACGTGGAGGTCGCCATAGGCGTGCTGGCCAGTGTGGACTGGGATGTCCAGGTGAGCTTTCGCTCCCTCTGGGTGCTGCTGTGCGCCGCAGGTCGCTGTGGCGAATGCTGAATGGTCTTCGGCTCTGTCAATTGCACGGAGCAGACTTCTGTGGCCACACGCGACTGTGATCGAGGTTGGGCACCGGGCTAGCATATTCTGTTTGCAAACATAACCCAAGGAGCTATCCTTCTCTTCTTTGCTGCTGTGGTGTTCGACCACCCGCCACACCGCCTCTAATTCCGCGCGCCCCGCGCTATGCATACGTGTTTGCTAACCTAGCTTCGTACAGCGCGCCGTCGACGTGGTCTTTGATACCAACCCTTCCGCTCCTTTATCAATCAATAATAATGCCGGCCCTTCTTCGAGTCCCCCGACCTCAGCACCGATGGAGACCTTCGACATCGACGACTCCGAGCAGCAGGGACTTTTGAGCGGCCGGCCAACTGGCCGCCAGTTCCGGCGAGTGGTACGTTCCCTCCACTGTGGTTCTTACTCTGTCCTTACGTTTGCGACCAGTCCCAGCCCAACACGGCACTAACTCTCGTAATGCGGTCGCTACGGCTGGTCATTGCAATTCTCGCGCTCCCCTACGCGCTTCTCCGCGTCGTGTTCCGCGTACTTCGGCTCCCGCTACCCCTTCCAGCGCTTCCCCCTGCGTATTCGATCGGGGGGCTTGGACTGTCCCTTGCTGGCTCCCGACCAGGCATGGGCTCACCACCCGCACGGGACCCAAAGACCGCAGCCGAACGCTGGATCCAATCTCTCGAGGAGGAGACCGGCTGCGTGAGCTTCTCGCGCTCGCAGGCCTCCTCCGGAGAGGCCACCGGCGTCGCCTCTGGTTCTTCCGGTGCAGTGAGCCGTCGACCCGGCGATGAATCGACCGCGCGCATGCTACCGGATTTCTACGTCGGGAGTTACGAGTCGTTTGCGCGGACTTGTGCCAAGGAGCTTGACGCAAAGATCGGGTGCGTGGTTATTGTCAGCGAGGAACACGACGACGTTGCGACGTTCAAGAGGTATGTGGATGCCAACTGCCCAACTGTCAGTTCTGTCAGGGTGTTGATGTTGTGGGGCGCAGGACTACGCTGACTGACCCGGAGTTTGTGCGTCTGATGCACGAAAATGACTTTTTGGTGTGGGGTGGAGATATTCGCGACCGTGATGCATGGAGTGGTAAGCTTATTTGTCTGGAATTGTGGATTACAGCTTACGAGATGGGATAGCTGCGCAAAAACTGCAAGCGACAACGTATCCTTTCGTCGCTTTCATCGCTCTGCAGGCTCGTCGTGGTGTCAACTCGGCAGCCACATCCTCCCCAGTCCTGACTGTCCTATCTCGCCACCAAGGCCCGTCTATCCCTGCCGGGACCGCGCCCACCTCGGCCCGTACCCTCATCACTCACCTGCAAGATCAACTACTGCCCCGCGTCGGACCTTTCCTCGTTCGTACTCGCGCCCAAGCGGCTGATCGGGAGGCCGCACAGGCCGTGGCGGCCAGAGAACGCGTGCGCGAGCGCGAGCTGCGCGCCGAGCAAGACCGCGCCTTCGAGGAAAGCGCGCGTCGCGATCGCGAGCGGATCGAGCGGAAACGCGCAGAGGAGCGGGCGTCACAGGAAGAAGCGCGGCGGCTGGAAGAAGAGGAGCAGCAACGGCAGGAGCAGGCGCAACATGAGGCAGCGGAGCGCGAACAATGGGCGACCAAACGCATGCACTGGCGGCGGTACGGCCGCCGCGCGCTGCTCACGCGCGAGCCCCGCCCCGGCGAGCAGGGCCGCGGACGCACCGTGCGCGTCGCCGTGCGTCTCCCCGAGGGCAAACGCGCGGTACGCTTCTTCGGCGAGGCCGACTCGCTCACCGCCGTGTACGCCTTCGTCGACACGCTCTTCATCCCGGAGGGCCCCGCGTTCGCGCCCTCGCTCGACCCGACCTCGCCCCCCGACGGCGCGGGGCCAGGGGAGGAGGGTCTCCTCGTCGCCATGGAGGCCGTGGGCCGCAAGAACGGCGACTGGTGGGGCTTCAAACTCGCGATGGCGTACCCGCGCAAGGAGATCCATTGGGAGGCGGGCCTGAAGGTCGGCGACGTCGAGGGCCTGAGCGGCGGCCAGCTTGTCGTCGAGCTCCTTGACGACCCCCGTTCTGCGTCGCGTCGCGCGCGGGCTAGCTTGGATAGCAAGCGCTCGAATGGACAGAGCAGTGGGAGCGCGTCGGATGAGTATGAGACGGAGAGCGATTAAGTAGAAGATATAGGAGGGAATGGATGGATGGATGGATGGCTTTGCATCATGGACTCGGTAATCACGCTCATTTAATCAATCATGTTTTTTCTGTTTTGGCTGGAATGGCTTCGTTCGTCTGGTATAGCGAGTATGGATAGCGTAGCTTCGTACAGTGCATAGAATAGTTAATGCGGCTTTGGTAGACGGTATAACCATCATGCTATTCTCTTACTTCACACGGCTTTGCTTCATTTTGAGTTGTTTTTCAAAGCTCTGAGGCAGCTATCATCTTCGGCGAGAAGCGAAATTCTGCAGGTGGACGGCCTGGATTCGGTCTCTCGGCCATCACCGGAGGACGCCACAAAGGTGGCTCGACTAATTTGGGCGGTGACGTCTTGGCGGCTCTGCTCTGCTCACGACTTTCACTACCGCGACTGACTAGCCACACACAGAGGTATATGCAGCTCGATTAGACGTAGCATTCGATACTGACATCACCCCTAGTCTGTCAGGAAGATGCCGCAACCCCCACACTACGCACCTCCCGCCGGGTCCCCGCCAGCTCCCTCATACAGACCACCTCCAGGGCGTCCTCCACCGGCTTCAATTCCCCCTCCATCCTTACCAGAACCGCCAATAACATGCCCTTTACCCCTCGCATCACACAGAGCAGCAGCGAACCAAACAAACACCCCAGACGAGCCCCTCCCGCCATACACCGCCAAATCCACCGACCCCCTACCCACCTGGGCGCAGAGCAGCACCCCACGCTTCATAGACCTCACAAACAACACACCCAACACCACCCCGCCCCACCTCCCCCTCGACCCGCCCCCGGAATGTTTCTCCACGCCGTCGCCGCCGCGCATCCGCTCCGCCTCCTTCGCGCCCTTCCGCATCCCCTCGCGCGAGCGCAACCTCGCGGGCGGCTTCGCGCTCCTCTGGGCACCAGACGAGCTCGTGCACCACGGGATCGCGCAGGCCGACTGGACGCGGTTCCTCCTCGACCTCGGCACGACGGCGCGCATGGCCGCGCAGGGCCTCAGCGTGCGCGGCGGCGCCGTCACCGCCACGGGCGGTGTCGGTGCAGGCGGCGGACGCCTCCTGCAGCTTGCGGTGGGGAATCGCGGGACGGTGTACGACGCGGCGTTTGTGAAGACGCCTGTTGAGGAGGTGCAGAGTTTGGTGAATGTGTGGAATGAGAGCGCGTTGGTGCGCCGGAAGGTGCGGGTGAGCTTGCATCCGAAGGTGGATGCGGATGGGAGGCAGAAGGAGGGCTATGATTTGTTGGTAGAGGCTCTGTGAAGGTCGAAATTATGGTTTGGTTTTGTATGATTATATGCGCTGGGATTATTGACTTGACATGTAGTTTTGCAGGATGTCAGCGACAATGCAGTCGTGTTGCGGGAGGCTAGACCCACTAAGGCTGCTTCTGTGATTGTCGAAGACGCTATGGAATTCCACATTGACCCACTCGTCACGCTGACCGAGCATCAAGAACCGCCGTTGATGCAGCTTTCCCCATACGGCATCTACGAACCTAGTCGTCTCTGTTGGCACTGCTCTACCGTGACCGCCAACGCCGACTGCTCATGTTATTACAGTGTCAGAGCCCCAGCGCAAGAAAGTCCGCCTTAAAAATTCGCATGTAATTGCCATGAAAATGCAAACAACCGTCCGGTTGCGCAGCGTCATCATCCTGGTCGTCTGGTCGTTCCTCCGGTCGCCAGTACCCAGAGTGCTGAGTCGCCCTGGCCAGAGCAGCGTGACGAGACAGTCACGGTTCTGGCCCGAACGGTCACACCAACACGTGCTGTTCGAACTCCGCTCGAGGGACAAAGGACGAGCAACCCACCACGAGTTCGCTCAACCCATCTCTCTCCACTACCACCACCACACCTCCCGCCAACTACACCCCCAGGTCGCCCTCGACGTTGGCGTCGCTGTCCGCCGTATTCGCCGCCACTTGGTATGTCTTCCCCTCTACGCGACGCCACATTCCTCACCGCCACTCCCAGACTTCGCCGACGGCCTCGACGTCGTCGTGGTCGGTGCCGCCGATGGTGTTGACATCCTGGCACTGTTATAGTTTGGTATGTACACCAACGTCGCGTCGGTCGTTGTTCTAACGGTCTATATACTAGTTGCAACTGTGCCACTCAACAAAGACAAAGGTGTGTGGCGAGCACTTCCTCCTCTCCTTTCACGCGTTTAATGGGTCGTATTGCAGTCTACCTAGTCAGTATGTCACCACACAACCGACAGGACTGACCGCTTCCTTTGTCTACTCTGGCTACACTCGACAACGGACCCTCGTCAACGCCAACGGTGAGTATATAGAAGTGTCCTTATGCACCTACATGCTAACGACGTCGTCTCGCTTGTCCCATCTGATAGACATACGTGGAAAGATGACGGAGCTCATCGTATTGTGAGTATCATCTACTAGAGTGTGTGCTGATCATAGGCATGGCCGTGAGTGGTGGACGACTAACGTCTCCGCTCGCGGTCCAAGTCAAGATATAATGTGAGCTCCCCTTTGTCTCATCTCCCGACTTTCCTGATGTCCATACCTAGAACGACTGCCAAGATAAAACATTAACAAGAAGCAACATCAAGAAGAGGCGGGTGGTGGCTTGGCAAATGCTACCGCCCGTCGACCAAGATAAACGTACGTCGTCTCGTTTTGTAGGCTTCTCTTCTGACGCGACCAACAGACGAAGATAAAAAATATTAAAAATACAAATTAAATACCCCAGTACGTCGCACTCCGCATCTTCGCCGCGCTTAGTTGAACTCATGTTTCGATAGTGAAATAGCAAGACAAAACTGGCACGTGTGTTGTGGGTGATCAAATCCCACCCGCGGCCAGTCGGAGAGTATGCCGGGCCTAATGCCTGCGCTGCTCTCCGCCGGAAGAGGTCATATGTGGGTTACAGTCCCCTCTGACCCCTTTCGGGGGCGGACGTGCGAGGGTTCAACCCCTCGCCGTCCGCTTGAAGCATTAAATAAAGTATGTAGTCGTCCGCGTGTCTGCGACGAGCTTTCGCTGACGCCTGGCTCTCTAGAATTGAAGAATTGAAGCAAATGACAAGTCGAATCTGGCACGCTCTTGCGGTCAGTCGGGGAGTATGTATGGGTCTTCCACACTGCTCTTCGCCGGGGGAAGGCAGGTACGGGCCCATCCCGTCTGCCGACCTCTGGGGGCGGACGCACGCGGGTTCAACCCCCTCCGTGTCGTCCGCCTGAACATCAAAGAATGTGAGTCTCGTTCGTCACATTAAGGGCTCGTTGTACTGACACGGACAGCCTCAGGAAAAGAAATCCAAGCCAGCAAAAAAAATCAAACACAAACCGGTACACAACAACGATGGACACACAAATGGCCTCAGGACAAGCAACCCAAGCCAGCAAAAAGCAAAACAACAACCGACACACAACAACTTTAACGATCGAATGGTAGCGCTCTCCCAGTACGCATCTCACACTTGTATTTGTCGAGTCCGCCGTCTTTGTTTGTACCGACCGCCGTGAGGGGAGTTCTGCCGGAGAGCGGAGGACCGCTCGCCGGACACCTGTCGTCGCAAGAGGCGCAAGCCCAGGGTACATTCCCAGACGGGCGGCAGGTTTAGATCCTCGCGTGCTTGCATTGAATTGCCGGGTCGTTTTCTGCTATGCTTGCTCGCGAATATGCAATATATCGTTCGCTGCAGGTATCTCTTTGTGTGATGTGTGAACGCGTGAAGTCTGGGTGCGAGGTCGTAATAAGTAAAAATCGTGAAGCCTTGCGAAATTCAACTCGTTCTCCGTAGCTGAGAAGATCACACCGAACGACACACACAAGCGGTGGTAACATTTGTAGTTGAATACAATCTCTAGTAGATGATAGCGATACATTTTCTCATTTCATTTTCTCGAACCTCGACCTCACGCCGAATCATACGCACGCACGACAACCTCCGCCACCGCCTTCCGCGGCGCATTCCGTCCCGTCCACAGCTTGAACTGCGCATAGCCCTGCTCGAGGAGCACATCAAGCCCGCGCACGGTCTTCCACGCCGCCGCGGTCTTCCCGGCTAACGCGAGCAGCGGCGTGACGGCGGGGCGGTACGCCATGTCCACGACGACGCCGTGTACGGAGGGGTCGAACAGGTCCGGCGGGAGGTACAATGCCCCCGTCGCCGCGACGTCGAGGGTCGTCGCGGACGCGGGCACAGTGGCGACGACGATGCTCGGCGCACCCGCAGGCCAGTCCCCCAGCCTATCGACGATCTGCACGTTCGCGTCGGGGAACGCGGACACGAGCACGTCTGCGCTCGCGCGGGTGCGGTTGAACAGATACACACGCTTCACGCCGAGGTTCTGCAGTGCGTAGATCGCGGCGCGCGCGGTGCCGCCGGCGCCGATGACGAGCGCGACGTCGGGGACGCGTGCGGTGGCGGGGAGGCGCGCGAGGATGCAGTTGCGGATGCCGAGCCAGTCGGTGTTGTCGCCGTGCAGGACGACGGTGCCGTCTGCGCGTTTCTGCGGGACGATGGTGTTGACGGCGCCGATGGCCTCTGCGTGCGGCGATAGGGTGTCGAGGAGGGGGATGACGTCGAGCTTGAAGGGGATGGTGACGGAGGCGCCGCCGAAGTCGGGGAGCGTTAGCGCGGCTTTGATCTCGTCTGCTACGGCTGTGGTCTCGAGGAGTTCGTACTTGTGTGGCAGTCCGAGGACGTCGAACGCCGTGTTGTGGAGGGTGGGCGACATGGAGTGCGCGATGGGGTTTCCGAAGAGGAAGAACCTCTGGGAGGGGAGCTGGCCAAGCAGATGGAGCGCGGTCTGGATTTGAACGAAGGAGAGCTGGCCGGGAGCTGCTTTCGAGGGGAGGAGTGGGTGGGTGACCGGGCTGAGAGTTCTGTTCAGGATTCTCGACATCTGGCCTTCGATGCCCATGTTAATCGCGATGATCGGCTTGGCGAGAGGAAGCGAGCTCGTGCGAGAGACAAACTGGTAAAGAGAAAGGTTGTCTTCGAGCTTGTTTGCCTTGCCCACGATTTTGACGATGTCTCCCAGAGCGGCCGCACGCTGGTAGATGTCTTGTGCTTGCTTCGTCTCCCACTTGAGACCTCCACTCCAGTCGTGCCATGAAGAGATGATATGAGAAGACCCCTTCGCCTTGTTGAGACCGTCGATACGCTTCTTCGACCAAGAAATCTCGACATCGACATATTCGACTCCAAGACGTAGCGCCTTGCGGAACAGCTCGAATGCTTCCTGCTCAGCATGGTCAGGGAAGTTGCCACCTTGGGAGACCGTCCGGGCGGTGAAGACGATGGGAAGGGAGGTCCGTTGACGCAAAGCGGCTACTTGTTGAGCGACGTACGAGACCTGTGGAATGTAGGGAGAGAAGACGTCCTGGTCGGCCGGTGAGCGAAGCAGGTCCACGCGCAACTCGATGGCGTCGACTCCAGCTGTGAGCTCATCGATGAAGGGCAAAGCGGGGGTGATATCGGGGTACGTCAGGGAGAGGAAGTAGGATTGGCGGCCGTTGGAGACGTTTTCGGCGAGATTCGGGCGGAGGCCAGTGATGTGTCCGAAGAAGCGAGCGACTTCTTTCCTGACAGCGTCGGGCGCAACCTCAACAAAGTCGGAGGCGCCTAGGACATTCGTGTAGTTGACGAACTCATGGCTGCAGCATTCGCCGTACCATGGTTCACGGCGGCGGAAGACATCGTCGACGGGCTCGCCATACGCGGGGCGCGCGGTCTCTTCGCCCAGGTACTTGACGACTTCATCGATTTCCCGAACGATGTAGACCACGGGTCCCTTCGCGACATAGGCCTTCAGGAGTTCGCGCGCCGCCGGGGTTTCGACGATGCCGCCGCCCAGGCTGATGATGTGACCCGTAGGGTGCTGTTCGAGCAGCTCCTTGAGAATCTGTGTTTCGGTCTCCCTGAATGCCACCCAGCCCCTCTGGTGCACGAACTCGCGGACGCCGATCTGAAGTTTCTCTTCGAACGCAGCGTCTGCGTCGACGAAAGACCAGCCCAGTGACGCGGCAGCCATCTCGCCGATGAAAGTCTTGCCCGAGCCACGCATTCCGATGACGACGACGGAGTTAGACGTAGAGGAACTGTCGTGCCCGCTCTGGGATCCGAGGACCTCGGTGTCACTGAGTTCAACACCCTCGACGTGCAGACCGATCTGTCATGGAAGATCAGATAGAATTGACGTTTCGTCTATGAGTAACATACCTTGTTTTCGAGGTCGTCCCACCAGTTGGGCCAGGTCTTCTCCACGCAGCGCTTCTCCTCGATGATAGTGTCCTTCACAACAGTGCTGAGGACGCTGAACGCCATAGCTACACGGTGGTCATCGTAGCAGTGAATGCTTGCACCCTCCTTCAGCGCCTTCAGGGGCTTCCCGTAGACTTCGAGACCGTCGGGCAGCTCCTTGGTCTCAATCCCGAACTTGGCTGAGGGTATTGTAAGAAACTGGACAGCTACAATGAGGTAGGCCCACTTACCCAGTTGATCGATCATGGCTTGTATGCGGTTGCATTCCTTGACACGCTGGTTGGCGATACCAACGATGCGAGTCGTGTTTGTACCGTCCGTGTCGCTGAGCTCGCGGCCTGGGAGAGGTGGTGCGGTCGCTACGGCAGCCAATACCGAGGCGGTCAAGAACGCGTCTGTCATAGGCTCCATGTCGATGAGGCCAAGGGCTCGGAGAGAACCAATTGGCGGTCCGCGAACGGTCGTTTCGGTCTCGGTCTGGATGACTTCACACCCCATAGGTTCGAGCACCTCCTTTGCAAAGCGGGCGTCGCCCTGGAGCGATGCTGATCCGATGTTGGAGATGGTGACCTCCGTACCAGTGATAGCAGCGATGGCGAGGGGGTACGTAGCGCTACTGGCGTCGCTCTCAATGTTGTACGTGGATGGGTTGATGTAGGTGCCCTGGGGGATGGTATAAACGTCGAGTAGAGCCTGCGTCTCCGGGTCACGTTCGCGTATAACGTGCAGGCCGAACGTCTTCATCATGGCTATCGTCATGTCGATGTAGGGCTGCGAGATGACCTGGCCACCGACAAGCTCCAGGCGAACTTGTTCTTGTGCATACGGTGCGCACAGAAGGATGGATGAGACATACTGGCTGGAGACACTGGCGGCCAGCTGGATAGTGGAACCCTTCAAGCCGGCGGGTGCGATAGAAAGGGGAAGGCAGCCTTGAGACTCGAGATACTCCACGGAGCTACCGTTCGCCCTTAACGCATCGACGAGGGGACCGATGGGGCGCTGCTTCATGCGTGCGTTACCGGTGATGACGGTCCGTTCACCTTCGGCAGAACGTTGGACCATAGTGCAGACCGTGGTGAGGAAGCGAGCGGCAGTTCCAGCGTTGCCCAAGTAGATTTCCTTCTTATTCGGCGGGACTTGCAAGGATCCTTTGCCTCCAACGACGACCAAGGTTTCGCCGTTATCCTCCCAGGCGAATTGGGCGCCCTGGAGAAAATCAGCAGCATGATCTGACGAGGGTGTGACAATAGCCGTACCTTGAGTTCATGGAGGGCATTCATCATGACCTGAGTATCGTCCGAATGGAGCAAGTTCTTGAGGCGACAAGTTCCATCCGCCAAAGCGGCTAGAAGAAGGGCTCGGTTGGAGATGCTCTTCGATCCGGGAGTAGCCATGTGTACGGGGCTCTTCGAAGGAACTCTAGGGACCACCTTCACGGCCTCCGATAGAGTCTTCGCGATTACTGGATCAGCGACGACTGTTGCCTTCTGCTCGTAGGTAGCACCGATGCGGGAGAGGATGACGACCTTCTTTTGGGGACCACTATTCTTCTTATCCACCTTCATGATATCGAGCAAGCGGTCGACGGTGAGCTGACGAGCGGCGGGAAGCGACGCTATCTTCGGGTCAGAAATCGAGACGGGAAGATTATACGCCTTCAGGCATCTTGTCAAGCGTCCTACTGCGACCTGAGAAAGAACACCAAGCGAGCGGGCCACCTCGCCTTCAAGGATCATCCCAATACTGACGCATTCCCCGTGGAGTATGGCGGGGGTCAAAACAGCTTCGATGGCATGGCCGATAGTATGTCCAAAGTTGACGAGATTGCGCAGACCAGTCTCCCGCTCGTCGATGGTGACTATATGCGCCTTCACGGAGATGGATCCTACGATGACTGACAGCAAAAGCTCCTGTGCGGCAGTACGGGTTGCCTGGGTGCGCCCCGAATGATCCTTGGATGGGGTTTGGATGGCGGCAAAAATCTCTGCTGATCGAGACTCTAGAGCGGAGAATTCGGTCTCGTCCCAGATAGCAGCCGTCTACCCAAGATTGCTCAGGACACGTGCGGTTTTTCAAGTAACGATACTAACCTTGATGACCTCTGCCATGCCATTTGAGAACTCGCGAGCAGGGAGCGTTTCGAGAAATGCGGCATCGATGAAGATGTATTCGGGTTGCCAGAAGGCACCAACAAGGTTCTTTCCATGGGGCGTGTCAATCGCAGTCTTGCCTCCAACGCTGGAATCGACCATGGCTAAGAGAGTAGTAGGAACCTGCACGAAGCGGACCCCTCGCATACTTGATGATCTTAGCCAGCACGAGCTATGAACGGGTCGGTAGAACTCACAAAGTAGCTGAGACAAAGCCTATCAAGTCTCCTATAACACCACCTCCCACAGCAAGAATCACCGTATCCCGAGTGCAAGCGTTCAGGAGGAGGTAGTCTTCCAGCTCCGCTTTGCATTCGCGGCTTTTGCTGGTCTCCCCCGGAGGAAGGACGTAGCTGAGGAAACGCGGTTTCGCATCTGACTTCAAGTTCTGTATGCCGCTCGCGAACTCGGCTTCGAAGGCTGGCAGGTGAAGGCTTCCGACATTGGTGTCGGTGAAAAGGACGTAGGTCGACGAGGGGAGTGTTTCGAGGACGGTACGGACAATGTAAGGAACGAGGTGAAAGCCGCAATGAATCGAGTCCTTCCCTAGGATTGGGACCTTGCGGATGTCTGTTGTGGAGGCCATGAGAGGCGAGAGCGATCGGAGTGGGTTTTTATACAGAGTTTGGCGCTCCGGGCCCACCGGTGCTTTGTTCGGATGCTTCGTTCGGTAACAGCGAACGTGGTCTACAAAAGACACCCGTAGGAAAGGGTAAGACGGTAATAATCTGCTCTAGCAAACAACACGCACCGCGGTCTGGGCTATATCCGTCTGTGCCGGGTCCTACGCGTAGATGTTCCAATCAAAAGACACAGAGCGCGACGCTGGGCTGGGGCAAGCCTCGAGTAGCCTGTCACTGGAAGCGACGATGGCGGACTCGGCGTGAGTGTCGTGAGGGAACGCGAGTGGGAATGCAGAACGTGAACGGACTGCAAGAAATGCAATTGACTCAATCCACCCACGTGGGATGAGATCATATGATAGGCGCGCGGTACCTGATCTGAACTTGAACTGAACCGGGATCAGGTCTGCAGCGCACCATCTTCCTCCTCCGTCCCCGCTAACCGACCCGGGGTTCGTATCTCTTCACAACCCTTGCTTCAACACTCAAACGTGGCTGAGGTGGTAGGGACATTTGAATACTCAGTATTACTCTGTTATAGCGCGTCCACAGTTGCATGACCCCAGCTGCAGAGTCAATATTGTTCGATCCCTTTGCCAACTGCATGCAGTTGGGATGGGATGCGGAGAATTTGCCGTTCTCATATGGAGTGGAAATTAGATCACCACGTGCTTCCCGAGCGACAGATCGGTTGAAGCTCCTTTGTATCCCATCTTCGCCACTCATGTCTACTCATTCTCCTTCCGCCACGACCCAATTTCAGCACTCCCCAACGAACTGTAAGTGGTTAAATTCTGTATCTCATTTATACTTCCCGACAACTCTCTGCTCAGGGATGGACCCTCCTAGAGCTGTACAACGTCGTCGTGCACTATGTCAAAGACTACGCCTCGCTGTCGAAGAAGCGCGAAGGGTCGCTAGTATCACAAGAATATCGCCATTCCTCAAACTCCCGAACGAGGTCATGGAGAACGTTCTTATACATCTCCCTACGCAGCAGATTGCTAGAAGTCGAGAGGTAAGTCGTGGCAGATGTGGTGTTGATAGATGTTCACCCTTTGCAGGTTTGTCGGTACTTGAACGAAGTCACAGTACACTCCCTTGTTCTCAAATACGCCATGGAACTCTTTCTTGCCGGAGCGATAGACAACATACTCACCAAATCAACAACAAACGCGAAGACAACACGGCAACGACTTGAACTCTTGTTTGCTTGGCGGGGCGCATGGAGAACTTTGACTTGGAAGTATGGGTACTCCGCGGTGAAGGCATTCGAAGGTGCAAATGTCTCTACAATCACTGGTTCTGGTAGTATCGTTGTTGCGAGGAACGACGATTTCCGTGGGTTTACCGTTCACAGGTCACCTTCAGCAAGTCGGGGAATCTCCGCCGATACCTGGACAATTCCTGACGTGGGGTTTGAGCCCGCCGCATTCGCTCATGACTACAGCCAAGACCTTTTGGTTTTGGTTAGATGGGAGTACGTACGCTCAGACCGACGGGAACAGGCTCTAACACTCTTCTTAGTGACTACTATGACTTCTCCAGCGTCTGCTTCCGCTCTCTCACCACCAGAGAAATTCACCCTGCCGCACTTTTCCACGAGGTGCAATTAGCTTCCCACAGACAAGTCGTTGAAGCAGGGCCCATTACCAGACGGTCGATATTTAGAGTGAGCTCAGTCGGGAACATTGTTGCAGTATTGCTCGACTACCATCTCCTGCTGCCTTCTGAGTTATGGGTCGTCGATTGGAAGTCAGGACGACTCTTAATGGTGCGCTTTTCCCTTTTTCTTGAAATCGATTGACTAAACCTTCCCATCTGTAGCACACGTATGGTTCAGGCCGGGACGCTGACATTCTTGCACATCACTTTGATCCATATAGCTTCGCAATCCTAGGAGACCACCATATTATCTTGACCGTGGTCACAAACGTGTTCTCAGGCATCGCGCTTTTCAGGCTCGATGCGGATGCTACCCTGGACGGCGCGCTGTTTTCCATTCTACCCAACGCCGATATCTTTCGTTTGCCTACTCTTGTGCACCACTCGAAGTACAGCGTCATCACTGTCGAGGTCAATCCTTGTCACCCGCCGTACCAACCTGGGCCGTCTGGCGATCCTCCTTTCGCGTGGTCGAACGACAGACAGCTGATCAAGTTAACCTTCTCCGACTCAGAGTCAGCCAACACCGCTAATACATGGACCATCGCTGTCCTCATTCCCGCCGATGCACTGTTCTCACGCATGGACTCGATGAAGACTCAACCTTCAAGGCAAGGTTATCGCATCATAGGATGGGAAGACTGGGGATCAGAAACACGCCTCTTCCCTCTCGACGGGACATTCATGAACAGCACCATCTGCGGCTCCAAATTCGCCTACTTGACACCGAACCTCGCACCATTTGACGCGGGCGCGGACACAGACACGGAGGCAGACTTTGGCAACCTTGTCCTCGTCATCTGGGACTTTGCTTCGCCGCAGTCACTTCTTCGCGATTTCAAGGACGCCGACAAGGGAGCATTGGGCCAATTCAGCGTCGAGGACTTCATCATCAAAGCCCCGCATCTCTTTCCCGAACCAATCGTCACCACCGCCCCGTTCCGGGAGCTCGTTTCCGTCGTCGGCCTGCCGAGGCTGCCACAAAAGCTGCTTCTGTTAGACGACGGTGTTGTCATAAGCGACTCCAATAATAGGTACGTTTTTTTTGCAGTTCAGCGCTGCCGGTATCTAACTGCTCCCACAGGGTGTACGTCTACACCATTTGATACGGAGAAGAATTATGGTATTTGTCGTCCCGAACCTGCTGTAATGATACATCGTACTGCGATTATTTGATACACGGTGTGCTTGACCTGATACCCAGAGAGAGAAGATAAAATCATCGTCAGATGAGATAGCTTAAGAATAAATATGAGCGATCGTAGGCAAGCGCACTGTTCAACAGTGCGTCTTGGGCTTGAAGGGGAATTTGAGCTTCCCATTGCTGTCGTAGATACCGTACCCTTGAGCCTCCGCGTACAAGTGTGCGAACCAGCCGACACCGTCCGCCTTCAGGTCTTCACAGTGCGCATCCAGCATGTCGAAGTAGGCCTAGCGGTCGTTGTCAGACAACGCAAATTTCTGCAAGGAAGAACACGCACCTGTTCGTTGTGAACGTTGGAGACGGCCTTGGCGCTGTTAGGCTGCACACCAGAAGAGACCTGATCTGGCCAGCCAGTCTACATGCTCCTCGTTAGTTACACCGGCGACCAGATCGCACAATACGGGCGTACCTGATCGAAATAGATCTTCTTCCCTCCCCCGTTCTTCTTGAAGTAGCTCAAATCAGCCTGCACCAAGGGCCATGCAGCAGCGCCAGTGGTCGCCTTCTGAGAGAAGAACGGCAGGATATGAGCGTTGATGGAATCGACCGCCTTCAGCACCGCGTCCGAGCCAGGGTGGCTTTGATAGCCAAACGCGAGCTCGCTGACGGTCACTGGGATACCCAAAGGCGCGAGGGTCTTCTTGGCCTTGCTGACCTCGGATGCCAGATCCGCGGTGGGGAGGACGTTGTCGAAGAGCGGCTCTGACCCGAATTGCACGACCCGCGTGACAAAAGGAGCCTTGGGGTTTGTTTGAAGCGTCTCGAACAACGAGTCTCGTCGAGAGATCCACTTGTCGTCGCCGTCAAAGCCGAACTACGCAACGTTCGTTAGGGCGGGATCATTCAAGGGTGGCAGGGGAACATACCCAGATGAGCGCATGAACGCCGAGCGCGTTGTTCCACGCAGCGTCAACAACGCGGTCGCTACGTAGGTCATTAGATGCAACGCGAGGATGGGCACATCGTCAGGATACGTACTAGAACCCCTTCTCGTCACATGCGCCATAGAGACGAACGTAACGACCGTTGAAGTTCTGTCGAATATCCTTGAAGTCCTTGTCGAGATCGTCGGCGCTCTGACCTTAAGAAGCGTTCAATTAGCTGCCTTTTGGCACGGGAGCGAGCGGACTCACATGAGGTGACTTCATAACTGAACCCGAGGAAGCCGTATTCGGCGTTGGGATCGCACCACCAGGACTCCGTCGAGTTTATTTGGGGAACATCCTTGGGTGTCAAGAATCCTAGGGAGGGAAAGCAGGACGATTCGTTTGACGGCTTGTGGCATGATCGAGATGTAAGTGGAGCGGCGGAAACGGAACATGAGAGCAGCGCAGCTGCAAGAATGAGCGTGAGGGGAAGATTAGAGTTGGAAGAGAACAACATGACAGAGGGAGGAAGAGAAGAAGTAGACACCAAAGTTCGCCCACGACGGGCTATATACGTTGTGAACGCGGCGCATTGTCCTCGAGAACAATGGCAACAACCCAGCAACGGGTTGTTCAAGCTTGAAAGGGACACATTTGCAGGGCCCACGCAGATTGACGCGACACCAGTGAGCAGTTCTTTCCTGAGGTTCCAGTGAAATGTATCAGCAAGTGGCTCAAACCGTCTCGTCGTGGTGAGAGTCAAGCGCAGTGGTCCAAGCGCCTATCTACATCGCGACTTACTCCTTTTGGACAATGAGCTCAACGGGCGCTCAGGAAGGCCAAATACGGGATCAATGGAGAGATGTTTGGAGATCGCTGTTCTGCGGATGGGATCTTGCATGCAATATCTATGAATGTTCTCACGATGTGCACACCGACGACGATAAGTAGTTTCGGAGCAGATAGATTTGGGTAGGCCTTCCAATCAAATGGGAGGACGAGGTTGTAAAACCTGCTGCCCCTTGGTGGATCATGGATCCCCTGGGCTTTGCCTCTTGCGACAGCAGGAAAGTCCCCGCATCCTAGCCTGTACTACGAGACATGAAGAGATACAGAAGGAGAGATAGAAACAGAGAAAAGAAATCCACGACACACAGAATACACAAGACAACACACACGACGAACCACATACATATAATAGACAAAGAAAGAGAGAGAGAGAGAAAAAGAGAAACCGTGGGAGCGACTTGAGGTCCGGGTCTTGGGGGTGGGCGTTGAGGAGGGTGGGTTTGATGTGCTTTGAGGAGGGTGGGTTTGACGTGCTTTGAGGAGGGTGGGTTTGATGCGCGTTGAGGAGAGGGCTTGATGTGCATTGAGGTCTTGCGAGTCTTGAGAGGGGGGTCCCTGCGGAAGGGCGTGTCAGCGACGAACCAAGGCGATAGGCCGACGCGAGAGCGTCGACGAGAAGATACATGGGCGTACTGTTGTGGGGCTTGAGGGAGGTGTTGTGGCGGACAGAGAGACGAGACAGAGAACAGAACCAGAGAGAACACGAGACAACACAGAGACACAGAGACAGAGACGGAGAAAGAAACAAACGGCTTGAGGTCCTGGTCTTGAGGCGCGTTGATGATTGAACTTGAAGGCTTGACGAATCTTGAATCTTGAATCTTGAGGTCTTGTGGGTCTTGTGGATGGGATCTCTGCAGAAACGCGTGTCAGTCGACGCGGGAGCGACGAGTCGCCAACGACGTAGGGATCGATGGACGTACTGTGGCGAGTCTTGATGTCGTGTTCTTGAGGGGTCCAGTACGTCTTGATCCATCGGGCGAGGCATAGGCAGAGAGGAGAGAGGAGGGAGGAAGGGAGGAAGGAGGCGAAGCGGAGAAGGTGGTAGTTGAAGTGAGAGAGAGACGGGCGGGCGAGCAGGGTCTTATAGGCGAACCGCGGAAAAGTAACAAACAAGGACGACCAAACAGCGGCACCAATAACCACTGCCTCTGCCTCTGCGTCTACTGGCGGAGTGCGAA
Organism: Bjerkandera adusta; assembly: GCA_027924225.1. Taxonomy (NCBI): domain Eukaryota; kingdom Fungi; phylum Basidiomycota; class Agaricomycetes; order Polyporales; family Phanerochaetaceae; genus Bjerkandera; species Bjerkandera adusta. The sequence continues at coordinate 106,153 of BSCZ01000272.1, forward strand.
CACCGTCACGCCGAGGCTGAGCCCCACGCCTCGCGTTGGACTAGACCGCCGTCTTCTATCGCTTTCTACGACCCAGATCAGTGGTCCTTGTTCAAGCGGCTGCGCGCGTTGAATTGGGGAGAGGCAGCTGGCCAACCTCGTGGGCACCGATAGTATCGGCGAAGCGCAAAACGTGTCCCATTCCATGCTGCTGCAAGGCGGGTGCGGTAAAATCTCAACAACTCCAAGGCTTCCGTCTTCCTCCCCTCAGAATCTGCCAAAATATCCGTCAGTTCGAGGATTCCCGGCGCAGATAGCCTTGGGTACCTTACTGACCATCATTCACGGTGCGCAGACGCAGCTGCGACGACATACCTCCGCGGAACACAGGAACACGGCGGGCGGTCAACAAGACTCATATTGCCAAATGCAGACACCGGAGGGTCGCGCGCATTCCACGGTGGAGATGCTACCATCACCGCAATTAGCCCTAGGCGCGACCCACTGTTGTTGATGTTACGTATGCTGTGTTTTTATTTCTCTCCCTGGAACATACAATGATCTTCTGCGCGAAGGTCCGGTACCCAACTCGGCGCGTAGATAATCGTCGATTGAATTGCAGCCGGTGAGTGTAGTCGTTCTGCGTCGGAGGATGTCGGATGTCCTGTCAGCCTGGTGTGAAGGCTGCCTTCGGGCTGGGTAAGCTGCATCTCGAGACGTTTTCCGGAGACGGTTGCTCACGTTTTTCTCTCGAGCTTGTGCGTCATTTCCGATCTTGGAAGAAGGGCCCATTAGCCTTCTGAGGTGTTCACAGCTTCCCGAGGACCCCTTGACCTAGCTTCATTAGGTGCTAGCTCCTTCTGTCAGGGTCTGCACACGAGTTGTAAAATAATACTGTGACAGCGAGTACGGGAGCGACAGGACAAGGAGAGACATGGCGCTGTTCTAGCCCTCTGAAATCAAGGCGAATCAGTACAAACGCCCGCAGGACGAGACCGCTGCCACAACGCAGACCATCGCAGGATCTCGGTCAATAGCCGCACTGGCATCTTTCGAAGCCTTGCCGACCCCCACAAATGCCAGCTCATCAGCCCGATGCCGCCATCTCTGTGGGAACACGGTCGGCTAGAGACCGCCGCACTGACATAGGAATACGTCGCGGTGGGAGTTGAGAACGTCGAGTCGTTCGACGGCGGGCGGCGGGCGATGCGTAACGGAGCGGAGCGGGGAGCGCGGTCCACGTGAATCAACGCGTTCCCACGGGTAGTTCAACCAAGCAACCGCGCCTCAGAGCCTTCGATCGCATTCGCCAAAAACACGCAGAGCTAGGTCTATAGCCCCGACAAAAAATACAACAGGAGTGATTAGCTGACAATAAGTTATCTCTATGTGCGCAACAACAACAGGACAGCGTACAAACACCCCAAGCTACTACTACCAATCAGCACGCGTACACAGTACTACACACCGCAAAATCGTCCATGCGAAGTCCCTGAGAAAAAGTTCAATACGGAACGTCCAACGCACCCGCGAGACCAAAGACAAGAGAGCTCTACACTCTAGATCTCTGCTTCGACTGTCCACCAGCGGCAGCATCCGCGCTCGCCGCTCCTGTGTCCTTCATCTGCGACTTGGACAGCATTTTCATGAGCGTCCTGAACCCGCGACGCACTTCCCCGCCTTTGTTGTCTTTTCCGTCCTTCGTGTCGCGTTGCCCGCCGAACGTGTACGCACGCTCGCGCCGGCCGCGTTTTTTGCCCGCGCCCTTGAATGCGTTGAGCTTGATGGAGCCAGTGGCGACTCCCTCGCGAATGGCAGCTTCCGACGGAAGGTCGCTGTATGTGAGGAAGGTATCTGCCATATGGGAGCGCATGGTGCCCGTGTCAAGAGTAGCATCTGGGTGGGGCGTGAGGGTCAATTAAGACATGAAGAGGACCGTTACATACCTTGTGCCGGGGATGCGGGCGCACTGTTGGCTTCCTCGAGCTCGGAGAGGGTCAAGCTTTCTGGTGGAATGTCTACGGCCACGGCGACGATATGGCCGAACAACGAGCCTTCTGCCCGAGTGACTTGGACGACTTTCCATCCCGCAGAGAGTGTCAGAGCGGCAAGCTCCCGAAGAGTGCGCTCCTGGGCATTGAACATGACCCGCATCTGGATGCGTAATCAGCCCGAGGGGACTTAGCGGAGCCGATCGTGCTTACCGTCAGATCCATCCAATACGCATTTGCATTCGCCTTGCCCAGATTCGGGAGGAGAGGGGAGCCTTCGGGAGCGAGAGAGCGCAGAGTACCGGGGAGGGGATCTCGGGTGATCTTCTTGCGTGATAGCTCACTGTCCGCCGCATCGACATCGTCGTCTTCGTCGACGCACGCTAATGGAAGGACAAAATCTGCAAGCACAAGCTTCGTGTTCGGGCCCGCTGCGTGGCGTAAGCGAAGTAGGATCCTGGAAGATTGGGTGAGGACGGTGCGCGAAGCATATTTTGTGCGATGCACACCTTGTGACGTAGCTATCCGGCCAGTCGTGGGTAATCACACGCATAAGGAAGACAGCTGGAATAATGGACGCGTCAGATGCATGAGCGTCCCCGCTGACTTTAGTCCCAAGTTTCTGTTCCCCGTTCTCCTCGAGCTCAACTTCGGATTCACTCTCGAGGGCGAGACCGGTATCCAACTCTGGAGGAAGGTCGGGCTGGACGTTGAAGAAATCATGCGCCTGGAACGCTGCGCGTCCGCTATCGAGAAGCTCTGGACAACGAGCACGCCAAGCCTGTGACCATTTGAGTCGACATGTGATAGAGTGACCATGAAAGACTCACAGATCTGCCCATTTCCGCTACGGGAGCACGATCCTGGACGACGAAGCGAAGCTGGGGGAAAGCGTTGGCTAGGAGCATGCTCGTTGATCCGATACCACCACCAACGTCGACGACGACGGATCGGTTAGGCAATTCGTGCCAGGGGAAGCCTTTGGGAATGAATGTCAGTGATAGATGTTGTACGCTGTTGTTAGATCGCTCACCTCCAATAATACTTCCCGGAACCTCCCATTTCTCCGTACCGGTCATCGCCTTGCCAAAACGTTTCAGCCTGAACTCGTTCTCCTTCTTCTCGAGCCAGTCGAAGAAACGCAGGTTCGTATTGAAAGCAACATTGAAGGGCGCGTGCATCTCGTTCGTCTTCTGCGCGCTCTTCGCCTTCTTCACCTTGGATGCTGTACCCACCGGAGGCGGCGAGATCCTCGGGAACGTGGGTTCCACAGGACTTGGCAGGCCGCTTGCCGAAGGAGTCCCTCGAAGGGCTGACTTAGGAGGGAGTGGGGGAGCCGGAGACCTGGGTGGGAAACCATCGACGCCGTATATATGCGCCGATGTAGGGGAGGGAGGCGGCTTGGGCGACGGTGTACTTCTAGGTGAGAGAACGATAGCTGGAGGACGTAAGTCGAATGCTGGGCCGAGGGGCCCTTGGTTGGAATCCGAGACCAATGTGCCTTCGTACGGCTGCGGGAGTATTGCAAGGGGTTCGGATATTTGTAGCTGCCCAGATCCGCCTTGTCTCCTGGCACGCAGGCTTGCGAATGAGCCCTTCTTGGCCAACGTCCGTAGCGACTCTCGACTCGGAGTCCAGCGTGGGGTTGCATGCTTGACATCCGTCTCGCTATGGATGCTCGAAGCGACGGAGTCGCGGCGGGGAGTTGATCGAGGTGTCCTCATCGTCTCGTCCTCGATGACGTCCGCTGTTTCCTCGCGTTGACGGTTCGGGGTTGACCGTGGAGTGCTCACGAGCTCCCGTAGCGTACTCAACACGGCTGGAGACTTGGGAGTCTCTTGCACCTGTCGCAGAAGAGATGTCATGGAAGGAACACGAGTTCTAGGCGTTTCCGGGGCCTCGCGTAACACGGGAGACCTGGGAGTTTCAGGCATAGGTGGCGGCGGAGTCGACGACACCTGCATATTGGAACGTGACGATAACCTCTTCAGAATGCCCGGCCGTTGAGTAGTGGTTGGCGTCGGTGGAGTGGTCGACCCTGGTCCAGCCTTCGTCGACGCGGAGAGAGGGTTGCTTGCAAATGTCATCGTATTAGGAACGACTTCCTCCTTTCCTTCTCGTTCATCTTCAGGCAAGCTCGCGAGGGAAGTTCTGGAGTCGTTCGGCGAATATATCCCGAGGCGATGTGCGTTGGAAGTGGCTTCAGAGATGGAACCACGGCTGCGGTGTGTGAAAGCGGTGGTCGGGAGGGGTGGGACGGGAGGAATCGACGACTGCGAATGCTCGTGTTTATGAGAGCGAGAAGTCGATTGCTGTTTTGGTGATGCAGGGAGTGGTGGCGAGAGATAGCAGTCAGTCAGATAGGCGGAGGCTTTGAAGAGCTCATCGGTGCTGTCTCTGATGTCAGAGCATGACAACTTCAAAAGCGGTGCCGACGTACCACATTCCAACGAAAGCGGCGATACCGTCGGTTCCTTCATATTTACGCTCAGCGCTACAAGTACCATATTGTGAGTACAAATGACGGCGTCGCGTGAGCCACGCACCTGCTCGACATCTCCACCAGCTCCTTCCAACTCTTCCCACTATCAATAACGCTACTAATCCGGTTGTTTGCGAAGACATCAGGTCGAACTTCTCTAGTGATGTGGTGCGTAGCGAGGAGGCGTAGGATATGACCTACACAGGGTCAGCTCAAGCCATTTCCCAATACGAAAGGTGCTTACTGAGATGATTCGCGTCTACCCCGCCTTTTCCCTTCGCATCCTGTTCGGAGGGTGGACCGTCCGAAGTCTCCGCTTCTCCTCTTGACAGCCGCAGCCCAACGTCGATCTTCTTCGCGATCTCGGAGACATGTAGCCCATCCGAGCCGGCTTCCCTCAGCATCTCAACGATATGCGCGGCCTCTAGGAAGCGCAAACACGATGGTAAATGATACTAAGGGCGCAAATTAGTCTTGTATTGGCGACAAGTTGGAGCTACTTACGCCCATCGCGGCATCGCATACGCTGAGGAAGGGCTTTTGAACGCTGGCGGTTAATTGTCCGCACGCCGCCACGATCTTGTTCACGGCCTTGATGACCTCAGAGCTAGTCGCCAACTCCTCGCACTTCTTCTTCCACTCTTTCTGGCGGAGGGTTGGATCACCAAGAGCGGCAGTGCTTGGGCCGGCGTTCTCCGATTCGCTAGAGACTTTGGCAGCCATGGAAGTTGTATGTGAGATGGAAGTTGGAGACGTTGGAACGCTCCCGGTTTGGGAAGGAGTAGATGGTGAGGTATCAGTCGATGGTCGTGAACTCGGCGGGGAAGCAGGAATGAAAACAGGGGAGTCGAGCGAAGGAAAGTCTAGTGGAGGCTGTTTGAGTATCGGTGGGGGCATGGGGGGTATGATGCCGGGCGAGCCGAAGCTTGGCTGGGGGAGCGAAGACATAGTATGTGCCCGCTCTCTGCCCTTGCCGAAGGTGCGCTTGCTGGTCGATGCAAAGCGGACGCTGTTGGGAGGGCCGGAGATGGTGGCTATAGATGAATGCAGGTGGGCGTTGGACGCGCTAACGGGAGTGAGAGGCATGTCATCGTCGTCGTCGTCGTCTTCATCGTCCTCGCCTTCAACATCGGAGTCTGTGGACTGGGAAGACCGAGGAATAGAAGACGACCGAGCACTGTGGAACGAAGAGGTGGACGACGTGGAGAGTGTGAGGGCTTGAGGGTTCGACGGGTTTGACGGGCGGCGGAGGGACGGCGGAGGTCGGTAGACGCGCTCGATGTCGTCGATGGCGGCACCAATAACGGCGTGCAGGGCACGGAGGTCGGCAAACGTCATGGAGGGCGATTCCTAAAAGGCGTCGCTCGTCGGAAGGAACGTCGACGAGGGGGAGACGAGGGGGAGGGTGATGGAAAACGGCAAGTTGCGACGAAAGGACGGACTGCGCCGACATAAGAGACAGCGTGCGTCCGCTCAAGTCGCAGGGCACAAACAGACCGGCAGCGATTCATCGAGGCACGTCACTTGTCTAATTAACCTTGTCAAAATGTCTTGCAGGAACAATCGCGCTCGGAGGGGCCGATGTGTTGTGTTTCTGGCTGCTAACACCAAACGAGACACATCAATTAGAATCCGCGCGCCGCGTAAGTGACTTACAGGCCATATTGTCCTCGGAAAACGCGTCGGGGCGGGATAGCTAGTGCGAATTGGGCGAGAGTAGAGGGGTTAGATTTGATTAATGCTGCTTTGGGTCTTCCTGCGTCGCTCAACGCCTGTCATCGCGCCTCATGAGCCGAGCCGAGGGGGTGCAGCGCGCTGGTGGTCCGGCGATGATAGGAACTCTCGAAACATATGAAAAAGCGTGCCTGAGGGATCCTAAGGGGGAGAGCAAGGGACACAGAGGGGACGGCGTATAGGACATGGTGGTTGGCGGTAAGGTTGCAGCTTACGCAAGGACGCCACAAAGTTGCCATCAGCGCATATTACCGATTATGGCCTTAACGCAGAATCATTATTAGCGGAGCCCTCCTTCAAATGCACGCGTAAATGACATAAATAATGACCTGACGCGAGCGACAGCGATAAAGCTCGAAGACTAATCCGTCGTTGGGCATAGCGTGCGGAGAAGGCGCTTACGCGATGGGCGTTTAGGATATGTTGGCATCACGGCATCTCCCGCGGCATCCTTCAATCTCACCTTGCGCGCATCTCACGACGTTCCGAACGCGACGCCGCCGCCAGCAGTAGTTCATCTAACTCTCACATAGCTTTATATGCTCTCATTATGTCTATCTACGCAATACGTGCATCCTTGTACGCCCCAAAGACCAGCAATCGGCGGCGGTCCACTCTCATTCGGAACTCCCGCAATATTGTTCATTCTCTGACGAAATAATCACGCCGCAAACTGTATATCTGACAGAGCCTTCAAGACTGAAGATCGGTCGGGTGGTCTTCCGGCTGCGCCCGCGGAGACGCGTCGTCCGTCCGGGATCCACATAATATTGGCATAACATGTCGCCACCGTATGAGCACTATACCGGAACGAGTTTGATGTTGCTGTATTCGGTGCCATTACACGTCACCGACGCGGATATCCTCCACCATGTGAGTTAATTGGTACTGGTCCAAGTTTTGTGCCGCTCTCGTCACTTCTTCGTTCAAGTACCCACGCCTACGGCACAGACCCCGAACACCACCCTTCGCCTTGTCCGACCGTCCATACCTGATTTCTTGTTCTAAAACTCGCGTAATTGGCAGAACATATTCTTGAGTACCTATCGCAAGTCTGTCTTTGGCGAATATCTGCAGCACCGAGCTGTCCATTTTTCTACATCCTTTGCCACATCTGAAACAGCGTTATACGTATATTATCCAAAGTTGACCTATCTAGCAGGTCAATAGTCATGACTGCCGCCGCCGCCGAATTGCCATAGGTTGCTCAACAGTCTGACAGACATCGACCACCCAGTCCAACTCATGCAAGGTACGAGTGGCAAGTGCCGACGAAATTTTGCGTTTGCATTTACAGGTGAGCTGTCACTTTCCCAATCGACGTAGATGCGAAACTTGTTAGTATACAGCTCGCCGCGCCGCCGCTTGAAAAAATGTCAGCGCTCAGGCCCCAGCCAGATATGTCGAAATTGTACGGTACTCAAACGATACTAGTACTTTCATTTTGTTCCAATGTTGCGCGTTTCCGTGACAAAGAACTCCAAGAGCACCCAAAACAATTTTAGACAGGTCAAATTGGCAAGAAAGTAGGCAGTTGTGTCACCACGCAATCACGTCAAGGCGAGAGCTGAAGGCAGTGTCCAGGGTCCTGGTGATGAGGTAGATGGACTACCCAAATTAGGGCAAAGACGTGACACATGCGTCACACTACTCCCGTGCTCTGACGAGCAACGAGTCGATTCACTCCTCCATGGGCCGACACAAAGCAGGATGGTGCTTAGGCAATGAAGCTACCTGGAAGACGCCACAGGCCCCGCACTCGCCGCAGAAGCCCAAACCGGAGGAGCTTCTTCTGACGTCTCAAACCACAGATAATCATCTTCCAGGAGATGCGGTACCCAGGGCATTCCGGTGCGCAGATTGCTATCCAGAACTGCTGACCTTCGTTACCCTGTTTGTACTCGTTTTACACGTGGGCATGGTGCGAACTGCCCCCGAGACGACCGCTGCTCCCGCGCGCCGAGCCAATTCCGGGCCGTTACGCAGAAGATCGTATGTTCTGGGAGAAAGAAATAAACACTGTACGTAACATCAGCAGCGGCGGTTGCGCCCGGGTTGAATTGCTGTGATGGCAACATCTCCGCCGTGGAATGCGCGCGACCCTCCGGTGTCTGCATTTGGAAAGATGAGTCTTGTTGACCGCCCGCCATGTTCCTGTGTTCCGCGGAGGTATATCATCGTTGGTGCGTCCGCGCACCGCGAATGACGGTCAGTAGAGCTCCTGAGGCTATCTGCGCCGCGCATCCGTTAGCTGACGGATATTTCAGCAGACTTCGAGGGGAGGAAGACGGAAGCCTTGGAGTTGTTGAGATTTTACCGCACCCGCCTTGCAGCAGCAAGGAGCAGCACACGTTGTACGCTTCGCCGATACTATCGGTGCCCACGAGGTTGGCCAGCTGCCTCTCCCCAATTCAACGAGCACGATCGCGTGTATTGGAACCACTGATTTGGGTCGCAAGTAACGATAGAAGACGACAGCCTAGTCCATCGCGAGACCTGCTCCGGCTCGGCGTGACGGTGTTCGCACTCCGCCAGTAGACGCAGAGGCAGAGGCGGTGATTATTGGTGCCGCTGTTTGGTCGTCCTTGTTTGTTACTTTTCCGCGGTTCGCCTATAAGACCCTGCTCGCCCGCTCGCCTCTCTCTCACCTCAACCACCACCTCCTCCGCTTCGCCTCCTTCCTTCCTCCCTCCTCTCCTCTCTACCTCTACCTCGCCCGATGGATCAAGACGTACTGGACCCCTCAAGACCACGACATCAAGACTCGCCACAGTACGTTCATCTATCTCTACGTCGTCGGCAACTCGCCGACTCTGACACTCGCTCTCTAGAGATCACAACTTCAAGACCTGCAAGACGTCAAGCACTCAAGATTCCTCAAGCCTTCAATCATCAACACGCCTCAAGACCAGGACCTCAAGCCGCTTGTTTCTTTCTCTGTCTCTGTCTCTGTGTCTCTGTGTTGTCTCGTGTTCTCTCTGGTTCTGTTCTTTGTCTCGTCTCTCTGTCCGCCACAATACCTCCCTCAAGCCCCACAACAGTACGCCCATGTGTCTTCTTGTCGACGCTCTCGCGTCGGCCTATCGCCTTGCTTCGTTGCTGACACGCTCTTCCGTAGAGATCCCCCTCTCAAGACTCGCAAGACCTCAACGCACATCAAGCTCTTTCTCCTCAACGCGCATCAAACCCACCCTCCTCAAAGCACATCAAAACCTCTCTCCTCAACGCTCACCCCCAAGACCCGGACCTCAAGCTTTTTCATTTCTCTTTTCCTTTCTCTCTCTCATCTCTCTATCGTTTGTATGTGGTTCGTCGTCTGTGCTGTCTCATGTATTCTGTGTGTCGTGGATTTCTTTTCTCTCTTTCTATCTCTCCCACTGTATCTCTCTCTGCTCCATGTCTCGTAGTTAGAGGTCGGACGAGGGGAATTTCCTGCTGTCGCAAGAGGCAAAGCCCAGGGGATCACGATCCACCAAAGGGCAGCAGGTTTTACAGCCTCGTCCTCCGTTTGATTGGAAGACCTACCCAAATTTATCTGCTCCGAAACTATCGTCGTCGGTGTGCACATCGTGAGAACATTCATAGATAGTCGCAAGATCCTCGGGCCGAACTGGAATTCATTCTCCGACGAGCGGCCGTCAGCCCTGCTCTACGCTGTTCGACTCGGAAGCCGCAAGACTACGATATTGGTACTCGCCAATATCGTAGTCTTGCGGTGCTCCAATAGCCTGCGTGCATCAGACTGGTGCGGTTTGTCATAACAGCATGAAACTCATAGCTCAGTATACGGGTATTATCATTTAACGCTTGACTCTCAGCTGTTGGCTGTTGGTTGGCTGTACTCGAAAAATACAACCTGGGCTTAACATCGTGCATCACTGTGTCTGTGTTCCACCGCCGCAGCTTCGTAGAAGCTCGGATGCCACAGTACCGGAACAAATGAGTGACATAGAGAAAACCTTGCACCCCTCTGGGTTGTCTGGGGCGGTTTCCCGACCATCCCTTAGAACCGTCAACGCGTGATTAATCAGCGCATGTAGCATTCAGGCTCTATATGGGGTATATACACATACTGTGTGATCAAATTCAGTATAGCGGCCAACCACATGCCAGGAGGAGGGACACTTACTCCTCGTCTCCGTCATAGTTCCTGACGATGATCCCATCTTCGTACAGCTCAACGATATGGCGGAGGCTCGCGACAATACCCGTCCGGATGACGCGGCACGGGGCTCTCGTTTCCATCGGAGAGTCAAAAAAGTGGGAGAAATCATAGCTCGGTGCACCGTGTACGAATCGCTCGTTGAGTTCCGCATCGAAATCCCCGGAGAGTACGTCCTTCAGCATCGCCGGTGGGGAGTCAAATTCATAGATGATGATCTCGCGACTGCCATTCGCATCCTCCATGGGCTTGACTGTGAGGTATCGAGATCCGCAAACACCTAGAGAAACACTGTCACTGACGAGGAGACGTGTCTCCTTCATCCAGTCTTCCCACCGAATCATACGAGCTTCAAGTGGAGTGTCCCCCTCCAGTACGGCGACACGAGACAGGATGGTATTTGCCGGGATCATGAGGTCAAAAGTTTCCTGCCACCTATTGACGGAGACGGAGATTTCAGCTCTGAGGACAGGCAATTTATTTGCCCAGGAAGGAATGGGGCCCCCAGACGGAGTAGTGTTTCCCACCGAACGACAGGAAAGTACGGTTGGGCCGTACTCGTGTTGCGGATGGATTGGCGGTAGTTCGAATACCAATCCGCACGCTTCACGAGCTTCTTCGAGTGTCAGAGGCTCAGGCGAAAATGTTCGGTAGTTGAACACGATGAGCTCTACCGGGACACCCTCAACATCCGTCGGAGGAGTGGCAACGAGATGGTTGGAGTCGAGGAACGCAAAGTAGGCAGGGAAGTAGTAAACACCATGAATCGCCTAAACACGGCGAAATATTAGCTTGAGAAGATGACAAGAGGCTACTCGCATACCAGGCATGTTTGTCCCGTCTTCCAGTTTACCACCCAAAGCTGCCCGAAATATTCTGTTTCCGAGGCGATCATCGTGATACCGACGTATTCTCCGAATATCGTAGCGTCGAAGGAGCGCGACACCCCTGGGCCGTCGTCGCTCCCCTCGTACGAGTCGTATACCTCCAGCGGAGCTTCGAGAGTCTGGGGATGAGCGGTGCCAGTTTCCAGCGAGAGTACGTGAATTGTCAGCTTGGAATTAACCACACGACTGAGGACCCGAATGTAAGCGACCCCTTAATATACAATACTTAGGCCATCAGCGCACCTTGCGAGTAGGACAAGAACGTCTTGGTCATAGTCACAGGCGAAGGTTTTGAATACCGGTAGGTTCGTCAAAGTCCATTCTCGGCATTCAATTCCCCGCACCGCCGACGGTAGCAAGCCTAGTCTCAATGAGCGACACTCCTTGTATTCCAACATGTCCTCGCGATTCATGCCGTCCTCGTCGTCCTCGTCGTCCTCGTCTTCCACTGCCTCTTCGCCATCTTCAACCAATTTTCTCGCATATATTTTGCCGTTCGCAATGGTAGCCCCAGAGATGTTGTCGTCAGCGATCGTTTGTACTCCGGCATGTGCGAAATTCGCCCAAGCTTTGCGCGCTTTGCGCGTAATCGAGAGGCGATCGGACAAAGGAATCGATGAGGCTGAGCTCGGATCTATGGTACCAGCAAGGTACCGTTCGATTGTGTACTGCAGATCGACCGACCCTGCGACGAGTCTTCGTGTAGCCTTGGAGACCTTTGGAAACATGATGTCAGGGACGTTTGCGAATATATCCAATGGAATAGGAATCACCCTCTGGAAGCGAGCTATTTCAAGCCCAGGTAGCAGCTTCAGTATATGTACGACCAGTTCAACGGGGAGATTGGTGAATCCGACTCGTTGGAAGTGCTCAGGGGCAGTTTTCGTATCGGATGTTTGTTCGATGGTGGCCCGGGAGGATTCGTCTTCAAATTCTTCCCCATGATCACGGTAGTGAATCCGACGCATGATAGCGTCTTCGACCCTTTGGAACGACGCAGCGTTCGTGTTCGCAGCGGCCATCGGTCTGTGAGGTGACAAGTATGAGTAGGATCTGTGCCACTCGGGGAGCGCGGTGTGTGGGTGAGGCAACGCTGATGTAAGCGGATCTTGCCGGAGTTCATATACATACGTCGGCTGTAGCGAACGACAGTGTGGACAAAACAGATGGATAACACGATGATTAGCGATACACACACTCAATACAGACACAGACCTAGATAATTTATGCAGCTCGGCGGTACGCGGATGGGGTATGAATGAGCAATGCAAGTGTCCGTAGGATGCCGAAAGATCGTAAACGTCAGTCGTGGGATAGCAATATGTCGTGAAAATCGTTAGGGTGGATGGTCAAAGAGATCTGTTTGCGATGATCACGAGGTGCTCTTTCGAGGCGATGGAATAGGTGAGTTAAGTAGGACAGTCGAGGATGGGCGTTCGAGACGGCTGCGTAGACGCTCCAGCTCGTGCTCAAGGCTATCAAGACTTGGTTAGGATACAAAAATTGTCGTACAAGAGTGATCTCTTACTTCACGGCCTTCTGCTTGAAGTCTGCGGCTTCGCGTTTGGCTCGCCGCTCAGCGAGGATGAGATTGTTCTCGGACGTTTGCTACAGAGAGGGTGTCATGACACGAGAAATATGATAGAAGGAAGATCACCCACCAGTTCGTCCATCGCTTGTCTCATGGTGAGTACTTTGCCTTCATACTGCTTGACCTCTTCTTCCAATCTAGCCTTCTGTCGTTCGGCTTCCGCCAACTGGAACTTGGCGTCCCGCGCCGTCCGGTCGGCGGAACGATGGATGCGGGTTGTGTCCTTCGAGGTTTGGTTCAGTTGGTTCGTAAGCTCTTCGATGCGGCTCTCAAGGCGTCGGGATGCTGTTGCAGGGCGAGGAGAGTTGAGAGACTTAGTCTCAAGGTCAACAACGCGGACATTGAGCTCCTTGATCTGCTTCTCGAGATTGGCCTATACAAATTGTCAACATTTCCCTGCAGAGTTAGAGTTGAAGGGATGCTTACGTTGAGCTTCTCCAACTCGGAATTCTCCACTCGGACCTTGCCTAGCTCGATCTGACACTCGCCGGCGTACGTTTCGGCCTTCTTGAGCCTATCAAACGCCATGCTCACTCTATCTTCCTGCTCTTCCAGCGCCCGCTCGAGGTCCTGCTTCTTCAGGCGCAACTTCTGAAGCTCGGTATCAGACGTCATCTTGTTGGCGTCCGCATGGTCTAACTTGATGCTTTCAAGCTCGGCTTGTAGAGCCCTGCGAGCTTTCTGAAGCAAGGCACGATCGGCCTCTGCGTCGTTTAGGACGCTACGAAGCTCTCGGACTTGGGAGTGGAGGGCGACGATCTGGGACTGTTGCTCGGTTTGAGCGGCAGTGGATGATTCATACGCCTTCGTGAGATCCTGGATCTTTGTCTCAAAACGCTCCTTCTCCTTTTTCCACGCGCCGCCGTTGTACACTTCGTCGTCATAGCGCAGTTGAAGCTCGTCGAAATCAGACCGAACCTTCCGGTTCTCCTCGCGCAGCCGGCTCATGGTGTCTCGCTGGGATTGCAGCTCTAGATGTACGAAACGTTAGCGAAGGCCTATTCGTAAACTGACAGACTTACCCTCAGTCAATTGAGCAAGTTCAGCTACGTAGAGTCACATCAGAACGTCGGAAGAGTGACATACAAGTCGACGGCTTACTTTGATACTTCTTCCTCGTCTGGTCAGCGGTGAAGTCACGCTCAGCCAGGTCCTGCTGGTGTTGTTTGCGCTCGTCCTCCATTTCTTCCTTCAGACGATGCCTGAGAAGCTCGGAGTCGGTGCTTTCGCGACCGTCTTCCTCAAGCTTGGCTTCAAGATCATGAACTCGTCCCTCCGCAGCTTTGAGGCGCTCCTCGGTTGCTTGACGCTCGGTGGCAGCTTGAGCAGCTGCCTTCTCAGCATCAGCCAAGGCGCGTCGAGCTGTTGCAACGGTCAGGGGCGGCACAAGATACTTGACGGCGGTTTCGACTTACCGAAAGCTTCAGCACGAACGGCCTTCGCCTTGGAGATCTCGGCCTCCTCCAAACGACGGAGGTAGGAGTCTGTCTTGGACTTGTATGTCTCGACAGCCTCCTGCAATTCTGTGGGGCTGCCTGAGTAACGCCGTCGAGGACGACCTGACTAATTATGACTAACCGGAGTGGATGGTAGACGATGCTGTCGAGGTGATCTCGAGCTCTTGAAGGCGTAGTTGCAGTTGCTTCTTAGCGGCTGCAAATGGCGTTATAAAAGCATTTAATTCGGAAAGGGAACACTAACCGATTTCATCATTTTTGGCCATGATTTCCATCTCGAGTCGGTCTTTCAAGTCGGTCAATTCGGACTGAATCTGTTTCTTCGACTGAGAGAGCTCCTGGACTTGACGACGTTGATCTTCGAGCTCAACGTTGGCAGCGCGCTGCTGAGCGAACTGAACGACGATAAAAATTAGCGTACGCCGTTCGTCATAAGAGATGTACTTACCAAAGCTTTGCGCGATTCTTCCAAGCGAGCGTAGCTTTCCCGTTCTTCGACGAGCGTGTTCTGGAACTTCTTCCACATCGCCTGGACATCCTGAAGCTGGGTAGCCTGAGTGGCACGGCGGGCCTCGGCTTCGTCCTCCAAAAGTTCAGCAAGACGAGCCTTCTCGCGAGCCAGCCTAGCGCGATATTGTTCCAAGGATTGCTTCGAACCGTCGCTATTCTCGAGCTCGGCGGTCATGTCGTGTAGTAGACCTTCGAGATGATGTCTGACCCGTTCAGAGGCCGCCATTTGAAGTTCAAGGAGCTGAACTTCCTGCTTGAGCGCCTGTACCTGCGCTTGCTTGTCTGGTGTACGAGGGAGGTCGGGGCGAGATTCCTTCCGAACACGAGAGACGCCGTTGGGCTTCTTGGGAGTGATGTTGGCCATGGTTTGCACGGTGCCAGTGTTAGAAGGCCGCAGAGCTTGTGATCGCGACATCATCTCCCTCTCCATCTCCTCGTCGGCGAGTTGGAGTTCGCGGAGCAAACGGGATCGGAAGGCTTCGTCCTTTGGCCCGCTAAGGATAAGACGGCGGATCTCCTGGTGCTGTCGATCGACGTGCTCCTTGATACGCAAGGCAGTGGTGTGTGACATCTCTGCATCCTCGAGTTTCTGTTCGAGCTGGCTGATCTTGGACTCGTACTGCCGCTGGATTTTGGCGATTGAGGTGGGAGCTTCTGACTCATCGGCGAGGCGAGTGAGTTCGACTTCGAGATTATCCTTTGCCTTCTGGACTGTCGACAGCTGCTGGGCGACGTCGTTGACATGCGTCTCCGCGATCTCAAGTTCGTTCTGTAGGCGGCGTGCCTGGAACTCAGCGGCCTCCCGAGCGCGCTTCTCTTTCTCGACCTCTGCGAGCGCTCGTGCGGCTTTCTCCTCCTGAGCTCGCATGGCCTTGGCGCGTGCACGCATCTCCGCTTGCTCCTTCTCGCGCTCACGAACGAGGTCCTCGGCCTCGCTGCTGAGACGCGTCTTGGATTTCTCGAGCGAGCGGATGTAGGCAGCCTGCTTCGTGAGTTCAAGCTGGGCTTCGGAGAGCTGCTTGTCGGTAACGCGTTTCGCCTCCTCGAGAACATGGACATGCTCCACGATCGTCTTGTCTTGCTTAGCCTCGAGCTGTTTCACGTCCCACTCGCGTGCTTTGAGGTCGTTTAGAGCCTTGTTAAGTTCCCGATCGAGCTTGATGTTCATGTCCTTCAGTCGAATGATCTCTGTCTTCTGGGTCGTGACGGAGTGCTCCAGCTGCTTGCGCTTGGCCGCCTCGGTCTCGAGTTGCTTCCTGTTGGCGTCCATCTGTCGATCGTTCGCTGACTTGTCGCGTTCCAGTTGCACGACCACGTCTTCGAAGTCTTGGTATTTGGACTGAGCGGTAGCTAACTTGCGCTCGAGTGCCTATGCATAGAATTGTCAGATAGAAGAACGAAGATGTACAGAGCAGTAAGCGCACCTCCTTCTCCTTCGTCATATTAGCCAATTGACCGTCAAGATCAATTTGCCGCGAACGTAGAGACTGAAGATCTGAATCCAACGTTCTCCGCGCCCTGACTGCATCAGACAACGCGACCTCGTTCTGCTTGAGTTGGGCCTGAGCAGCAGATTCACGATCTAGAAGAGACTTGTGGCTTGACTCGAGAGAGCGGTACTCGCGCACAATCGTGTCGAGCTCGAGTTTCAGCTTGGATTGACCCTCGATGGCTTGCATCCGAGCGTCGTTGAGGTTGTGGGAGAGCTGAGCAACTTGTTCGCGGAGGTTTGCAAGTTCGGCCTCCTTGCTCTTCTCGACTTCGCTGCGGCGCGTCTCCTCGGTGACCTTGGTCTGGAGCAGGTTGCGTAGCTCGTCTAGCTCTTCCTGTAATCTAGCGTGGGCGGCGACGTTTCGCTGAGAGTCTTGTTGTTGGTTCTGGAGTTCGCTTGTCAGGGTATCCACCTTGCTCTGCAGCTCGGTGATCTCTGTGATAAGACGACCACGTTCTTGTCGCGACTTGTCGAGCTCTGCCGCTACACGGGCGACCTCGTCCTCCTTCTGTTTGATCATGTTGCTGTATTCCGTCGCGGTACGCGCCATCTCTGACAGCTGCACTTTGGTGTGACGAGCTTCTTCCTCCAGCGCATCAGCCCTCTCGCGCAATGAGTCCCTATATTCATGATGAATCAGACTGTGGTGCAGCGGCGGGAGATGGAACATACCTGTTGCGCGATTCCGCGCTCAGTTTATCGTCCAGCTCTGTGACAGTACTTTCCATGCGCTCTTTGATCCGTGCAATATCCTCCTCGCGCTGGGCGACGGCGTTCTTCAGCTCTTCGGTCAGCTTCTCGAGCTCCTCCTTCTCGGCAGTCAAGACATCGACGTCTTCTTCAGCCTCGTTGAGGTTCTCCGTGAGCTCGACCTCCTTCTTGACCCACTCCTGTTGCTCGGCTTCGAGACGAACCAGATGCTCTGCAGCCTGGTCGAATGCTTGGCGAAGGTTCTCGTACTTCTCGTCACTCTCTTTCTGCAGCTTCAGAGCACGATCGAGCTGGGAATCGAGGGTGTCGAGGTCGGTTTGGAGAGCGGCAATCTCATCTTCGAGCTCCGATTCACGCTTCTTGCTGCGCTCAAGCAGGGAGTCCTTGTCGACTGCAAGTGCGCGCTCGGCAGCAAGGTCTTCTTCAACTTTCCGCTTGTCGGTCTCGAGCCGCATGCGGAGGTTCTCGAGTGCTTCACGCTCCTGCTTGTCGCGCTCTGACCTCTCCTTGATCAACGTGAGTTCCATCTCCTTCCGACGAAGTTCGTCGTCGTTCCGAGTCGCAGCAAGGAGCGGGCGAACCTGAAGCCACTGAGTATGGTGGACTTTCGAAGAGAAAACAATGACCTACTTTGGTATAGAGCTGCCACCAGGGCCAGTCGCGCAATTCGCCGTATACCCGTGCATTCCGTTGAATGGTGCGAATGGCGACTGCACGGTTCAGAACCTTCTTCATTTGACGCCTAGCAGAGAACATCCGTGCAACGGCTTGAAGCCTAGAGAAAACATCGAAAAGGAGAGCATCTCGGCGTTCTTCCAGCTCGGCGAGGACGCTGGCCTTGAAGAAGATCTTGGATGTACCGATACGGAAGATAGATTTATCCAATTCCAAAGCGTCGACCATTCGAAGACACGCCTTTCGACCATCCATGTACCCGCGTGGAATGACGCCAGGCGTGAGGACCTCATAGCGCTGGCGGAACTCGACGAAGGGAAGTCGATTGGGATAGCCAAGGCGGGCGATACGGATACCTTCCAGTACACCGTTGCAGCGGAGCTGGTCCAAAACCAGGGGGACATCGATCCTCCCGGGCTTCTTGTGGGTGTTTGGCACGATACATCGAACGAAGTGCGGTTGGGTCGCCTGAAGCTGGGACATCAAACTTGCGAGCTGCTCCTTGTGGCGCTGACCGACGGTCCTGAAAGCGCCTTTCTTCGTCATGCGCTTCTTTCCGCCAGTAGAAAACGCGTTCACATGGGCTGACACGATACCAGGTGCATCGGCGTAGTCGGCAAAAAGCGAGGCGATGTACTTCTCTGACGAGGCTGCAAGTACACGCGTGACGTTGTCGTTGAGCGGATCCTTGTTCTTGTCAAGCCAGCCGTCAGTGCGATACTCGACTCTCCCAGCGTAGTGATGGACAGTAAAGCCTTGTTCAAACCGCGACGGTTCGTACTTGGTCTTTCCGGGGTGGTTCTCCTCGCCGACAGGGGCGTCGATGGCCCAAAGGGAGTTCAACTTGTTGGTAAAGGTGAGGTCCGTTGCCTTCGGCATGATACATTCTTCGTCAAGGAGACTGAGAATACCGATAGTACTACCGCTGGTCTCGATGAGGTCGATCGTTGGTTGCAGATCGAGTCCAAAGTTGACGTAGTCCCATTCGATGCCTTCGCGAGCATACTCTTCTTGCTCGAGTACGAACATATGATGATTGAAGAACTGCTGAAGCTTCTCGTTGGTATAGTTGATCAGCAGTTGCTCGTACCCGTTCGTATCGAAGATCTCGAAGCCGGCGATATCGAGGACACCGATGAATGTCGACTTCGAAGACGGCCGATCCAGAGCACGGTTGATACGGTCCACCAGCATACCGAAGGATTTCTCGTATAGCGTCTTGCATAGCGCAGCGAGTTCGTCAGCTGCTTGCTGACGCGTCCTGGCCTGTGTGACCCATTCTCGCCCGGCCAATACCCTGGGACGAAGAACGGCCCGGGTGAACTCCGAAACAGGGATGCCTAGGATATGACAGACCCTCTCCGCCTGTGAGGGATCGGGCATAACGGCGTCGTCGGAACGAGTCGCGGTGATAGAGATGTTCCCGATGTGTAATACCGCAGCCACTATTCGGAAGAGGTCGAGTTGCTCTGCGGCAGTGAAACCGACAACATCTAGTGCATTCTGGTTCGTGATAAGTAACTTCAATCCGATAAACAGCAGTACACCATCTACCTTGAGTAAGTTCCACTCCTCGCGGTCGTCAATAC
The DNA here is from genome assembly GCA_027924225.1 of Bjerkandera adusta. Lineage (NCBI taxonomy): Eukaryota > Fungi > Basidiomycota > Agaricomycetes > Polyporales > Phanerochaetaceae > Bjerkandera > Bjerkandera adusta. The sequence goes on from BSCZ01000272.1 coordinate 125,413, forward strand.
CGTCCACCTCTCGTCGGCTCTTGTTCAAATAGTCATAGTCCTCGATGCTGCCATCCAGTAGCAGGGTATCTGGAATGGCCAAGTGAGCGTCATGACAACGCCCGTCTGGGTACTGCGCACCTCTGAGACTGCCTCCCCCTTCTAGTAACTGATAGAATACGTGGAAACTCCGTTCTGCCTCGCTGCGAACGACCACCCTGCTTTTCTCTAATAGATACCAGTCTATATTCGCACCCGCTATGCTACCATCCGGAGCAAAGCTGATGCGAATGAATTTGCCAAAACGACTGGAGTTGTTGTTACGCTGAGTCTGGGCATTACCAAATGCTTCCAAGATGGGGTTCGCTTGCAGAATTTGGCGTTCAAGTAAGCCCAGGCGAACTTTCGAAGCCAAGGATATACTCGAGGTCGAACCGCTGACGGACCCATGTTTCTGGTGTCCTAAAGCGGCGTTCTTCCGGAATGACGAATTGCGAGGCAGACCTTGTGCTGGCATGCTTAGAGTGAACGAATTGGAGTGTGTCAATGAGGGTGATTGTGAATGTGACGACGTGGTGGGTGGTGCATGAGTGTCGGTGGCGATGGCGGCAAGGTACTGGATGACCTTCTTCGTGCTCTCAGTCTTTCCGGCACCCGATTCTCCTCTGCAACACGTTAGAACATCGAGTAAGCTGCAAACGAACAGCGTACGTGATCAGGATACTCTGGTTTTCCCGTTCTTCGCCCATATTTATCCAAGCGCGCTCTGCAATAGCAAAGATGTGTGGAGGGTTCTCGTCTCGTCTCTTCCCGCGATATTGGTGTACGATGGCATCCGTGTAGAGGGGTAGGTTCTGATATGGGTTGATTGCAACTAAGAATAAGCCTGAGTACGTCTAGAATGTCGGGACGCGTCAGCAAGGGCAAATATTACAAGAGTTGCGCCCAACACTCACGTAGATAGCACCGGATCCATACCGTAATCTAAGGTTGTGTACCACGCTTGCCTCGTTGAGAAACGTGAGGTCGGCAATGTCGTCTACACGGTCGAATTTAGGCGGATTCATCTTCGAGAGGGCGTACAACGGCAGCCTGCGAATCTTTTACTGTGTCAAAGACTGACTGACACAGATAGAAATCGACGCGAACTCACCTCTCCGCCGGCAGCCATAACCACTTCGCCCATATCGTCCTCCTCCTTGACCACCCATCCTGCCAGGTAGCCATCCTTGTCATCGGGGACCCATACCCATTTCTTCTCGTTAAACTCTGCTTGCAGCGCAGCGGCACGCGCGGCCTCAGCGCTTTGCGAGGGCCTTGGTGCAGGCATCGGTGTCGAACGGCGCTTCGTTCAGGAGGTTCGATGCCGCCGTAGTATAAATCGTGAGCGTGATGGGGTCGTGAAAGAGCAGGCAGTGTTTTGTAGTCGTAGCGAGGCGGCTGTGTCGGGAATGCCGCCGTGTTGAGTCGGGCGTCGGGCGCGACGCGGACGAGGAGACAAGACTCTGCAGGAGAGCGACGCACGCCAATTTGGGGGCGTGACGTAAGTTCAACCCATGTGACGTAGTGACATTACGCCGACGTCACGCATAGCGTGACTCACACGTCGGCGCGCTGTTTGGTCCTTTGTTTGGCCGGCAACGGTAGACCGAGGTTACGTCGCTAGTACTACCTATAGCCATAGTTATCTCCATTACTCCCGTGATATAACATCGTCGCGTTTGAGCTACTGGACCTGCCATCACCGCCAACTTACGGAAACTTGACTCCACAAGTCAAGGCGAAGCTCGGAAATCATCGCAAAGTCATCGTATAAGGTTACTCGACAGAGAGAGCCAGTTTCAATTGAAGAGCTCCTCTATGATATAATGCTATTTTGGCGAGAAATATGGTAGCATTGTTAAGGACAGCGACCGCAAAGAAACGAGCTTTGAGCACTATGTCGAATCACATCAACATAACGAGGAAATTTGATCGGTCGTCGCCGCATCATCCTTTGAAGTGTAGGAGAGAATACCCCACAGAAACGAAGTCTTACGAATTCCAGTAAAGACGACCAGAAGGCGTAGGATAGGCGTTGTATTCTGCTGCATTGACGTGCGGTCACGGGAAAAGTCGGCATAAACAAAGATATAGACGTCCTAAGAATATCTCACAGTGCCGCTCTGAAGCACTTTGGACGATAAGTTGGCACATTCGGAAGACCTTATCTGGGAAAACGAGATTAATGCAGAGTGTGTGATGGTATCCGACTTGAAGCCGGGCGTGGTTGCCATACCATTCGAAAACACGCGATTTTCGTACTATCCGCCTACACCAGAGTCTTACCATAGTCTGTGTTGTAACTCTAAGAAGATGGCTGACGAATTGGAAGGTGGATTGCTGGTGTATGTTTGGTCCGATTTTAGGGCGCCCGAGACGTTGCTAACACGCCGATTCGGACCGTCTACGAAGGCCGTCATTCTGCCTACGGCCGTACTAGAGCGCACCAATAATCTCTCCACAGAATGCTGCACCAAGACGCACGCCGTATGTGCAATTGTTCGTTCTACTTCGAGACATGAGTGAGAATGGTGAGAAATCAAGCATTGCGCGCTAAGGCGATGTAACATCGACGTGAACGTCACGGTCACGAGACATGTGACATTCGCGTTGTGTCGACGACGTACCGGGCCAAGAGTTTGTTCCTGCGGCCAGGGCGCACATTGCTATCGCGACAGTCTAACCGATGCCAATGCCGATTCATTACGGTACAATCTGGTACAATGTGTTTCTCCTTTTTGTTTTGCGCATGGACATGAACGTCGAGTGCGAGTTGCATTGGTCGCCGTACAGGATATTTAAGTAGCCCTCGAGGGCCTCTTCTACTGAGTGCCAGTCGGTCTTACAGACGTTCACACCCTCTTATATTCCCAATCGGCATTCTCAACTTTCGGGCGCTCCAAAATCTCCCGCATATTCGACCTGCAAGGACAACTCGAACGACAAGCGCAAGACAAGCCAACAAGCGCCATGTACAAGCAGCACACAGAAAACACGGACTACCCCGACGCAATGGCCCAGCTCGTCCAAGAGATTTCCGGATGGCTAGACGCAACCGAACAGGCTCGCTCCGCATTTCGTGGATGCAGCGAGGGAGAAGAGAACGAGGTACGTCGCTCCCAGCGTGAATCTGTTCCGTACTGATTTGAATGTCGGGTTAAATAGGGAATATGTCGGTGGGAAGAGTCGGCCAACGCTTATAGGCTCTCCGAAGATGGACGCAAGGCTGCAAAGGCAAGCGTCGAGGCGTGAGTCGCGCGTGTCCTTCGTTGGCCCAGTCGCACTAATCTCAGCTTCCATAGAATACTACTGTCTACTTGCACGCGGATGACCTCAGCGGCCTAAATGCTCCGAAGGCTAACCAGTTCAATTCTAGTCGGTTAGAGTGTGTTGTATATTTACAAGCGTATGTAGAGTGCTCCTTCGGAATAATCGTGAAATCCAACGTGCATGCTCCTACGGTCCCGACATGCGGATGATGTCTTGATACAAACTTGGAGCCAGATGCATTTTCTTCTCGGCCTGGCCTTTCTTGTGCGTCGATCCTCGGTGCTTGGGCGCTTTCTTCATGCCAGAGCCACTAATGGCCGTGGTCAGGCCATGTATACACAGATACATTCGGGACTTACTGCGAGACCTGCATATGTCGAGCATGCATTGTTGTGCCTTGGAGAACCGCATCGCAAAAGGAGCACTTGACCGCTGGCCTATTTTTTCTGTGTGATGATCATCAGCGACGAGTAGTCGAGTCAACAACGAACCCACTTTTGTTCGCGCCGCTTCTCACGACGCGCGTGTTCCCGAGCATGACTGTCTCTTTCGAAAACACTCCCACTAACAACCTCGCACCCATCATGGGTACACGGGTACCCGTAAGGATTCTGGACGTGCTAGAAGTGACACAAGAATTAGTACTATAGGATGGTCTCATTGACCAGAGAGCGTACCATGGCGGCCAGCATATTTCCCAATACTTGCTCTTGGGTCAGCTGGTTGGGATTGGCACCGCGAGAACGGGTAGCCCGTGGCGGAGGCGGAGCTGTGGGTAGCTCCTGAGGCATTTGAATGGCGTCGTTCATGTGGTGCAAGGCGAGCTGAGGTGGGAGGAGGTGAGTGAGCGACCCGGGGAGCGCCACGAGATATTATATGGGTCGGCGGAGTTGGAAAATCTGAGAACAAAGGATGGCCGCGTCTCACGATGGGAGCTTGTAAACAACCCACATCAAACATCCTGGCCTCCCTTGCCGCTGAAACAAATGAAAATTTACCGTTCAAGAAGCGAGTACACATTTATCATTGACGAGCAACATGGGGACATATCGTTCTATCCGAATCGTTCCTTATCTCGTCCGTTTTCATAGATTGAGAACGAGGTTCCTTTGTCACCTATTGCTATGCTAATTATGCTGAGTAGTGCGCCAAAAACGAGCTACCCTATGGCGATGTCTCCATCGCGTCCGGCCGTTCGTACTCTGGCAATAAGGAGATCGCGGCGCGAGCACTGGGTCAAAATATGAGAACTATGCCTGGTTGCTGAATATAACACGTACTGTTTTTCCAGCATATGCACCCGAAGTATTCTTGGGAATTGAATTATTAGCCCATGTATCTCAAGGTCTCTCTGGGCATCGTCTTGTTCGGACACTGCGTCACGCCACATATCCCGCGCGTACCTGTACTTGTCTGTGCAGAGATAACACGGAGTTGCACATCTGTCAACTACCACGTCAGCCGCAGCCCACTAGCAATGTGAATCAATATACGGACACCGCTAAGTCATCGTCTGCATCATTGTGGGCTCTGTGCGTATCCAGGTGCTTCAAGAGTTCGTAGCGATTCTCGTACGACGCGAAACAAAACTTGCACGCCCCGGTGGTTTGCGCCCCGAGCTCCAGTGTATACCCGTCTTTGCTCACGGAGATGGTCTACGGTAAGATGTTCAGTGATTTTTGCAGTCGTTAGAAGGTCTGTTGACGCACCGCTGGATGTTGGTCGGCGCTGTATATATTGTTGAGCTCTGACCGTAACTCACGTATGGCATACACTACTTCCGCATCTGTCGGTTCCCGAGGGCTGGTGATCTTCGAGGTCATGGAGGACATAGCTGGGGAGAGGTGGGGTGGTCGCAAGAGTTGACGAGGGTAGTGAGTGGCACAGTGGTTTTTTGACGTCCTTTATACTTTCGAAAGTCGTTGTCTGTGGAAATTGATGCGTGGCCGTAAAATTGAAAACACGAGGGGCGCGCCTGGACCGCATCAACCGGTCAAGACACAGGCGACAACGAGAGGCTTTTTTAGGGCGGCCACCTGTGAGTGCACGGACCAGCAGCATCTGGATAATCCATTGTAAGACAAAGGTATACGTGCATGTATTGGCCGTCAATCAAAAAATCGCGTCCCACCTGTGCAGGAGGGCGGCCATGAGGCGATGGCCGGTTGGGTATCATGGGCGTTGGCCTCGTCGGGGCCATGACTGCAATTCTGCGTCGCTGGGTGAGATGTGAAAGATTTAATATAGCGTGATGGCTGCGTACGAATTACTATCATGGGCGGTAGCGATCCAGGAGACCGACTCAACTTGAGCAACATGAGGGGTGTGTGGTGATTCGAACTCGAAGCGCCCTTGGGCGGCTTGCCTCCACCGTGCCACGTGCGGTCAAGTTTCATCGCAGAATTACTATATATGGAATTGTCGGGATAAGCCACCCGTGTGCGTCTTATGTCTTACCTCCATCTATGTAGACGACAACGGCAAACAACCACTCCAGTAATATGATGCTAATGCATATTCAGGAGGCCAGAACTATTACTGGAAGACACCGCTTTCTACATGCGACGTTCGGGCAGATCCGCTTGCATCAGAGTTGCCTCGCCTCCTCGTCGTGTTTGTGCTAGCTGCAGGCCCTAGCAGCCTCTCCTCACTCCCATCCTACGACGGATAGATGGCAACTGAAAAAGAGAACGCCGCTGCGTTCCTCAAAGTTGAAGACGCTATCGCGCGTTGGACGGCCTCCCACGAGTACGGAGAAGTAGTCAGCCCGGTCCTTCCTCATGCGTCCAACACCACCATGCAGTCGTTCCGCTTCGCAGACCTCCCTATCGAACCTACCGTTTGCATACTGAAACTCTTACCGGGGGTAGAGGTAGTTCGCTTTCAGAGGGTGAGCTCGATTCCAAAGACCTCCAACGATCGCAAAATTCCTCACGTTCTACTAAGATCTCAAAAAACTCACAAAAACTCGTCAAGGGATCAGTCGATTTGCAGTACCACATCGAAAGGTATCTGGCTGGTACAGTTGAAGGCGATTTGATATCCTCGGTCTCTTTACCGGAACGCCTTTTGGCGACGCGGAAATGGCGTGAAGCTTGGGTGAACTTCGAACACACCAAAGTCTACAATGCTCCAGATCAAGACTCGCTAGGGCAGGGCATAGCGAATGGGCCAATCCACGTGAGAAGAATTGGACCAAATATACCATGGGGATTCGTAGAGTGCCGTTCGCTCAAGTTCGGTCTCTTGCCATCGGCACTCAGGAAGAGTAACGGCCGCGAGTGGACCCTCACGGACCTCCCACCGTTCCACAACTTTGCTTGTGACTATGATCAGGAGCTGCTTGTTCTGGTCTCAAAGTACGTCCTCGTGTTATTCTCTGTCACATCGGTGGGTGCTCACGGGTCTTGTTGCAGACGTATGGCCAACACCAAAGTCACGGTCCATTTTCTTTCTTCCGACACAGGAAACGCACACTCTCTTGCTTCTAGCTCTACCTTAGAAGTGTTTGGATTGCATGTCTCCGATGCAATGTTTTTCTTCGAGGTGGACGTATTGGGCGACCTCGTCTGCCTGCAAATGGTTTCCGGGGGTCAGAATGAGCCGCTCGGGCAGCTATGGGTCATCAACTGGAAGACTGGACAGACGTGTATGGTACGCGACTATGCCCTGATATTTTTTTTGTCTTACGCTCGAGCACTTACAGAATATCCACGGCGCCGGCTTCTGTCCCAAAGACTTCGCCTTCTTGGATGCCGATCATATTCTCGTGGTCCCTCCACCGGAATACCCAAGACAAATATTTGTCTTCAACTGTCGCACTTTTCCCTCAGGCGTGTTCACGCTGGATCAAGCCCTTGAGAACAGTAGATTGATTCTCGAGTTGCCAACCTTGAACGAGGATTGCCAATGCGAGGAGATCAGCATTTCATGTCGCCCAATTAGGAGTACCCCACCGTCGCGCGGGGATGGCGCCTTATTTTATTGGGCGAACAAGTTACCAGTCGTCAGAATCTGGCTGTTTATGCTCGATGACGAAGATGATGATTGGGCCGTCGACATCCTCATCCCAGGCAGTACCATCCTATCGCGTATTTCAGGACGCCGAGATGTCCCACTCTTGGGCAGGACCGTTCCCTGGAGCGACTGGCAGGAGGAAACACGTATGGTCGATACACTGAGGGCCCATGACACACACGGCGTATGTGGTTCGCGATACATCACGATCTCTACAGGAGGCGACGACGGCGACGACGAAGCAAGCTCCCCTCACTTCGTCATCTATGACTTCGACTCCCCACCGGCGATGTTGAAAGACATCATGTCCGGTGATGCTGATGTTGGGAGACGGTTCCTACACGGCGAGTCCAAAACCTGGCCCGGCTCCAGTGTCATGTCGCTTTTTGAAGACGAGGTTGACGCGAGAGCCCCATGTCGTGTCATCCGCACTGGAATTCCTGCGGAAGGGAACGGGGCAGCGGAGCTATGCGAAGACGGGGTTATTGTGAGAGCCAAGCATGGAAATCATGAGTATGTGCTCCTTCAGTTGTGTGTTGTTCCCTGACTGATCCGGCCTTCATAGAATGCGGGTGTATACGATTTAGAACTTGCGTGATGACTTCTGCGTGACCGTACTCGTGCGTCTATGTTCTCCGTAAATCCTGAGCATTCCGATGCTGATCCCTTCTAGATTTCTGCCGCACATGTTGAGCGGTATTATGATGAATTGTCCGTCAAGGATACGCAGTTGACAAAAGTTACGTCCTGGATTTTGCAGAAAATACGTCGCAGTTGTTTGGCATAGGTGTGTATTGTGGAGACGTGCTGGTAGATGATGTACGAAAGACAGACACATGAGACAGCGATGTTTCTTTCGTTAGAGTCGACCAGATCCGACACAAGTAAGCCTTTTCTTTCTACGGGGCTATCTCAGTGCGATTATCGACGATATGGAAATATCGGGATGACTCATTGTCTCTGTGTCTGAGCTCTCAGTTACCTCTCTTTGCTTACAAAATATCCAAATGAAGTGCAGAGCGACAAAGGAATGCGCCACGATGTTCGGGAAGATCCGCTTATGCCGGATTTACCTCGCGTTCTCACTGCACCTCAGGGCGTCACAGTTTATATCCACTCCCACCATCTTGAAGACCGATGGCCACCGCGATCTCGAATTACGAGACTTTCAAGAAGATTTACAACGCTATCGAGCGTCGGAAGAACTTTTGGGGGTACGGGGAAAAACACGTCGACAGCCCGCTCTTGCCCGTCGTCGAACCGCCTCCCTCCAATCAGCCCCCGTCTCGCTTCGAAGACCTCCCAGTCGAACTGATCGTTCGCATACTGAAGCTACTTCCGGGCATAGAGATAGCCCGCTTTCAGAGGGTGAGCCCGGCTGGGAAATATTTCTAGGATCGCGTTAACATTGGATGCCTTCCCGCAGCTTTTATTGCGCGTTGTAGAAATAAATTTCGTCCATAAACCCCGTCGGCACGTCGGCTTTCGGGCGC
>BSCZ01000273.1:0-17507 GCA_027924225.1 Bjerkandera adusta
GTGTGGGTGGTGCGGAGGTGCGGAGGTGTGACCGGAACTGATCGGAGATACCTGAAATGGGAGCGTGATGTCCGTCGCGTGACACGGAACCAGCGAGGTGAGTCACTCGCAGCGCCATCCCGACAACTTCCCGCGTGATGCAACGCCGCTCGCACACCCCCACGCACCTCCCCTATCGACCTACGACGTACAAGAACCATCCCGCGGGCTACGAGAGCTCAGAGAGATGAACGACGCACGCACCGAGATCCCCGAGAACGCCGAGGACGCCAAATGTCAAGCAGGAAGCGTCGTGCAGGCCCCCAGTGCCCGCGCAAGTGAAGATTTACAACGAGATGGTGTACAAGAGCCCGCAAGAGCCCAATACGCAAGGAACGGCTTGGACGACGTGCGAGCGAAGCCCGCAAACGGGCGAGTAGAGATTTTGTGCAGGAGTGGACACCTAGGTACGCCCTCCAGCAGTTTCAACAACAGCCTGAGAGCTGACCTGCACATCTACTATCACAAACGCAACGTACGCGAGCCCCTGGAGAACATATCCAAGCCCACGCCCGACAAGATGCATCACACAGTGCTCGCAATTCAACATTTACGTCCCGCCGTCCATCAAAAACTTGCCGCCACCCGTACACAATCTGCAGCTCGCAGATACACCCTGAAACTCACATATCGCCCGGTGTGCCAACAGCGGCTCCCCTGGCCGGTACAATGTTTTTTTTTCAATTTTCATAGTATTTGTTTTCGATTTTATTCATCTTCCCTTCTCTTTCGCCGGTTCTTTTCGGTCTGCTCATGTATATACTGTATCACTATAAATATACATTTTTAGGAGCACTCTGAAAGGCCCGGAGGCCCGGAAACCGCTCTCGAGCTGCGCTGTACCGGACGGCAGGGCGGGCGCACCCTGGGAGTGCGGACCTTCCTAATCCGGAAGTGCCATCAAATGCGACCTGGAGAGCTTCAGGCACCTGTTGCGCGGCCACAACCGTGTTTTAAAATACCGGGTAAATTTCTAAAAATACAATTCACCCAGGGCCATATGTAGAAATCATGTACCAATGCATTTACATGCATTGAACATCTCCAATAAATTGTATATGCATTTTCCGCCCTGTATTTGGCCTTCATATACGTCCACGTAACAGATATGGCTGCGCCACTCCTGTAGAAGGCTTATATACATAGGATGATTATTTAGCGATTTTTTACATATTTGTAATTGTCCATTGAAACACTAAAACATTTATTCAATGGATAAAACATGGGAAATTGCCAAGTATATTCAACTTTGGAAGAAACACCTGGTCAAAATATTATGATAATATCACAGTTAAACTTTTTATACTTGAAAGCCCCTTTAACAGTTTCCAAACCAAGTTCTTTTGCTAATTTAGGAATAGTGTATATGCAAAGACCTACTGAAAATAAAATGAGCTCCACAGCCTGGGGCAAATCACTCTAAGGAAATGTGGATCTGTACAAATATCACAAATATGGTGCAGAACTCATGTACAAAAATTCAGATATACAGCTATACTAGGGACTACACTATATTCAAAATTATTTTGCTACCTATTTATCTTCACTTTGATACCTTCACGTCGTTCCGTTTCGGGAATTGCCGGTAACGGCCTGCACCCGCCAAGTTCGGAGGGACCGTGATGCGTACGAATTCCTAATGCTCCTCCAGCATCGCTACCGAGCGTGCCTGTGACTCTTCTCCACAGGTGGCGACGCCAGTACTTTCCAGTTAATTTGAGATACTGGTACGGCAGTACGACTCCAATACGACAAGTAATGTCGCTGCCGGGGAGTGTAACTTGAAGCTTGAGGATGAGCTGGGTCCGCTGATATTCGATAACTCGGCCAGCTTGGGCGAATGCTGCACCGCCTGGCAGAGAGAGGTAGAAAAACGAGTGAAGTTGAAGGCGCTGGGAAGGCTCCAAGGCTTGGAACCATTCGAGTCCCTTTACCCAGGTGAGGCGAAGGGTGTTGATCATGGCGTCTGGGAAGCTCGGTAGCGTGATTCGTTGTTGTATTAAAGGAAGTTTCAGATTAGGTTACGGGAGATTTCCGGTCCCGATGGGTTGGGCTTCTTTGTCTGATGCGGTTGCTGTAGTGCAGATGTCTGAATGTTCATTTGAATACGGGTGATAAAAAACCTAATCTGAGATTGGTTCCTAGAAGCTGGTCGATCTTGGCATATGATCCGCGGAGCCTAGACCAAATAAGCGGTCGTTTGGGATAGAGGCCGTTGTTGCTCGTATCCACCATGTCGCCTACAGAGTCCCTGACGCGAGTCTGGCAGCTTACACGTATTCCTGCCGATACTCTCCCCTGGCTATTTCACGTCGCAACTGCAGAACTTCAAACTCACACCGAGTTCTGCTTCAACACCTCCTACGTCTTTCATTGCACCGGCGTGGTGTTTCAAGGGACGGCCAATCACGTTCGGCAAATTCAAGAGACGCGAGTCCTGGTAGACCTCCTTTTGGACGACTTCCAGGTGGTGACTGTCGTAGCCATACCCAAATGGGCACTACCTCAGTATCCCGCCATCCCTCGACGCTTGTCAAGGCAAATACATGATGAAGCAGCGCGGTTCGGAGATTCCGACACTAACTTTCGAATTCCTGGTACGTCATGTTTTTCTCTGTCGTACGTTGGCTCTACTTGTGGCTTATCGGGCTTATATTCATAGAAAGCTTGTACCTTCGACCTGGTGCGGTTATGGACATGGTTGCACTGTCGTCAAGTATGATGGTTGGTGGTGCGGGGTATCAAGACTTCGATTGGTGGGGTTGTTTCGTAGAGTTGGACATTGGTGAACCGAGTCGACGCGCTGTTACAGACACTGTCCTTCGACGTTGGTTCCGTAAGATGTACTTGAAGCGTTCTATTCGTGCTGTGGGGTTGCGTAGTATTTCCGCCTGAGTTTTCTAACGGGTCAGATAGTAATTAGTTGATATTTTTCTATTTTATCGTCTTATGGTTTCCGGGGTCCTTGGTTCTAGCGCCTGCGCTTGTGTGTCTTAAGCGTGTCCGGCGCGTGGACATTAACATGCGCCTTCTGCCCTGCATGTCACTCATCGTGCTGGTCGACGACTCGCTGCCTTCTTACGCAACCATGGACGCCATTCCAGTTACTACTTCCGCTGCTCCTTCTCTCGGCTACTGTTTTCTTCCCTGGCCGCTGCCCGTCCATGAGTGGGCGTCCTGCGGAAATCCTTGGTTTTCCCCTTTTTCTCCTAGCTTCTCCTTTCTGCACGCTTCCTACAACGAGTTAGCTGGCTTTGCAGTCGTGGAGTCGATAGGGAAAATGTCGGTCCCTATTCCAGGATACTTTCCTATTCGGGTTGAAGATCAGGAGCGTCAAGGTTACGCTCGTCAAATTGTCGGCGTAACATCCTCTGCCTTGCTGGTCGACTTCTACATTCCTGCCCTGGCTTCCAGCATTATCCTTTCTGTTTCTATCCACATGGTTGTAATCGATGCAGCTGTTTGGGAACAGGTTAAGGTGCTGAGCCAGCAGGTAGTTGACCTGATGGACAATTTTATGGAATTAAATGTTCCAGGTGTGTCACCTTTCTTTAGGATAATTTATTATTAATATTAAATTTGCTTAGCTTCTATTCCGGTTACCCTACCGGTTCTAGCTTTTGCTGGAAGCCAAACTTATGGCAGCCGTTTATATCAAATGGCTTTCCAGAGGTGGTTTCCTGCTCACCAGGTCCCTGACATCCTACGTCCTCCGTACGACTCTTTTCTGGTCAAACGCTGGATGTTACAAGGTCCATCATGGGGTGTAGTACCTGGGTTCACTGCCTCTAAGGCTACACGGGTGGAAAGGCGGTGAGTAGCTAATTTATTCTAATTTTGGGGTATTTACTCATATTATTCTAGGTTTAACATTCCTACCGCGGATCGTACACAAGAGGAGGGTCAGAAGAGGAGTAGGGTACTTCATGACCTGTCAGGAAGGGGTGGTATTAAGTCAAAGGGGAAAAAGAGGAAATTAGGCGAGGGGGACGATATCTGAGACTAGCGACGTCGTCGTTGTCTTTTTCGCATTTTTCTGGGTCTAGGTGTACTTGAATCAGTATCATCTGATCTGATGGTATGGTGTGCTTCTCTGAGTTGATACAATCGTGTATCCTTTCTTGAAATGTAAGGGATTATTCTAAATGCGGCAACTGACTGTCGTTTCACTGAGCCGTCGAGTTCCTGCAAAACATAGGATCCTCCAGTAGTACGTCGTACTATCTCAAAAGGGCCTTGATATCTAGGTTTGGTTTTCTTATCCAGGCTCTTCTCAATTCCTGAATTTCTAACAAGGACCAGAGAGCCTGGGTCGTAGCTATCCTTCTGTAGTCTTGCGTGGAATTTTCGCTCAAACTGTTCCTTAGTTCCTAGTCTATTTCTAGCCAGTGTTTCAGCTGCCTGGGCTATATCTTCAGGACGCTTCTCCAACTGCTGTATTCTTAGAGCCAAAAGTTCCGCAGTGGTCAAACCTGATCTGAATCCTTCTACCATGAAGGACGCTTCTGTCAGATCGAACGGAAGCAAGGGCTCTATTCCATGAAGGAGGTAGAAAGGTGAAAATCCTGTAGTCTTCCTTACCGTAATTCTATCTGCAAACAACACAAATGGAACGTGCTTATACCATTCATTCAGTCCATGTTTCTGTGTGGCGCACGTTTTAACTATAGCTTCTCTAATGTTATAGTGCCCTCGTTCTACCACACCGTTAGCTCGGGAATTATAAGGAGATATTTTAACCTGGGGAATGTGATACTTCTTTAGTAATATTTCAAAAGCTCCCTTAACTTCTGGGCCATTATCGGTGGTTACTTGATGGATTGCTCCATATCTACAGATAATATCTTCCCAGAAGAATCGTGCAAGCTCTTCTGACCCTGCCACTACCAAAGGTCTACCTTCTGAAGCTCCAGAGAGGTCGTCTCTAGCAATGACTAAGTGGCGCATACGATTACCTTGACCCTGTCCGGGCATTTTCATAATATCAAGACATATTCTACTAAATATAGTTACCGGCATGGATATGTTCAGAGGGAGTTTTACCTTGGTAGTGTTTCGCATCTGACAAGTATGACATGATTTTACATGTTGCTGAGCATCAGCCCACATGTTAGGCCAATAGAAGCGAGGTTTCAAGTGCTGTAATACAGCGAATTCTCCTCTATGTCCTAAGCTCTCATGGGCCACTTCTAGGATTCTAATTCTGGCTTCTATATCCATGATAGCTTTCAGGGGTGGCTTAAGTCCATTTCGTCTGTATAGCACTTCATCCTGAACATAGAACCTTGATGTTTTCACTAAGAAACACTTTTTCTGCTGAGTATTCAATCCTGATGGGGTTTCTAATGTGGTAAGAAAGTGATATATCTCTTTCATTACCTGGTCTTGCTTGGATAGAGAGGTATGATAGACTGCAACAGGCGAATAGTCTCCAAAGCGCTGCTGAACTTCATTACTGCTCCTATATTGTGATAGCAGTGCAATCTCGTCCAACCATGTATCGTCTTCCGATTCTATCTCCTCATCTGTTGCTAAGGGTCTCCTGGATAAGGCATCAGGTCCTTTGTGTTTATCTGCTGGAACATGTATGAGTTCAAAGTCAAATAGTAAGATTCCTTGAATCCAACGATTTATGGTAGCATTAGGTTGAAGGTCAGGTTCGTTAAGCATGCCTTTAATATATTTGGCATCTACTTCTACCTGCAGCTTCTTCACTCCTACTATGTGTAGTCGGTAAGCCCTCAATGCCCTAAAGAGTCCATACAACTCCAATTTGGGCTGAGAGTAACGTGATTCTCGTTCATTCATAGGAATGGATCCATAGCGCGCAGGATGTTTTACTTGATTCTTGTCCCTTTGTGATAAGATGAAACCTACTGCATGAATACTTGAGTCTACCGACAGCACTACTGGATCATCAGATGTGTAATCTATAGGTTTGAGAGCGGGAGGGGATGTAATAATCTGCTTCATCTTCTGAAAGGCCTCCTCACGCCTTTCATCCCAGATGAACTCTTCTGATTTTCTTACTAACTCAGTCAGAGGTCTTACTAGTTCTGAATAACCCAAAATCCATATTCTTACTGTCCCACATAGTCCTAGAAATCCGCGCACATCCTTAACTGTCTTGGGTGTAGGCCATGATAATATCTTCTGAATTTTCTGGTCTTCTGGAAGACGTCCTTCTGGAGTACACTTTTGCCCCAGAATGATGGCCTCTTTTCTACAGAGCTGAACCTTAGTTGGCGAAAAGGTTCCACCAGCATGAGCAATTCTATGAATTATCCTGTGGGCATCCTCAGCATGTTCCCAGATGAACTTCCTGATTCCTGGGTTTTCTGGTAGTACCGAAGGTTGGCCAGTACTGTCCAAATATAGGTCTGTGGGCCCTTTGATTGCTAAGTCATCAATAAAGATATCTGCTGTATGTGGCATCTCATCTTGGAGCACAAACGACATACAGGCTTGGAATTCTGCCGGAGAGTTTGTATATCCCATAGGAAGTGCTGTAAGCCTAAGCAAACCTAAGGGAGTATAGAATGCAGTTAGATCTCTACTAATGGGGTCAACTTTCCTAGCGTCGAAGCCCCAGAATAAGTCTAAGGCGGTGTAACACTGACGTCCTGCAAAGGGTTCTACAAAACTGTCTAAAATAGGGATAATACCTGCATCTCTGATAGAGATCTTGTTAAGGGGTTGTAAATCATGAACCAGTCTCAGTTTACCATTTTTCTTGAGTACACAGAACCATCTTCCTCTATAGGATGATTGACTAGGCTCGTATACTCCGGCTTGCAATTTGGTTTTCAGAAGAGTGATTACCTGTTCACGGATTCCCGGAGGAATAGGAATATTTGCCAAGGCCCAAGGTTCATGGGGAACTACTGGCATAATGTAAGGGGAGAAATAGTCTTCACGAAAGGTTCCTCGCTCCATATCATTAAAAGCAAAGGCGTTCTGGTTAAGTAATAATATATGATTGAAGAGTTTCTCCTCTTCTGGCCATAGAAACTTGTCAGAATTAATATTCATAGCCTCTAGTCTTTCCTTAGTAAGCCTACCATTTTCTTGGAATTCTGGAGGATTTTTAGTTAAGGGAGGAAGAGAGTCTAAAGGGTTTTCCGGGAACTTTCTAATAACTTTAGCCTCTTGAGGAAATGTTCCTGCAACTGGTTTAACCTTCTTATCTACTCGCTTATACGCACCTAAGACTTTCACTGTATTATAGTACTCAATATAGTCACTTGCTTTATATGATCTCATTACTTCACCCCCATCAACAAAGATGATGTCCTCATCATCTTTTTCCAGGAACCAACTAGGATCAGCTAACACAGGAGGCTCTCTGGAGCTGTCTACATACTTAGAAAAGTCATCTGACACCACCTTACAATATAAACTCAAGGGAGGGCTGATGGGAGGGCTTAAAGTATTAAAGTCTACAAGCTTAAACAGTTGAGTAAGCCATACACATGTCCTGAGTAAGTCTAAAAGACTTTCGGAGTCATATATAGGCGTGAGAAATTTTTCCGCTATTTGTAGGAGTTTTTCTGGCTCTGAATATATTTTTGTGATTTTCTGCGATTTTTCCGGAATTTCTGGAGGTCTAGAAAGCGAGAATTCCTTACCTGGTGCCTCCATTACACGCGCGGCATGCGCAAACATCATAAGGTACGTGATAATCACGGCCATTTTCAATTTGAGGCCACTTTGAGGCACGAGTCCGAACCCGAACGCCAGAAGTGCCGCGAGCAACACCATGATATGCGCAGTAGCGCGTGATGGCGGGGTGCGCGCGAAAGGCGCGCGCGCGCGGGCCGACACGGGAGAGCGCGCGAGACTATCCACACTAGAGGAGGTCAGGCGCCGGCACTTCGGGGATGTCGGGCAGCAGAGCGCCCATTTTTTCGTACGGTCGAAGTCTAATTCGGCGAAGTATTTTGGTGGGTCATTAATTCCATGCTCTAGCTTCAAGTATCGAACATTAGAGGTCGCGGGCGTTGCTGTAGTAGTGTACATGTATGTAGTGAACTGTCTCCGGGTGGACATACTTATCAGAGAGGTTGCCCGAGAACGCCGAGGTACGTTCAAATCTTGTGAAGTCGCGTATGACACTAAAATATTGCATTTCTTGTGTCGCGAGCTCAGTATTTCAGAGCGGCGTTTGTCAGCGTGGGCGAACCGTGAGAGGTAACATGAAAATAAAGTCAGAACTGAGATAACGTCGAAGTCGAAAATTACAAGGTGCGAGTACTTTCGCCCACGTTTCGTCGATGGGGAAACATAATCGCAAAGGGCTTTTGGCCGGATCGTTGAGCTGAGTCGCAAGAGCCGTGTCTCATGTTGAGGTCGGTTGTCTTCCTGTTGTAAGTGTTTGTTCCGTTTTATTTTTCCCTCCAGTCCCCGAGTCAGAGAACGCGAACCATAAATTGATTCGCGCGTGCTAAACGTACAGGGTAGGTGTGGTGGGAAACCCAACAGTCGTACTAAGGATACAGGAGAGTCGCGAAAGGTACTGAGACGAGGGCGAGGCGCATTCGCGCTTTGTTGTACAAAGGGAGTCGAGTCGAGACTGATAATCGAAATCGTGGGCGTGTCGTTACGGGGGATCGAAGAAACGCGTAAAGGAAGTGAGGGTAGGGGGATAAAGAGAAGGGAAGACGAAATACCGACGCTTAAAACGCGTCGAACGGGGCGTGAAGTTGCGAGGGCAGCGTCGAGGCGTCGGAAAGCGAGCGCACGACCCAGAGGACGATGTGCTGTATCGAGTATCGTTGTCAGCTTGTCCCCGCGTGCTAAGACATTAAGAGGACATACCCAGGGTATATCCGTCACTCTAGAAAGGAACCGCGAGGTCCGATTGGATGTCGGCGAAACCTCCGGGTTTGTAGCGCGGACCTTCGAGGTCGGGGAGTGGTGCGAAAAGAGGGCCCACGGAGCCCGGTCGTCCGTAGAAGCCGGCCATTCGTTGGCGCGTAATCGTGAAATGGTTGGGACCGTCAACACGAAAGTTGAGGAGCAGCTTGAGGGTGTTGCTGCGTACTTGCGCGAGGATGTCCCCACGAAAGTCTTCGTGGTCCGGTTGCGCGTACTGGTAGAGTTGGAAAACGCGAAGGCGTTCGATGGGATGGAGGAAGGGGTTGCCTGTCCACTCTCCTGGAGGGTACAGGTAACGCATGAAGTGGTCGGGGTCGGGGTTGTCTTCGAGGTGGTCTCCGAGTCGTTTGGCCACAAAGTCGTCGACGTCGTAGTTGGAGACCCCGTCCGTACAGAAGCGTAGTGCGTACACCATGAGGGTACGCAAGAGCGTGTGTTGAAGTACGGGTGGCGGAGGGGGATCGGACGTGTTGGGATAGGTGCAATGATAGATGTGCCGCGCCATAGGGAGCGGCTTGGTGAGGCGTGTCGCGGGTTTAGTGCCGTCTTCTGCCGTGTAGAAGAGGGTGGAGGGGAGCTTGAATCGAAAGAGTTCGGGAAGGGCTTCTTGCCAGCCGTCGGTGTCGAAATCCATATCATCGTCGTCGTCGAGTTCGTCGTCTGCAGGCGGCCATAGGCGGTCATTAATCGTTCGTGAAGCACGAAAGGACCACGCACCTGAGGCCTCTCCACTCTCCAGCTTATTCCCGTCCCTTCGCGCATCTTCGTAGCTTGGGGGAAGTTCTATAGCGTTGAGGTGAGAAGCCGCAGGCGGGCTGGTAAGGAGCTGCGAGGTCGCGTTAGCGAAACTCTCTGAATAATTTGGGACGCGCACCGTGCGTCCCCCTGGCCCGCCAAAGCGAGGCAGCGGAGTAGGCTCACGTACCGAGGTGATTGAGGGTTCCGGCGAATGGGGAACGTCCTGGAAAGTCATCCTCTGGAAGTCCCGTATCGTCGGCTCAAGGAGGGGTTTGTCTTGAAGGTCGAGGATGCGCGAGAGCGCGTTGTATGCGGCGGAATGGTCTGAGGAGGGGGTTAGCACGTCACCTGTAATGAGAGAGTACGTCTGCGCCATGAGCAGACGTTTCTCCTCCGAAGGGGATACGCTTCGCGCCGGAAGCTCTTCGTACGGCTTCTTGTTGAAGCGTCCACTTCCGTGCGCGGTGTTGAGGACATGGCGGTGTTCGGGTCCGTCGAGGTCCGCTTCGCGGTCGATTTGAGCTTCGATGAGGTCGCGGATGAGTAGGGACGTGTGCGTCTCGTTCATGAGTTCTGGCACGTGCTCCGGACCGATCTCGTCTTCTTCGTCCTCGCCCAAGAACTTGACGTCATCTCGATCTTCTCCCTTGATCAGGTACACTCCCGGTAAGTCCGCGTTCCTGATCGAGGGCGATACTTTGCTTACCTTCTCCATAAACCAAATCATTGACTTCAACAGCGTCCCGGTGGCCTTCGTCGGCAAGAACGATACCACCGCCATCCCTCCCGTGAAGCGCGGCTTCAAGTCGTCGGGTCCACGCCCCGCGGAGAGGACGACGTCCGGTAAGTAGAAGTTGTAGACCAACTGGCCGTCTGACATCCGCCCACAGGCCAACGTCTCGACGTCCTTCCCTCCGACGACGAGGGGGGACACATCTGGGATGGGCAGCTCTTGCCCAAACCTCTGGATGTGATGCACCTGTGGGTTCTCGAAGGGGTTGATACGGTCCCCCTTCATCGCGACGGGGATGTCGTCGGGGAGGATGGTGTTGTCGCAGAGGACCGGCTCGACGCCGATATGGTACGTGTTCTTCGTCTTCGGGACCATGTTCGATGCTGACGCATTCTGTGAAGTGGCTCGAGGTTGGATAGGTCGGCGTGGACGAGGAGGAGGAGTAGGAGGAGGAGTAGGAAGCCTGGAAGGAGGAGGAGCTGGTGTTGGAAGGCCGCATTTTTGAGCCCTTATATACTCTGGTGAGCGGTCCATTTCCTCTTCTGGTGTTCTCTCAATGGGTGCTCTGCTAGGTGCGACCGTACGCGAAGGTTCTGGGATGCGTCGTGTCGAAGGTTCTCGTGTTCGACGCGTCCAAGCTTTCAGAGGTCGCAGCGCGTGCTCCTTCAAGCCAGGAATGACCAAAGGCTCTGCACTCCACGAGGTACGTACTGAATTAAATTTGTGTCCTCTTACTGCTTCCTCAGGCCGTCTTCTAAGGATGGTCGGCTGTCCTGTCCCAGGTACCCGCACCCTCTCGCGTCGAACGGACGCGTTATCATGGCCGGGACCTCTAGTACGCCTCAAGCTTCTAAATGTCAGGTCGTCTCGCTTCACTGGACGCGGGGCTGGCAGCGGCGATCCATATTCAAACGTTTCGCGGCTCAATTCGCGAGGGACGACCCCGGAATCACGCAGCTCTTGCATCCTTTGCGCGGCTGTATTTATTAGTTCACGCAAAGCGCGTCGCGTCGTGGAACGTGTAATTACGCGTTCATCGCTCAAAGGTACGTGTATATTCGTGTTTCTCGAGCTACACTTACAATCCTTTACATCTTCTGACGTCTGTGCTCGACTACGGTCGAACAAGACCATAGCGAGTTCGTCTTCTGGAGGCGAACCGAACTCGCGTCTAGCAGGGATCGGTTCGCTTCGAGACCTCCTAATGGTACGTTCCTTTTGTATTTCCTTGTCCGTGTCCTCTAACTGACCCGGTTCTCGTTCGTCGGGTGCTGACAGGGGTCCTGAATGCTTGGCTTCCGTCGACTCGGCCTTCCATGTGGCATACCGCCACTCTTCGATAAGGCTAGTTTTCCGCTTTCGCTCCTCTCGAGCTGACGTTTCCCTTTGCAGACGTTCGAGAACCCTCCTTTCCAAGCGCGAATGTTCTGTTTCATTCGCGTCCGGAGGATTGTCGTCGTGTGTCCACGCGGTACTACGGGCATCCTCGTACACCGACTTGTCATCTGACGCGATGCCGTAGGAAGATTCGACCTCTTCCAGCGGTGGCGGGCCGTCCGATTCAGTTCCGCGGTCCACGTCCATAAAAGGTTCGTTTTGTAGTCGTCTCACCGATATCTCGAACTGAATTAGATCTCGAATATATTCGAGATCCTCTTCTGCTAGATTGACGAAACCCCAGCTGGGATGATGCCCGTCAGCGGGGTTCTCGTATATCAGGCTCCTCCATGGAGGAGGCGTTACTGGTACGTTCCGTCTGGTTATCTCAGGTGTCGGTTCACTTTGCGCACGCAGATAAAATGCTCGTAACTGTTCATCTAACTCGGTCGGCAATGTCCTGCTTGACTCTCTCGAGCTCGGAGGGCGTGCCGACACTCTCACTTCGTCCGTATCCGGGTAGTTTCTTTGACTTTCATGTGTTTCGTACTCTTCTAATTCCATTATTGTTCCGAGTGTTTGGCTCACGCTTGGCATGCGCGCGTGATACTGCGCATTCACGTCTTCTGGAAAATACAAAGCGCGCCTTATAGGGGAGTCCGCGCGTCCCGAACGTTGAGGATTGCTATGCTCGGCGCCAGCGCTCCGCTCCTGATGCGCTTGATGCGCTTCATCCTGTTTTGGTATATACGGCTCTTTCCGGTCTGGTTCGCTTTCTGAGACGGTTCCCCTTTCTCCCACGGGCGTTCCGGCCTGCGCGAGCTGCGAATCGCTATCTGAGACGGGCGCTAAGGCGTCCAACTCAGGGTCGGCCAACCAGTCTTCAATATCCTGGAGCAGTTGCTCTTCTTCTGACCTTGGGAGTGTCCATTCTTGGTTACTGTGGCGGGTAAGTGTCTCAGTTAATATTCTAGTATTCAAATATTCCCTGAATGCTGCCTCCATTGCTTCAGTGGTGTATATAGGCTGCATTCCATAAATTTGGTCCATTTCTTTGAGTGCTTGAGTGAGCTTGGAGTCTATCTCTCCTCTGGGAGAGGAACATACTTCATGAATAATAGTGTGAGGTGCTTTTAAATGCGAAAGAAAATTAAATGATGAGTCTTCTGTAGTATTATGACCACGCATTTTTCCTTCCCTGTATCTATACCAATTTAGGAATCCAGGATGGTTAGTAACTATTTCAGTTACCCATGTCTCAAGGAATTCCTTTTGAAGGTCTGGATCCTCCGAGTCCCACCAAGTAAATTCTGAGACTCGACTTCGGGAAGTGCTAGCTTGCGGAAAAACTTGATTTTCCACTTCATGTCGTGCTATCCTTTTCTGTGCTTGATGAAGACAATCGCCCATCTTCGCCAGTAGTTCTAGTACTGTACTGGAATCATCCACATCCTTCTTTTGAGTAATGATAGGAAATCCTGAACTGGCGAAGCTATGAGCTTCAGATGGTTCTTGACTTTCTTCTAATGAAAGAGGTAAAGGGTTGCTAGGTCGATTAACATCAGAAATAGCATCCTGTTCCATGGAGCTGGACTCTGATGGTGTTTCGGGTATTACTTCATTTTCAAATGAATACTGACTGTCGTTATAATGGCTAAAATAGCTCAGGACTATAGCTTCTTCAGGAATTTCCTCATAGGGATTTCCTTCCTCTTCTGGGTCTTCTGGACTAGAATCTGGTTCTTGAGAGGTATTATCAAAGGGGTCCCAGTATTGAAATCCTAGGTCTATCATATGGGGGTCATTAGAGAGTCCAATAAATTCATCTGTAGGTTCTTCCGTAATGGACTCAGTATCTTCTACCTCATTAAGAAGGTATTCTTCTTCTGATGGATTATCTTCCTCTGAGGTTGTTCCTGAATCTGTATCTGAATCAGATGAGGTATCTGTGCTAGAATCATCGTCAAATTCCTCCTCTACATATTCCTCTATTTTTGCTCCTGAAGCAGTTGCTTGAGCCAGGTATACAGTACACCCTTGAACATACGAGTTGATCTTGGCTCGTACTTCCTCAGAATCTAAATCGTGATTGACTGAAGCCAGCATGTGATGCGAGGTTTCTCCAGTATAATCTTTGAATGCTAGTACTGTACCTTCCTTACGTTCCAAAATATCTATCATATTTCCTCTCTGCCAAGGTCGTCCTAAGAGGAGTGAAAATGGAGCATCATTCCCCAGGAACAAAGCTGCCATTGTGTTGATGTTTCCGCAGGATAGAGTAGTCGCTGGTATCATTCCTCTCAAAACTCCTTCACCTCCATTAGCGTCGCTCATTGTAATACGTCTAGTAATGTCTACAGGAGGTAGTTGTCCAGTGGTCTATAGCTTAGGGTGAACTATATTTATTTGTGACCCTGTGTCAACTATGGCATCCACGGTTACTCCTTTGAATTCTACAGGAATTTGAATCAACTCAGACCTAACTGGAATGGAGAATCCCGCTCGTCTCTGCTGCATAGAATAAGGGTTCCATAAGGGTTTAGGGACCTTCTCCATACTTTGAGCAACCAGAATTTTCTGAAGTGGTGCGTCTATCTTAGCTGCTTTGGGTCGCATCATGTCTTGTACCAGTTGGGTGATAGGCTTTGATACACCCAGCAGTTCGCCAATGGGCATGGTGACTGGTGCCTGTAAGATCTTATTTACGACACTGTTGGGGTCAGTTCTATGTTGAAGCTCAGACAATCTGGATGTTCTAGACTCTCTATCAGTTTTTGATGATTTTTCCTTAACTGGTCTAGGCTTAGGCTTTGCAATGGCAATGGAAGGGTCGGCCATAATCTGATCACTGTCATGGGGATCAAAAGATGATCGTGTGATATTTTGAGGCGGCAAACTAGAAGCCGGAATACCCGGAGGTTGCCTTACTTTAGCAGGTCTTATTGCTGGTCCCATGGTGGGCTGCACATGCCGTTCCAAAGGTTTGGGCTGAACCTCCTGATCTGTTCCCTTTCTAGGAGGCTTCCTTGATGGAAATACTCCTTCGAAGCGGGTTTTGCACGCATCTTTAGTAGACTTGGACCTTAGTTCTACCGGAAATGCAAAGTAATTGTTCTGACCATCAGAATCATCACTGTCTGATGCGCTGCTGTCGTACTCAAGGTATTCAGGGTCTCTTTCATCCGCGCTAGTCTCATAAGCTGTGATGTAAGATACCCTGGCTCCAGTCATCTTCTCAATCGCGCTGACCATGGTTTCTCCTGGACTCCGTCGGCTTATCCAACTACCATCTGATAGAACAAGTTTGCCTGCGGCGTCTTTCTTAATGAGGCCTCGGCTTATCATGTCTTCCAGTTTAGGGCAATTGCTCATACCATGTCCAGGTTCACCACAGCCAAAGCAGGATCGAGGTGGGCGATTGCCCATATGTGGAGGTGTGTCACGCTCACGCTGTTCCACTATGGCTGGTTGCTGTTGAAGGGATGCTTGACGTCTTTGTTCATTAAGACTATCAATGACACCCTTAGCCATAGGGTCTAACTTACAGAGTCGATAGTATAGAGTAGCATACTTAGGATCACTAATTTCTAGCTGAATGAGCTTTTGAATAAGCTCATCAATTTCTTTCTCTGAAATGCCAGTCTGAGTGGTAGATTTTGGCGACCCAGTTCTGGATGTATAGCTTCCTTTCAGGGTAGTTGTCCCTGAACGCCTAGATTCCTTAGGGGTGTTAGTACTAGAAGACCTTACCTGTGAGGAATCTGAATCTGAACTGTCGTCATAGGATGTTCTGGAAGATTTCTTATAGTGCTTTGAGTGGTGCTTTTTGGAGGATTTAATCTTCTTACCCAAAAGGCACATTATCTTGGTGGTATCAGCATCAGAGGAGGAGTCTGAGGAATCAGAGTCAGTATCAGAGTCAGATGACTCATAATCAGAGTCAGACTCCTTGTCTGCTCTTTCTTGTCCTAGTAGGTCACGCATTTCCTCATCTATAGCTTTAATCTCAAAGGGCTCCTTTGTGCTATACTTCTTACCATTTTCAGCCAGCTTCTGCTTGAGTATAGGCCGAATCTCTTTCTTGAACTGTTTAGGAACACTTTTCCAACAGTAACGATTAGCGTCCCTTTCTGTTATAATTTTTTCTTTGATGAGCCATCCAGCCTGAGCCTGATATTGTTTAATAAATACCAACCAGTCTGCTAGCTCATCAACTGATTTCTCTTTGGATTTCCTGACAAAACGGCGTAGGTTTCCCCTACTGAAACGTGAGTCATGTTTAGCAGCATCATAATAAAGGAGAAGGTCTTTTTCAAAGTCGTCCCAGTTGTCTTGATCATACGAAGGCAAGGATTTAATAAAATCTTGTTCCTTGCGCTTACAGTATTGGGTTATAGACTGAATCTTGTCCTTTCCTGTTACCTGTTTGGCAGCACATAGCCTGTTGTAGTGCTCCAAGAAATCCCTAATTTGATAGTATTTTCCTTTGAATTTCTTTGGCGCAGAACGCTCATGACTCATAGGTAGGGCATGTTTACCTGTTGTGTTAGCTCCAAATTCAGGCATTTCTAAGAATAGACTGTCTGGAATGTCTTGTGAGGTTTTGTGAGGTATAAAGGATGGGGAATATCCACTAATGCTAGATGCAGTACTGACTGTGGAGGGGTCAGTAGTAAAATCTGATAAATCCTGTAGAGACAAGGTTTATCCTAGAAACTGTTAGTTTATTTGATCTGAATTTCCCCCCGGCGGTGGGCTCCAGATGACGTGACAGAAAACAGATATGAAGCCTATAGAAGGGAGAGAATTGGTTAGTAGGACAGTAGAAATATGAAACTTAGCTTGTTGGGGTTTTGCGGGTTTATTGCCTTTTTAGGCAATAGTTAGTCCTATGCTATGGAGGGTGATTCTATGGGCTAGAGTATTCCTACTTGTTACAGGAATCCTTGCTCCAATGAGGGAGTCAAACAGTTTTCCACTGAGACAACCGGATTTAGCGTTGGTCAGGTTAATCCCAGTTGTTCGTGGGGGAGAATATCCAGATTACTAGTGTTTCTAGTAGCCTGAACAGGGGATCAGATGGTAGAATATGTAGGGTGAACACACAGTGTCACCTGAATATTTCTGAGATTTGTGGTGGGAAGTGTAACGGGTGCTGCCGTATATCAGCAAAGGTTACTTATAAGTATTGCTAGTAGTCTAACAAGATACAGGAGGGGTTTGTCAGCTAGAGGCCAGGTGCCAATGACTGAGGGCTTGTTAAGATGTAGGGAACCTGAGCTACCGCTCTGGTGTAGACTCGTTCCAATCTTGAACTTGGGGTGAAAGTAGGTGTTGGATCGCTTTCGACGGCGGTCCTTATATACTGTTTTGAACCCCCCAATCCAGCCAATAGCATTAAGAGCTCATTGCTGACTACATATTTGGGTTCTATTCTACAAGGTACTACAAAGTTCCGTAAAGTTCCGTCATGTTCTATACTGTTCTTTTCCACTTTATAATCCGTTTCCGGAACATTCTTCCAGTTTCTTTCCCTTTCTACTAGATTCCCAACCTTTCTCTGTTGGTTCTAGCATGTTCTTCCTTAGCTCCAGATGCTTCTCCCAGGTTCTTCATAAGTCTAGTATTTGATTCGTTTTTCTTACCTGTTTGAGAGTAGGAATAATCTGGAACCTTCCATACGATTCCAGGTCCTCCTATCTATTTATCTTTATCCTGTGACTTGCGCATCTCACGCAGGTCA
>BSCZ01000279.1:2043-12557 GCA_027924225.1 Bjerkandera adusta
GTTGGGCGTATCGGAAGATGTAGAGTCCGTGGTTGACTTCCCCGTGGCCGCGTTATCCGCCGAGGAGGAGCACGAATGCAACGATACGGTGTCGGTGCTGCCCTCAGAAGGCTCAACGTGCGAGTCGGTGGGCGACGAGGATTCGATACGGGGGCCGTTAGATCTGTCAAAACCCGCCCAGGACAACGGAAGGAGGCGTATTCAGGCCAAGCGCCTATGCGCTTGGCACTTGCCTCATAATCGCTTCCGATGCCTCTGCGGTGGTATCGCCTGGAGCGCACTTGCCTATGTCTCCGCAACATGTCACCTTCGCGATCGCTTCTCCCTCTTCAGTTGTCGTCCTCGCCATCTCTCCTTCCGATCGCCTCGCCTCCAGCCTCCATGGCGAGATCTACGGCCTTATAGCTGCCACTCTCCTCCATTCCTCCATTCCCACACCCTCCGTTCTCTATACCGACCACCTCAATTCTGTACGCTTCCTCGCAAACCACATGAATCAACCCTCCCACCATCTCGATTGTTATACGCATATCCCCGGACTACCCCTCTACCGCTGGCTTCTACAAATTCTTCAAGAATCCCCCAATCCCCCCCTCATCACATACACACCCGCCCACACTTCTTCTAATTCAATCCCATCGCAAGCAAATGCTATCGTCGACAAACTCTCTTCGTCTTCTCACCCGCCTTCTTGTCACCCCCTGGCGATTCCCTTACCTACGTTCACCCTTCCCGATTACGTACTTCACTCCCCTTCTCACGGATACGTTGATTGTAATATTTCCACTTTCCTTTCTTCTCTCTTCTACTTCACGCGCTCTGAGGACCCAAATTTCCGTCCCAACGTTACCCTCTTCCGCCCCCTCTACAACGCCTTGCCGCCGCCCACGCACCCCTACACCCGCGCTTCCTCCGCCTACTCCGCGACCGTGCAGCTCTACGCACGATCAAGCCAACTCGACGCCGCTATCACTCGTTCGAGCCGCCTCGGGAACGTCACCCCTTCGTGTGACTTTGGCTGCAGCGCGATTGGAGATGCACATCACTTCTTCGTCCGTTGTCCCCAATTTGACAGTTTCCGTCATGATGCGCAGCGAGACGTATTGCAGCAAACAACGCAGGAGGTCCGCACCCTCGACCTTCCTACCTCACTCTCCGCTGCACTCCTTCGCATCGCTGGGACACTCTTCGACGACGATGACCACGTTTGGCCGCAACACTCATCACACTACTACCTTGGGATGCTGCCTCCCATCCCGTCGAGCATCACAACCATGGTCATCGACCCAAAACTACAGCGCGCGCTGACTCGCGTGGTGCAAAACTGGCACATGGCGTCCATTAGGCTGGCCGGAAGGATATGGGGAGATTATAAGCGGAAGACGTTCTCGCGCGCGACTCTGCCCTCTACGTCCCTTTCACTTCCTGATCACTTATCCCACCTGTTGTAACCGTGCTTCCCCTCGTCGCATTAATTTCGCTCAACTTCCTTTTTTGGCCTTATCATACGAGTCAACGAGGTATCGAATTACTTTCGTTACCTGAGTTATGTACTGTAACGTAGTTGTCTCAATCTCATCCGTTATCTTGCCACTTGACCTCGGACTACATAGCCTGATGTCCGAGCGTATCCCCCCAGAGCTCTCCCTTCTCGTGCTCCAGAATATATCAGCACCGCTCGAGTACCAGAGTTCCTTTCGAGGCGATCTCTACGAAGCTCAGAAAACAGCCAAGAAAGAGCTTGCGAACTGCTCGCTCGTGGCACGCTCCTGGGTTGGCGTTGCGCAGGCATTATTATTCCAGGATTTTTGGCTCTATGTTCAGTGCAGACGACGTACGTCTTCCTTCCATGACACGTACATGATGAATTGACAACGTAGCCTGATGTTGCAGTACCTTATGGGCGTTGCGAGACCAAACGCAATTTCTGGAGGCAAATCGTGAGATTCCTCCGACGTTCACCTCACATATGCCGTCAAATGCACACCCTATCCCTAACTCCAATTTATGACGGTGACAAGGCCTATTTGCATCCCGGCCTGCAAATCGATATCCACTCCGCAGCCAAGCTCATCGCGCTTCTACCGCAACTGAAGGTGCTCCAGCTGCACGATATGAATTTTTCGATCCCGAACACCCTCCTTCCAACATTCCCACAGTCACTCCAGACATTTCAGTCTTCTATCAGCGGCTTCACGTACATCCCTCCTCTTGGCGACACATTCCAACATCTTCTTTCTTCGTTTCCGCCCGTACGAACCCTCTTCTTCTTCGGGCTTGAAAACTATATCGGGTCTCGAGTCTTTCCTGCGTTATTTGATATCGACTTCAGCCACCTGACTTCGTTTCATATGCGCAACTGTGCGCCTTCAAGCTATGTTCTTGAGAGGCTAACGGCTCTAGCTCAAGGTGGTCTTCCTCGTCTGACCGAAGCTACCTTCGGACTTATCCATCCGGGTGACATCGCTCACTTGAAAATTTTCTTACAATCTACGGAAGACCGTCTACGTACTCTAACGCTAGAGATACAATACGATTCTCATTCGAGATACTACGAACGTAGGTTGTCATCGATAAAACATGTTGGCCGGGCTAACCCCACCATGCAGCTGTCGATTTTCACCGTTACAGGAGTCTCACTACACTCGGCTTCCACATTGCCGTGGGGCATCCTGAATATTTCAGCATGCGTATGGTATGGGACCGACTCGTAGAGTTCATGGGAGGCCTACGCTTCCCACAGGCTGAAGCTTTCTCGCTGCTTCGAACTTTGGTAATTGCCAGCGCCGCAACTTCGTATGACGACCTTGTGTACGACTCGGAGGACGAAGACGAAATCCGCCGCTCGCGGGAAATATTCGAGGACGCTCTCCTTTCCATGCCCATCCCTCCCCAGCGCGTTGTTTTCGTTCCGCCCAAGCGAAACTCTAATGACAGAAGCACTTTCGACGAGGACGAGCGCGGACGTGTCCGGACGGCGTTTCCCCGACTCGAAGCTCGGGGCATTACTCACTTCGAAAGGCTGTAGTCGGGCAATTCCGTGTAAGTCAGCTGGCCTTGTCGATATACGCCTTCTCTGATTATAGGCAACCGCAAGTCGAGACAGCAGCGCCTTTCGCACGCGGTGTCATTCACGTTGCCGTCGGGTTTCCAGTATCCAATATTATTACACACAAAGAAAGCGCGTTAGACAGCATGCGTCGTCGCAACAGTCGTATCCTTCTTTTCGATGCTACTCTTGTCGTCCACCTCAAATCCACGGTCCTCGTCGGCGACATCGGACACGTCAATCTCTTCGAACGTGCGATGCATGCCAGCGGGCGGGAATGCGTAGCTGAGCGAGCAGTACACGAGGGCAGAGACGCCAAACCCGGTAAAGAACGACATCTGGTAGATGTGCGTCGCGGCGATGGGGACGGAGCGCCCAGCTGTTGACAAGAGCGGGTCAGAACTGCGGAGGGTAACCAGAGCACGAAAGAAAGAAGCACGCACTGGCTCCTGCGAATCCGACGACGTTGATTAGAATGCCTGCGATGTACGCGGCATATGCCCTGGCGAGGCGCGGGCGATGCATGTCAGCGGCTGTCAGATGGCGAGGGCAAGGGGGAGGCGCACCGGAAGTTGATTCCGTACGTGTACCAGTACCAGGCCTTGCGGTCCGTCGTGTACAGGTCCTTGACACGGTAGTGACCGCGGCGGATCAGCCAGTAATCCGAGATCTGCGAGTGCAGAGCAGTCAGCGAGCCGCCCGTCTGGCGCGGGAGAAGGGAAGTCACCATGACGCCGGCAATCGAAGACAGAAACACCGAGTACGCGGAGAGGTACGACGCGAAGTTGTTGGAGCTCTTGAGTAGGTTCCATGGGAGCATGCAGATGCCCACGATGGCTGCTATGAAACCGCCCCGGCGGATGTTCTGCGTTTCACGTCAGTTGGCCCGGTCATCATGTCGAGCGCAAGCGAGCACCCACAATGTATTGAGGGAACAGCGCGGTCAGGTCGCATCCTGCGCTGATCGAGTTCGCCGAGATGTTGGTGCTGTGGTAACACGTAAGTCAAGAGCGACGACGAAAGTCCGGTTCGGAGGAAACCTACCCAAGCTATACGGTATCACCATCAGCAAACTTTTGAGACAGCAGATTGCATGGAAGAACTCACCTGTGCGATGATGAACGCTGCTGCAATAAACCAGACCTATATTTCGTAACGTGAGCATTAGCACTGTACACCGCGTCAATCGTAAATATCACGACGTACACCGAACCGGGTTGCATGCGATGGCGACCCGTCGAGGAACTTGTCAAGGAGATCGATCGGGGACCAAATGGCTTCGCCGTACAGTGTCTCCGACGATGAGCTCACGATGATTCCGATGAAGCTGACGATGGAGAAACCCAGCGGGACGCTGAAGAGTTGGGGAAGTCCTGCGGCGGATGGGGTCGTCGCCCGCGAGGCAAAGTCCGGAGCGTTTCTGTAGACGAAATCATGTCAGAGGGAATGCTTACTTGTGAGGTAGGTACGCACGTTACTAGTGTGGCCATGTTGCTTATGCAGGACATGAGACTGGCAACCATGCTCCACCCGAGTTCACTGCCGTGAAGCTTAGACGGTTGGTGAATGATCGGCCCCACACCGTGCGCCTTCACGATACACCATATAAAGAAGGTAATTCCAGCGATGGGTGCTACAACTGCCTTGACGGTGAACAGGTGGCGGCTGAAAAATGATTAGCTACGACATCATCCCGCGTATGATGTACGGCGTCGTACATTGTGTGGATGGGGAACCATATCGCGGGAAGCGAGATGAGCCAGAACAGGAAGAAGCACATAAAATCCCGTGTGGTTGTCCCTGACGACTCCGGTAGGTGGTTCGCTGAATCACTATGAGCGACAAAGCCTCACTAACAGAGGCGGGGACTCACGGATGTTGTACACGCTCGGCCACATCGCCCGTAGCATGACAAGTACGCAGTTCCCGCCGATGCTAGCTTGAACACCGTACCAGATACTGAGACACGATAGGTCAACGGCTAAACGCTCAAGGCGAAAGCCGACTCACCAGGCCATTACACCGCGGTTGAACACAGGCCAGAGGCTGCCGTACAGCCCAAAACTTGTCCGTGCAACGATCGGGAAGGTGATGTGGAACATCGCACCGGGGCGAGCGTTCAATACGATGAACGGTGCAACGACTCCGTAGCCGATCCAAACGCATATCCACGCTTGCCACCATGAAAGACCAAGCTGGACCATCGAAGATACGATCATCCACCTAGAAATGCTTGGTTTAATTTTTCGATATTTTTATACCGTTCGAACTCACGTATTGATGTTGAAGCTGTCCGCTATCCAGCTGCGTAACATGTCAGCCCATCATCAACGATGTTCAGACGCGGCTTCCTCACAATGTGACAAAGTTCCATGCTCGCCATGTCCGTTTCTCCGCAGGGACCGGAAGAAGGTCATCGTTCTGAGCGAGTCAGCCGAACGCAAACGGAGAAAGAGTAAAAGCAGAGACATACCGCAAGGAACAACTGCGAGTACGTCATGTTCTCATCGTGCGACACCTCGAGCTTACGCAAGAAGCGTTTTCCGGTCTGCGTCGCCATGCCTTGCAACGTTGCGAAATGAGTCCTTGACCCGTCGGGATGGGCGGCAGCGTCGGAGGGGGCAAAAAAGCGCGTCCGAAGCAAATTGTCAAAGAGATTATATAGCCCGCCCATGCTCGAGTGATGCGAGGCCTCTCATGTGGCCCAGATGTGGGGAAATATGCTATACGGTGATCATACCATGGCGCAGAGATAAGGCAAGCAGAGATAACGGAGTCAGTGTGGGATTACTTTGACGCCTGCAGAGTGTAATCGAGTCAGTGATCGTAGTAGGAAAATTCTGTAGCACGTACCGAGACCTCGGCGCACCTCTCCGCTGCGGGCATCCGCTGATCGAGGAGCAGGGCTTATCGAAAAAAAAAAACCTCTCGCACATGCTTGGTGCGGGGGTGTATACAGGCACAGCGAAGCGTCGAAACTTTACCAAGGTCAAATACCAAGCCACGGACGGGCGACTGATAGGAGAGTAGATGGGGAGCGAGGTTCCAGAAGAGTTATGGGTACAACGTGATGATACAACAATGATGGAGTGGCCTACGAAATAAAAACTCTGCGTAGCGAATTATAGTGACAGACCTCCTTCGTTCTCGGGCAAGTTACCATGCCGTCGTTCAGAGCAGCCATATCCTCGAGGCCCTGCGATGCTGGTGAGCTTCTTCGAGCGCGATCAACCGATCGAACGTACCTCTTTGGAATACACATGCCCGTTTACAGGGAACGCTAACGGAGAGTTGTTCTCGTCCATGATCTTCCCCGTCAGTCGACAGACGATCGTCGAGTTGACGTGGTGGCTGAATGGGACTTCCTTGGCAAGAAGCCCTAGGTTGGGGTCGCAAACAGGGCAGTCGATGTTCTTGGTATCCCCGTCGTGGTCATAGCACGTGGGGAGCTTCAGTGACGCCAGCCCGCCGTACATCGCCAGATGGAGGAGAGGCTCAGTGGGCAGTGTGCTGAGGTTGTAGATCGCAAGTCGAAAGGATTGGATCAAGGTCGCCCATCGTGCTGGGTCGTACAGTCGCTAGACGGCTGTGAGTAGTGCGGTAGTCCGATGGAACACACAGACGCACCTTGTACGGACCAAAGGCCTTCTCCGGCGGGTACGCCAACAGGGTAACGGCTTGATTGGTTTGGGCCAAATGGGTGTCTTGCCACTGCATGAGGTATTTCCTGTAGTAGGCGATGGCCTCCATGGAGTTCTTCGCACGAGCCAGCTCAATGAGCTCTTGCAGTCGCAGTTCATACTCTAGCGGGTTCTGCAGCAAGTGAGAAAAGCTCAAGTTGCCGTGTAGGTAACACTCACTTTGAGCTTGCGCAGAGCAGTCTTGTTCTCACTGCACCATGCGAGGGCCTCCGTACAGCTCCGTCGCCCGAGGGCGTCCTCTATCCGCCGTATGTCCGCAAACAGTTCCAAATCTACGAGCCGCTGTCAAAAATTGAGATGCAGCCGGGACAGCAGCGATGGCAACGCACACCTCGATGCCTCGGGACTGTGCCAGCTTCCTAGCTGTCCGCTCCTTCCCTGATCGCAGCGCCCAGTCTGTGAGCCATCTGTCGAGCCGAGTGTCTGCCCATCGGTCAAACTCCGAGCCTGTGCTGAGCTGCATGGTTTCCACAGCCGCGAGATGTTGAAGTCGTTCGCGCATCACCTCGATGGTGGGGTTACCAGCATTCCTGTGGAGGTCGGCGAGCTGTACGGAGTCGTGAGCGTCCGGACGCAGGATCCATGTGAGGTCGCGTACCTTGCGCTTCAGATTCTCTGCTCGCTTGATCATGCCCTCCACCGCCTTCATTCCATCTTCGTGTGGGACCTCGCCCGACTGTGCCTTCTTGACGAGGTCCGCGGCTGCAGTCTGGAGCGCTCCCAACTCTTTCTCGATCTGCTTCTGCGATGTGCGAAACACCTTGCGGTAATTCTCATACGGGACCTTCCGAGACTGTCAGCGGACCGATTCTGAAACAATGCAGGCCGCCAGCGCGTCAGCACCCACCCTGGCAAAGGGCTGTTCGAACAGCATTATGCCGTCGATATTGGTGCTTGCGCCGCTCATACTAGCGAAGCGCGACCGAAGAAACCTGTGCAAGGCTGAGGAATGAAAAGTCAGAGAGATACTGAGGAACATATGTGTATTCTTACGAGACTTTGTCGACGTTTCAGCAGGTCGTGGTGGAAGCTGCGGAAGAAAGTCTGTAGCGGTGTAACTTACCTTGTAAATTACAGCGGCGAAATTTGGAGTAAGTAAGGGGTATTTTACCGTAATTTTCTCTAAACGCCCGTTGGGCGCGAGGTTGGGTCGCTCAGCACCAGACACATATACCGATGATGAGATAGGCGCATACTGCGAATGCATAATTCTAAAACGTACGAGAGCTCGCTCAGTACATGTCAGACACATCTGTGCAGGCAGGACCGCCTAGGTAGCTGGCTGGTGCGGCGCCGGCAGTTATTTACACCCCGGTTTTCGCGGCCTGTAATTAACTAGTTATTAACCGTAATCTACCCTACTTTTTTACAGGTGTAATTTACACCGGAGTTTCTTCCACAGTTCTAGGACTCCTAGTAGTCGGGGAATAAGCAGCAGATGAATCAATTACTCGGGCTATTGAAGTCAGTAAGACGTATTGACCACATCAGTACAGCTATCACCAACAATTACTGACTGTATCACAAATATTTGTTAACTATACAATGATGCACATCGGTAACCATACTCCCTCCTTGTTATGAACCACCATGTTGTAGCATCTGTCCGCTCGCCCATACTCATACAAGTCCGTGTTCTTTAACGACATTTTCTATTGGTCGGACGTCGTTATTACTTGGACGAATCGTGAGTAACACTAGCGTCCTACACGCTCGCATACATCCAAGCTGATTCACGTAGGGTTCTGAATTGATGAGTCTACATCTCCAAGAATATCACTCAATATGTTTTTGTGGTCATTGTCTTGGTGCCGTTAGTTGCGTTTCTCGTGTTTCATTGACGTCTCGGCAGTCTTATGTCGTGTATCAACATAGTAACTGAGTCGAAGATTGCACTTCGATAAACACGCATCATACCAGCCCTCTACTGCGCTCGGCTAGTATAAATCATTGCTACAACTCCTCAGGCCGCCATCCACGGAGTTTACAATATTCTCTGGACGTTAGCATCCGGATGGTGCCGTGAGTTCCGTCGGGAACACATCCTACGTACGCGGAGTCCAGGGTCATACGCAACGTAAGTCTGTTGGCTTCTATCTTCGGCTTTTACTCACGGCCGCATCCAGGTGAGCTCTGAACGGAGTGAAGATATGTTTCAGCATCGGGACAGTAACTGTCCGTGCAGCAAGGAGAGAATCACGATTGTTTAGATGGCTGGATCAACGAAACACCTGCTTCGTTCCATGATCACCGAGGGCCCAGACAGGCTCCCCCAGGCAAATACGCATGTCGATCCAGTGCCGCCCGACGGTGCATTCTCTGTCGCGTCAATGAGGCCGTCTATTTCCGTATGCCCTCCCGCACTGAGGTCGGATACGAGTACCTCAACTGCGGTCCATTTGCCGGCTTACGAGACAGCATTCTCTTTTGCATTCTATCCTCCGACTTCTACCCGTGCTCACCCTGCCGGTCAATGTGCCCCGTGGACGAGAGTGTCGCAGCGTTCCGAGGAGAAATTTGCATGGTCGGGTGACGACCAGACACAGGGGTATAGCGCTCCGGCAGTGGCTCCTCTCATCCCTTGGACGTCGGAGCCCGGCCAAAATTGACACCACAAAGGATAGGCCATGCAATCACACATCTACACCGTAACGTTTACGCCGCGCGAATAGTATTACGCAACTCACGCCGATCGAGTGCCCCCATGGGCAAGCTGCCGAATTGGGGTCGGAGAACCATCACCCGGTCTGAAGGATTCAGCTCTCCCTCTCTGGTTGGTCGGGCAGAGGGATCTACATCTGATGGTCGACAGGACCCAGTGCGACAATGCCGGAGAGACGAAGCAGGTTGGAGAATACCGGCAACTGTTGCAGAAATGTCCCGTCTCGTGATGGTGGCTCCTCCGGCACGAAGTACGTGGTTCCGCGTTCCTGGTGCTTGTGCGTCGCGAAATCGGCAGTTCAGCTCATACGACGCGTCTTCTTTGCAGGGAGAATTGTTGGATCAGCACTTGAAGCGTCTCTCATCCAACACGTGAAGTGACCAATTGGACCTAGACTTCATCTTTTTGAGGAGCGCCCTCGGAGCGCTCTTGCCACGTTGCACGTTGACCCGGTGGGCAACCAAGGTGCGGGTCCTGCGATGATTATCACGAACCTTGGCCTGGATTAACCCCCGCGACGCTTTGTGCAGCCCAAGACATCCATCACATATGGATGAGGCAGTTGGATAGATGTCGAGGTTGCCTATGTTCGTGAGTAAAGATGACCGCCATCACCGTTTACATTCATGAAGTCTGCTTCTATCTGACGCACCGGCTAGGTGGTCGACGCTACATCGATCATAGACACTGGAGCGCGGTTACCAGCAGCATCAAGAACCGGACGAACTTACGTGGTGGTAGTTTTGGTCGTCCGGATGTCTCGACTGCGGTGATTTGGGTCACTGTCCTCCGCCAGCACATCGTGCACCATCCACAAAACACGTCGCTTGTTCGAGCCGCCGGTGCATGGGAGGAGGACTCGCCAAGCGGCTGATATTCGATGAAGCCGACATCAACACGTTACGCGAACTGTACGGGCCACCTCCGTACGCCTTTTACGCCTCACAGTGCAGTGCTCGTGGTGACGATGTCGCGCTGCCTCAGATTTGAACGCAAACAGCGCCCTCCCGCATCGCAATAGTGTTCCGTGAACAAGGATGATGTTAATAACAGACATTGTTAACACGTTATTAACAGTGTTATTAACAGCGTTAATAATAAG
>BSCZ01000284.1:0-58831 GCA_027924225.1 Bjerkandera adusta
CGTGCTGTGGCGCGCGATAGCACGCCATTACAGGACCACAACCTATGTAAGATGGACTTTTGTCCAGCAGGAACCACCATACCCGGACCGTCCGGATGATGGTCACAGCGCTCTTCCAAAACCTCGACCTCGAATCCTGCTACTTAAATGATAATAGGGTTGATTCTGAGGTATGGAACGAGGTGCTTTGGAGCATGGGGTATGTACTCTAACGGTCTGTGCAAGACATTTCTTTGGCTTTATATTCCCGGGGTGCCACTGGCACTTAGAATGACTCTCGAAGTTTGTAACTTATGATCGTATATATACATTAAGCAGAGCCAGTGTCTTTGGAAGCTTTGTACTAGATCTAGGTCGGGTAGCAGTGTAGGGCTGCACAAGGCACCGGAAGATGATTTGTACGATCATGGGGGAAAGCAACGAGCCCGGTCGAAAGCATTGCTATGAGTCACACTGCAGAATGCTTCAACCTCCTACACCGTTTGTCGTGCCCTCCTTCGATCCAGTCCCTGAAAACATAGCATTTCAGACAACGCTATCCATATGTTGGTCGGGAAAACATACTTCTCGCGACACTTCTCGCCACAGTATGCGACGGTGTAGCAGCCGACACACACACGCATGCGGTGAGGGGGTTTAAACACGTTGCAACAGCACTTCTTCCAGGCACAGCGTTTGAGAGAGGTGACCCTTCGTGCTTCATCCTCCGTTTCCTCACGTGTCGGGCGCGGAAGCCATTCTAACACTTTTTGCCACCGGGATACGAATGTGCTCCATTTAGGGTTGTTTGTGACGGGATGCTCCCGCGCGTGCTCCAAAAGCTCTCTGCAGCGTTGCAACGCGTATCGGCGGAGCACGTCCAAAGCTGGTGAAGGAGGAGGAGGGCATGGCGATGTCGCGAGATTGCGGAGCATACGGAAACTGACTGAGAGGGTGGCTTCGTAATACTCTGCTGAAATACGCGTCAAAACAGTGCACGCCGCACAGATGACCCGGAGGCAATTGTAACGTACCAGGTTCCTCTTCACCTGGACGATAAGAATACAGGATTAAATCGGGGAAAGTGACACATGATTTAATGATGAGCGCAAGTAGAACCCATTCTTTGAGGTATCCTTGAGGGTTGTCGAGACACTGGTCCATCAGTGCCCTAATTGCGTGAGCCATCAATCAGCTTTATAGGACAACAAGTCCGATATGACTACACAGACCTCATGTAAAGCATCATCGACGAGATCACTCGTAGATCATAGAGTCTTGAAGTTCCTCTACACAGCTGGCGCCGACACGCCGCGAGTACACAGGAGATGGCCGCGTAGTTCAGTATGTTGGTACTATTGTTGTACCTACGAATACCATCGATGATCATGCCGTGGTACCACGTCATCGTAAACAAGTCATCATCGACGCAAGATTCTACTTTATAGTGTTTGCAGAAGGCCAGGGTCAAGGCCGATATTGTCGTCGCCTCTGAGATGATCTGTTGGCAAAAGATACGTTGGTGTCCCTTGCGACTCGGATCTCTGTTCCAAAGCAACATTGCCAATGCAGTAAGAGACAGTCTTCCCAGATTAGGATCCTCGTCTGCACAATGCATCCACAGTATGAAGAGCATGACTTCTTGGTCGATATGCAAGGCCGTGAAGGGGCTTTGAACAGAGTCCACATGTCAGTGTGGTAGGTTCGGCGGGTAGATGGCCACATACATGTCTAACTTCTGGTGCAGTCTCGCAAGATTCATGCCCGCAATAGCAAGCTGAGTGCGAGTATGTCTCGAGTCGCCGAGGCAGTACGTGGCACTCTCGTACGCATTGCTCAAAAGCGACTCCCTAAATTGATAGACGAGTTTCCAGAACCGCGGTGAATTTTCAATCGTCATACGGGCTGCCTCTTCGACGGTTGACGTGTACTCCTCATCCCAACCCTCCACTTGATCTTTCGAGGACGTCAGCAATGTAGCGAGCTGAAGGCAGCAGTTTCCAAACATATTTAAAATGAGAGCAGCGTATCTCTGGGAAGGCCGAAGAGTAAGGATCCATTGAGCCCTGAAAACAAGGACCCTTACCAAACTAAAAAAGTGGGATTGCGGGGTGTTCCTCCACCTGTGTACCGAGGACGCTGGACTTCCACAGAAATCCCCATCAAAGATACTGCTGAGGATTTCTCCCAATAGACCAGCTTCAAAGGCACAAGCCCAATCCGCTCCCTGTAGGTCACACATGTGTATGTCGAGGTCTACCAAGGCTATCTCGATATCCCTAGGCGCAGAGGCTCTCGCCTCCCCACGAGATGCTGCGATTTGGTCCACCGTTTCCCTCGCCCAACGGCGACGGAGTGACCTGGGGTCATCTAGACATGAACATATGAACACCGGTGCCGCTCATCACAGTATGAACAAAACAAAAAGCGATCACCTGCAAGATTTGAGCCTGATACGGCGCAATCGTCAGCATGGATCGGATGGGTGTTAAGATATAGTGTATATGTACCATCTTCAGATCCAGAATATTGGGAATCCGACAGAGCCTCGGAATTGCCAACGTCCCCGCCATCCTTTGACGCGCCAGCCATGTCGCGATCTTCTAATCTCGAGTTGCCTGAATGTATTTAGCATTGGGAAAGAGGACGAAAGTTAACCCTCACCGTTCTTCGATGGCGGAGAGATAATCAAGGTTCGACGTCTAGCTAGTAGCTACAGAGGTAGGAAGTCGACGACGCGTTGCAAGACAGACGCTCTCTGCCTGCCGATTTTGCCGGGCGGCAGACTCATGGCTCGATTGGATTCAACTTGTAGAGAAGTGCTCGGGGTCCTAAGTTATCAATTGAGCGATATTGTAAGCTACACACAGCATATCTTTCTTGGGCACATGAGTTATAAGCACGCCGGTGCGTTGCACAAGGAGAGGTATCGTGCGTTCGAATGTTACTCTTCCACTTTCGAAAGGACGTCTCAATTCAAAGACCTGTCAAACCTCTTGCACCACGCGCCATGTCCGCCTTCCTCCCAATCCCTGCGAGAACGATCTATCAATTCCCATAGTCGAAGAAAAGAGGCAGAAAGCGCACCTTTGCCGGCACGTCTCCCCGCAATACGCGACGCTATAGCAGCCATCGCACACGCGCATAGCATGCGGAGGCTTGTACACACTGCACAGACACGTCTTCGACGCGCAGCGCTCCAGAATCCCGAACGCCTTGCCGTTGGGTTCCTTGGGTGCCTTTGGCAGTTCGAGAGCCAAACGGATAACGTGCGAGACAATCCGTTCCAGACGTGGGTGGTCGGCAGGTTGCCGGCTGCGAACGTCGTCCAGAAGGTCCTTGCAGGACTGCAGTGCGTGCCGACGACGCGCGCGCAGCCTTTGCACCTTGGCAAAGGTAGACCTTGTCGTTGGTGTCTCGGGGAGCAGGGAGAGGTGCGTTCTGCATGCTTGGAGGATGACGTCGACGCTGATCACTGAGCGAGGGCCGAACGAATGAGTGACGTGCAGCTTGGCCGTAAGCAAAAACGGACGTACGATACCCCTCCTGATTGTTGACGGCCTCGAGGTCTGTGCGCGCAAAGGATACGTGGAGGAATTCGATAATGGCATGAATGAGGACCTCCGACAACTGCGCCCCGGGATTGTCGGGGTTCTCGAACGTATCCCGACACGAGTTCCTGTGTGAGAATCATGGTGAGATCGTGCAGAGAAGGAACGATAGACTGCATTTACGCCAAGATCGATACGCCAAAACCCAGCGCGCGCGTGGTACTGATTTCGGATGTACCTCTGCACAGTTGTCGCCTGCACGCGGCAAGAACACTGGACACTGCGACCGGGTCCATGACATCAACGCCATTCATGCGGAAACCTCTGAACAAAACAAAATGAGCTCGCACAAGACCTTCCATGGGGGAGTCCATAATGCTCTCGCGCGCGTAGTCGCGCTGGAAGCATTTGTTGATAGCTACCAACGACGTGACCTCCGCCAGCGCAAGTTCGCAGAACTCTTTCTGCCGTTCGTCCTCTGGGAGTGACTGGACTAACCAGTTAGGTATCCACATTTGCATCGGCGACGATGACTTCTGTAGCCAAAGGTACAAAAGTGTGAGTTCCATGTCGGGACGTATCCGTTCTTCCAAACTGAGACAACCGATTGAGCGTGATGCGGTGGTATACAGCGATTGTCACGCACCCCCCGAACATTCGATACAGATACTGGCAGCTTACAGCGATAAGCGGAAGCTGCGAGTGGAGGGACCGTAGGTCTTCTGCCTCAAACGTGAGGTCGTTGAAGGCATCATTGATGAGTGACGCCCTGAACTTGTACATCCTGCGCCAGAACATGGGGAAGTACCTCATCGCTAACTGCATTGCGGTTTTAATGGCAGGCATGCATTCCTCGTAAATTTCGCCAGCCCGATCCTTGAGGAGAAGTTTGTGGCCTTCCCTCAACGCTGTACCGAAGAGATGGACACAGCAGACAAAGGCTCGCTACGGCGCTATTGTCAGCGGATTATACGACACGTAAAGACCGAGAACTCACGATACGGAAGAAGTGCCGCCGCGGCTTATCTCTCCACTCAAACAGTGTAGCCTCATCGACGCCCCCAAGAACGGGCTCAAAGATTGTTTTGATAAGCCATTGCAACACGCCGGCTTCAAGTGCGAAGGCCCATTCCGCCTCAGTGGCGCGGAGAAATCGGTCGCTCACGGCCTTGATTAATGACTGGGCATGATATGTGCCAGGATTGTGGTCGACCGCTGAGTGACGCAATTGACCGAGTACTCTTTCGCCGAACCCGCGAAACCATTCCTTTTCTTGTTCGAGTTCTAACGAAATATATAATCAGTATCAAAGGATGCATTCGAAGCTTGGCCTCGTGCATGACATCACGTACCAGAATCGCTCATTCTTATGCGCAGCTTGCAAACTTTAGTAGTCCACAATCGATTCGGGGGGAGAGCGTAGAGATGCTTGCCCCCGTGCCCACTGGTGGGTGATATAACCACATGAAACAAAGCAGGTCCGGCGCCTGTGCAATTGAGACGCGTTCATTGTGTGGCTATTGTACACTGTATTAGTACTGCCTGCCTGTCGACGCGTTGTAGGAGATAAGTTGGATAAGTGATGATCGATCTGGTCTAGGACGCACCGAGGTAGGGACGATCACTGGTCATCGTCATCGACAACCTCGTAGCCGACCCAGACAGCTTCTGAGCAGCAGTTGCATCCGATGAGGTGGCGGTCCTCGTCCATCTCGCGCTCTGTGATGCGATAGACCCCTCCGCACCGACAGTCATACGTCCAGCAACCGCCATCCGCGCCGTCCTCGTGTTCGACGAACTCCTCGAGTGAGACGACCTGTGCAGGTCGCGGTCCAGCAGCCTGCGTCTTGCGCGACGCGTCGTACTTGCGGCGCAGGTCGGGCGTGGCAAGCGTGGTGTACGCCTGCTTCAGGAGGTCGACGTCGATGGCATCTTTAGGACAATCCGCGTTTGCCTGTTTGTCGGGATGGTGAAGGAGGAGTGAGCGGTGGTACGCGTGCTTCACCTCCGCGTGCGAGGCAGAGGTCGCGACGGCGAGGACCGCGTAGTAGTCTGGCTCCTGCGAGGCATCCAGCGTGGAGGGCGGGCGTCGAGCGTGGGGCGTCGTGGAGGGAGACGGAAAAGCGAGCTATTTCCTTTTGGCGCCATCTGCGAAAGGGTTTCCGTTCCGAGACGCGGTCATAGTCGCCTCCGCCTTCGATCTTCGTTTGACGTTTGCATGCCTGGTCGGTTTGGGAACGGCCGCTCCAAGTATGTCCTAGCCCGTCCTAGCCTGCGAGGTCGACGGGTCTGCCGGCCGGGAGCCCAAGAGCGCAGTCTGTGCGCAGGTGCCTTGAGGTGCCTTGGCTCGACCAGTAGGCTCAAGGTTTCAGGACGCTGCCGACGACCATCAGAATGCCGCGGCCAGACATGTGCGGGGACGGGAGACGGCGCGGAATGTGTGAGCTCATCAGTGTGGTGTGAGCCGGATTCGCGAAACCAGGTCGCTATAGAAGCCCCAAGCCATGATCCCCATTCGGCTCGTCCTCTCGCTTGTCCCACACCCTCCCCCCTTCCACCCTCGAGCTGCCGTCGTCCCACACAGCGATGGCGTCGCCTTCACAGGCGAGCTCGGCGCAACTGACGCAGCCGCCGCAATACAGAGCGTGAGCCCCACCGACGCGCCGTAGTCTCGCGCCGCTAATACTAAAATCGCGATTGTGCAGTATCGGTGTCTGTCTGGCCGTAGGCTCCGGCGTCCTCATCGGCTCGTCGTTTGTGTTCAAAAAGAAAGGGCTTCTCAGGTCACAGGAGGGTCGTATCGCTGGCGAGGGCGTCGCTTACCTCAAGTCGGTGCGTTTGGGCCGTGTTTTCCAATTCGTCGCGTACTTACATTGGCATAGCCCATGTGGTGGTTCGGTATGACCATTATGATACTGGGTGAAATATGCAATTTTGCTGCGTACGCGTTCGTCGAAGCTATCATTGTGGTAAGTTAGGTTGCCGCCGTGAATGTTATCATGTTTGGACTAATGGCGCGCAGACACCCATGGGTGCGCTTTCGGTGGTTATATCCGCCCTTCTTTCCCACTTCATCCTTGGCGAGAGGCTTTCCCTGTTCGGCTGG
Source organism: Bjerkandera adusta (assembly GCA_027924225.1). NCBI lineage: Eukaryota > Fungi > Basidiomycota > Agaricomycetes > Polyporales > Phanerochaetaceae > Bjerkandera > Bjerkandera adusta. The sequence continues at coordinate 6,637 of BSCZ01000284.1, forward strand.
ATTGCCTGCGTTCAGTGCCTTATCGGTTCTTCGATACTTGCTCTCAACGGCCCGGAGGAGCAAAGCGTCAACACCATCGAAGGATTCCAGAAGCTCTTCGTGACACCTTGGTTCTTGTCTTACGCCGGTGTGGTCGTCGTCGCCTCCATAATCCTTGCGGTTTGGGTAGCACCAAAGTATGGTCAAAAAACCATGCTTCCCTGTAAGCCGTCTCCGTAAACATTTAACGAAATAAGGACTGACGCCGTACAGATATCGCGATATGCAGCCTCATCGGTGGTATCAGCGTTAGCTGCACACAAGGCCTAGGAGCGTGTATCTTGACCAGCATCAGAGGTCATAACCAGGTATGTCCAGCCGCGTCGCAAATTGTCCTTCCACGCAGTCTCACAATCATTACCAGTTCAAGGATTGGTTCATCTACTTCCTTATGATCCTCGTCGCCGTCACGTTGTGTGGGTCGATCCTTCTCTCCTGCCGCGTATCCGCTGAGACGGCATATAGTGACCGAAATCTATTATCTCAATGTCGCATTGGCTATGTACAATACGGGTGAGTATCTTTTTGAAGGCAACCAATAATCGCTGACTTTTGTATAGCTATGGGTACGTCATAGCTTTCCCATCGCTTGAAGTCAACGTTCTGATCTCGCTGTGAAGTCACACCTACATACTACGTGACATGTGAGTGTTAATCGGCATGGAATCTTCGGTCACTGATTGCTCCTACAGTCACTTTCTGCACACTCTTGACCTCGATCGTAAGCGTTACGGATCCGAGTAAGCACGTCAGACCATTGATAGAGCCCAATAGATCCTCTACCAAGGCTTGAAAGCAAGCGTTACCCAAATCGTCACAATCGTTCTCGCCTTTCTGGTCATATGCACGGGCATTTTCATCCTCCAGATGTCCAAGGTTGATCCTAGGAAACTGTCAAAGGTCGGTATCTTAAACTTTGTGGGCTTGGGAAGTGATCCCCTAATCTTATTTACCCCTAGGTCGATGAGCATACTTCGCTGCTACTAGAGGCTGCCAGATCCGAGGTTGACCCCCATGCTGTCCGTAACGCGAGTTTATGTCGCACTAGCACCCTACGTTCTCGAACTTCTGGCGCGGGCATGCGTTCTCGGACCACCTCAGGGCCCTCGACACACACTGTCAGCGACGGTGCACCCCAGCTACATCTCCCCAGCCACCCCATGAGCGAAATCGACCCCGACGAAGTTCTCGACCTCTCCTTCGACGACGTCGACTCGACGCGGGAAATCGTCGAGAAGTCTGAAGAGCCCGGCATCGACGCCCTCCGCGGCACCTTCGGAGCCCTCGGCACGCTCGTCCGCGCAAAGCGGCGCGCACGCGTGCTCTCCGCCGCGAGCAGCCAGCGCAGCCTCTCCGAGGACGGCCACGGTCACAACGCCTCTCCCTCATCGGCGACGGGACGCGGGAGCTCGTCAGCTGCCCGGCCGAGCTGGCTCGCGGGCCACCTCAACTCCGCCAAAGGCAGTCTCTTCCGCCCAATGCACGATATCCTCGACGCCGAGAAGGGGCAGGCGGAGATGGTCGAAACCATGCACGAGAAGGTCGACGTCGGCCCGCGCTCTGCGTCGCCTATCCGGACATCGACATCCATCCCACTCGCCCTGCGACACCCCCACCCCACTGCCACCAGCCTGTCTTCCCGAGAGTCCGACGAATCGTTTGAGCACGAGAAGGAGGAGTGCGTGCAAACGGAGGTCCGGCTCGTGGGGAGCAAGAGTGAGGACTCTGGACGCACGTTGTAGACCCTGTGTTTTTTTTGCATGTAAGTAACGACGATAAGTTATGCGGAATAGCCTAGAGTGCCTCTGATACCTAATTGTTTGTAACGACGAGACCCCGCGTCACCGATCTTGTTGTGTACTGTGGGTGAATGACGAAAGGATGTGTATTTGGATCTTGGAATTTTTCTTTTTTGAACATGATATGCATATGATTATATTTCGTTGGAATGAATGTGGCGCGCAAGACTCGAGTACACCCCCGATTGTGCGTGACTTCAAACGGCCGTCTGGGAAAAGTATTGCCGTAGGGTTAGAATGAGACTTGTGGGAGATACCAGCCGTGTCCAGACAACAGTTTGAGTGGTCGCTTTGAGGGTGATGAGTTAGGGCGCTCTATGGCCTATTTTTCTGGGCATCAAAAACATACCCCGGAAGTAGCGCTGAGATGTCACCGAGACGGTGGAGGAGGGCTCTCTTGGTCTCGAGCAATATGTGAGTCAGAGGGCGAGAGTTTACACAGGGGTAGACATGGGCCCACATTAATATTTCCGGACAGCTAACAGATGCGTTGACCAGCGTGCGGAGATCAATCTCACCGAAACTTTTCACCCCAGGGCCGGTGATGACGAAAGCGGACATATCGATCGTGAACATTGAAGCATAATCCATTCGAGACAATTACATACGACAGTGAAGGGTAAGAGCATAGTAACAAACAACATGATATGATACAACGACGCATAAGATACATTCGAGGCAGTGCGTGACAGGACCATCAGACTACATCAACGCTGCATAACCGACGAATTCCTCCCATACAGCCTCACGCACATGCATGCACGCCGGGCACTCGTTGGTACATGGGCGCCGGTGTGTACCCCCAACAGTACTTGCTAGCACGGCCATTCGGTCGAAAGCCGTGCCAAATAACTTGATGCGTGGGTCCCACGACTCCCACTGGCCGGCTGGGAATGTCGGATACGAGCTGTAATAGGCCATCCAGAAGAGATCGGCTGCCCAGGCGGCCTCGGGTGACGAGGCGTCTGCGGAAATGATCCAGCGTTGGATTTCCTGCGTGAGCGTGACCCAGTGGGATCGTTGGAGGTGGTCGAAGCTGGAGGGAAGGGGGAGGAAGGTGATTGTGGGCACCTGCTTAATCTGTATGACAGTTAAGAAATGCAACGAGACACGACGTCAAGGAGACTCACCACGTCCGACTCCTCGTCCTCTGGCTCGAAGTACATGGGGAGGACTTGAACAATGGGAGTGATCCAACATGCTAGGTGTGAGGGTATCGAGATGAATGCCTCGAGGGCCTGAAATGACAGGTAAGCGGTATACGAAGTGAGGGCGACGACGACACGTACCAATTTGGAGCTGACCATTTCTGCTGGTAACGTGCCACGGAAAGCGACGTCGAATCGAATGGAAGAAGGGGTTGCAGAAGTGGTTGTGCGAAACAGAGGGACCGAGACATTGGTCTTGACGGTGTTCATGGTGGTGACAGAGAGAGACAGAGAGAGAGAGAGGCAGGCGACGAAAACGAGGTAGCAAGCGCTCAAATAATCTCACGACCCTAAAGCGGCAGGCCTGGAACATCCTCGATGAACACGCTGCTCACGCGTCCTCTTTCACACCGCCCTGCTCAAATGTCTAATGCGAAATCCAAGAAAATTGATCCAGCCGTATATAGATTTGCCAGAGGTGATTTATATGAATGTCTTGTTTGCCCTCGTAGATCGGGCATCGTCCCAACAATCAAGCGTTCGAAGCTCGATGGACACTCAACCTCAACAAAACACCGTTCCCATCTCGCGCAGAAGACATACCGTACTAGTATGCCTGGCCCAAAGCTGCCGTATGTCCTTTCAATTTATGTTTCTCCTCCGCTGTCCCAATTCTACCCAGCAGCACTCCAGCCACCATCCCCGAGCACCCGGCAGCGACTGAAGTCGTTCAGTCCCAGCCCACACCCCGCAGCGCACAGGACAGCATCCCATGCAGCGCACGGACCATATCGTTAGCGGCCGACAATGCCGCTTTTACATTTTCTTGTGATCCTAGTCCGCTATTGCTTGACGGCGTCGCGGATGCTTCGCTGCTGTCTCCCAGCGGCTCATTGCACGCGATGGAGGTCGAAAACACACCGGACATCCCTCCTACAGAATACGCCCCCTACCCACCGTTGAATCTTGATCCTACGGTAGACATGCACATAGACGACATCCGCGCGGTACTTGATGCCGCCGATGCCGGTTCATTACCTGAATTCCGCATCGCAACAGACGCAGATATGGACGAAATTCACAGAGCACTTTCCAGCCTGTTCTCGGATGTCAACGGTCCTCATGTCGAGTCCGAGATGACCGATGCACCTATCCAAGAGCTCTGGGACGGTCTTCGCAGCTCGCGCATTTTGAACACACCGCTCGCAGGGGCCTATAATGAAGAGCTGCCGCTGGGATACCATGACGGAGGGTCAGACGAACAGGGAGCTGATGGAGATGGAGTGTATGAGGACGTCTCTCGATTTGATGAAGATGGTGCGTACACAGATATTCGTCGAGATGTCGTGTCATCATGATTGGTTCTTTCAGCTGTACCAGAGAACAGGGATGCGGATGGAGAAGAAGCCGACGAATCTATACAAGAGCAGCCGACCGCCGATCCCTTGGCCGGGCCCCCGCTAACCGCTGCAGACAAAGCTGCGGCACGATTCAAGCTAGCCGAGGAGGGTGCTCCCACTTATCCATGGCCTTCGATGGCCGTACGTACCTCATATATATCTCTCGTGACGATTTCTAATCATCTTCAAGATGTTTCTCACCGACACGTTGTTCAGCTCACCTCGACTACAATTCTCCGAAGCCCAAAAGATCGCTGTCTTACAATGGGCGCGGGACATGGATGCCGAAGACGTACCATCGCTTTACGCACTTACAGCGTGCCAGAAGAAGATCAAAATGTTGGTTGGAGACCCTACGGAGAGGGTTATCTCGAAGTCGGGCACGATATTCTATATCAACGACGTTGGAAAGGCTATTGCTAAAGTACGTTACACAAGTCATACTTCCGCTTCATTGCTCACGATAATTTCGTAGGACTACTCAAACCCACTCACACGGTTCTCGATGGATGATTATCCTATCGCCTCGCCAGATATGAAGACCATATTCATGTCGCAGGTTCATCACGGCGGAAAGATGCTACGGGATCTTCCTGCGGAGCTTGGACCGCCGGTCGTCCGCGTCAAGGGTGAACTCTTCTTCGTCAAAGAGCTTCTTATGCTCGAATCTGGCGAGTTCTTTATACCCGAACGGTACTTTCGCCTGCCGAAAACGACCACTGGTCAACCCGGAGAAATAATGTCTCTGGGCTGGGAAGTGAGGGATAGTGCAGTACGTTCTTTTCGTGTTCGCGAGTGGTCTTTGGTAATCACCTTGACTAGCACGGCTTCATCATCGACACGGCGTCGGACAAAAAGATGTTGGTGCATACCGCCAATTTCTCCCAAAGCTTTGCCGAGCTTTCTGCTGGTGCTGACACGCCAATACTGTTCGCCCGTGAGTTGCGACATTTGTTCCGAAACATTCATACTTACAGATATTAGCATGTTCCGTGACATGGACTGAAAGCATGCCACATCCTTTTCGGGCAAAAGCGAACGGTCGCATGGTATATTCAGTCCCTCTGATTGTGTTCATGGATGACGTTTCGGGCAACATCACAAAGCAATGGAACAAACACCACGTCGTTTATCTCTCTAATGCGAACATGCCCCGTGAAATGCTCGATAAGGAGTTTTGCATACGATTTGTCAGTTCTTCACCTCACGCATCTCCGATGGAGCTCATGGATGCTCTATGCGAGTCTATCCGGTGAGTAAATTTTTACTACACATTTTAACCAGGTCTTCATTGTTATTAGGAAAGCGGGAGATGGGGGGATTATTGCATGGGACTGCGCAGCTGAAGAAGAGGTTATACTTCTCCCGTATGGCCTTCTCTGGGCTGGCGACAACCCTATGCAGGCCGAAGAATGCAGCCAAGCAGGCCTAGCATGCAATTTCTTCTGTCATACCTGTCATGCCGGAGGTACAAAGAAGTACAAGCGCTCTGACGAGGGCTATCTCAAGTTGTTTATGGTCAGTCCAGCCGTGTATCGTGGTTCGGAATCCAAGTACATCCTGATATTTTCCTATTAGCCTGGCGAGCTACGAAAGCCCGCCGCAACAAAAGCTGAGGTTCAGCGACAGCTTGGTGAGGCTTTGCTGTCAGGCGCCGAGGGGAAACATGCAACGTCCGTGCGTGCAACAGGTATTAATGACAGTTCAACCAACGCAGTCTTTGCTGCGCTTGCCAGCCTTGGCAAAACCCTGCGCAAGAAGGTTGATGGTAACTCAGTACCGGAGGATGCTGTAAAAGCCGCTCTTGAGAAGGAGATGGATTTGTGGCTAGGGAAGTATACAGTCGAGCAACGGATAAATCCGCTTTTGGGAATGCCAGGTCTGTTTATATCACTTTCGCTTTGTCTCTACTCAAATTGTTTGTCACTCAGGAGTTGATATCCACCAAGATACACCCACAGAAATCTTACACACTATTCTCATTGGTGTTGTGAAATATTTCTGGGCTCAAACCGTCACTATAGTCGATAAGAAGGGTGATCTGGGCAAATTCAGAACACGCCTTGCTTCAGTGAACAGCTCTGGGCTGCGTGACGCAGACCTCCGTGCTGATTACATTGTTGCTTATAGAGGTGGCTTGATAGGAAAGCATTACAAGAGTCTTGCCCAGGTTATGCCATTTCTTATCCACGACCTCGTGTCAGTGGATGTTCTTCACGCTTGGGTCAGCATTGGCTCACTTGTGGTACTCCTATGGCATACTGAGATAAACGACACTGAAGTGTACCTTGTGCGTATTTTTTGAGGCTTGGTATTACATTATACTGAATAGATTTCAAGGCGGAACTATCCCGAGCAATCGAAGAATTCCTCGATATCACGTCAAAATGTGCACCTAGCATCATTTTATCACGCCCGAAGTTCCACTTCCTCGTCCATCTCCCTGCGTACATCCGGCGATTTGGTCCTGCTGTTCTATTTTCCACAGAGCGATACGAGTCATTCAATCACATCTTCCGCCTTGCAAACATTTACAGCAACCGCCAAGCTCCCAGCCGTGACACTTGCAGGGCATTTGGAGCACACGACATCGTCAAACACATTGTCAGTGGCGGCTTTTGGTTCGAGCCTACACTCAAAAAATGGGTCCGTGCGGGTGTACGCATCCGCCAGCACCTCAACGACCATCCGGAGCGTGGTCGTCTTGTCGGATTGACTCAAGAATCAGCACCCGTGATTGGTGCGTACTCGTTTCTTTTGTTGTACAACTCTAATAGTAGCCGTACTAGGCAAGGCACGGTTTGCAACTACACAGCGCGATACTCAAAGGAAGCTCAAGCCTAATGAGTACGTTAGCTGGGAATCGACTGTGTCAGCGAAGGCACAGCACGCTCACGTTGAACAACGACACGCCAAATTTATTGCCGCGAAATCCTTCGTCACGCAAAATGGAGACGTGGCCCACGTCGGCGACCATGTTGTCTATACAAAGAAGGCTGACATGACGGTCAGTACGCCTTCGCACGCTCGCAGTACAGAGCTCACCCATTTTGTAGGCCTTGATTGGCCGCGTCGCAGAGATACTCGTGCCGCCAAACTCAAACATGGCGCGGTACGTGGCGGTACAGAAGCTGGGCTTTCTGGGAGCATTCCATGCGAAGCTTCATCTCCCAGTCATGCAACGGACGACGGAAGTCGAGGCCGTAAAGCCAGATGTAAGCTTAGGTTTACATATAGTCCAAATCAAACTCACCCGATTATTAGGAAGTAACAGCCACCGTGAACGTGCAGCATGACTGCATTTTCGGCCGTTGCAAGGACACCCGTCAGCTCCCTGTCCGACATGAACGTGAGATCACAACGATAACGCACACACAAGTACAACATACCGAGTCGGACGATGACCGCTTCATTCTCAATTTGTCCGCGATTCATAACTACTGCCACACGATCAAGGCCGTACCGGAACACCTACGAAAACGGCCCAGCCTAGTCGATGATTCGCGCTTATTGAGATTGAATGCAGCACGTATCTTGCAGCAGAAGAACCGTGATAATGAGCTACCCCCAACAAAACAAAGTATCAACGCTCACGAAACAAATGTGCAAGACAATGGCCCACATACCGACGATGGCAGAGAAGAATTGGAGCTCGAGGGCGGTTCAGAAGATGAAGAACTTCGTGATATGATGCCGGAAGAGGGCGCGCAAAGCCACGAGCAGGCGCCGGTATTGGATGGGGGAGGAGATGATGGGCAAGGACGCGGGCGTGGTCGTGGTCGTGGACGAGGGAGAGGTCGTGGTCGTGGTCGTGGTCGCAGTCACGAGGGACAAGGAGAAGTGCCTGGGCGTGGTGGGCGCAGAAAAGGAAAATCACGCGAACTAGAGCGGACCACGGGAATCGAAACACCGTCGCCTTTATCAACTCAGCCCGAACCTTGGTTCCTTCCACCAACACTCATCCCGCCGTCGCTCCCTCATCCTACAACCTCTCTTCCACAACGCCAACGTTCGCGGCCCACGATACACCGTACGGCGCACTCCGCACAAATGTCCTCAACTTCAACTGCGGGCTCATCTGCGATGCCGATAGCGTCAACATCGCAACCTCCAGCACCGCCTCCTCCTCCTGAACAGTCGCCATTCGCAGAGCACCAGTACTATCTATCGACATTTTACGGTCACGCTCCCTCATCTACCTCACCCTCGACACCCGTCACCTTCCCAGCTGACTTCTATTACAGCCCCCGACCCCCGTAGCATATCTCATGTATGCGTGCAATCCCGAGTTTCCCCAGGAGACGGCAATCCCATCCTACGATGAACGCCACCAGAATCTGCCGCCCGCCACCTCACACCCGCTCGCTGGACAAAATCACTGGCGCCTCGCTATCGCCATCCGCGCACGGACCATCTCGCTTGAGGCTCCGGCTATATAAGGCGTGGACCCTCTTTGCGCACGACCAGAGCTACTCCTGTCGCTCGTTCCACTCTTTTGAATTTCTTTGCTCTTCAACTTCCCATGTCGTCCAACCACCGTTCTCAAATGTCGGTTTTCCGTGCCTTCGGTGCCTCCAGCAACCCCGCCCCGTCCGCTGACGGCTCTGAGCCTCCCGCTGGGCGTGCCCCCAGTTCAGCAGGCAGGGACTCCATCCTTGGTCGCCGACAACGTGGTGCCTCTGTGGACGTCGAGGATGTGCGTGCCGCGAAACGGCTTGAATCGTTCACTGTCAGGACCGCCCATGAATACGGCATCCCCAAGGACGACTTGATCGCCTTCTCGATGGTACGTAATGTACGCTGGCAGCCCGTGAACATCGCTAACGTGGAAAGCTAGCTTTCCGACAGGGAGATGCTGATTACCATCCGGGCTGAACAAACGGCCATGCGCAGGGCCAAGGAGCTTGACGAGTCCACAATAAAGTTGCGCTCTGGGTCTTTTGCTGTGCGTGTTTTACCCCATTCTGCACCTGCACAACTAACGTGGACCACAGGCGTTGCTACGGCGTCGTGTGTTGGCCTGCTTGTGCTCGCCCAATATCACAGCGTACGTCACCGACGAGATCAACGACCATGTCATGAGTATGATCTGCCAAGACCCTGCCGCTTTCAAGATCCCCGTCGGCATCTTCCACGACCCCGACCTGGCAGAGGAGCTCGCAGCGAAAGTGGGGGCGGCTATGACCAAGCAGCGTAGCAGGCTGAGAGCAACGGTGAGTACTCTGTTACCGATCAGTCTAGATGTGTACCCTCATGCTTTTCTAGCTTATTGCCGGCATCGAGCAGCAAATCCCTATTGCAAGCCTCACCAAGAGGATGGTCGGAAGGTCTAGCGTCGAGATCACGGCTGCCCATTGGAGCCGTGTCGCGTTCCTGGTATGTTACATGTTTGCATGTCGTTTCGATGCTGATTCCATTGCCTGCAGCGCAAATGTGTCCGGATGTTCAACCTGGAGGCCAAGAAGAGCATCTGCGACGACGCTCTCGCTGTCAGCGCCAACAGTGCTGCCCCCGCACCACAGGGTCTCGATCCCAACATCGACCCCTCCCTCCAAGACCCCCGGCCTCAGCCTGCATCGAGGCATGACGACGACGACGACGACGACGACGTCGAGGACGGCGAGGAGGCTGGTGAGGGGGCTGCGGGCTCATCTTGGGGTCACAATGAGCTCTGGATGTATGTCGACGACATCCTCGCCAAGATTCGTGCAGCTGCCCGTGTCCACCCCACCCTCGACTACCAGCAAGCTCTCGATGAGTGAGTCATTGGTCTCTTGGCGTAGCATCATACAAATCATCCGCAGGGAATGGATCCTGACGTATCAGCAGGACATCTCGCAGTACCCCATGGCCGATCCCCCCCGCGCTGTCCCCCTCCAGTCATCTCAACCCTGGCAACGCATCATGGAGTCGACTCTCCAATGGGACAAGGCGTAGGATGGGCCCCCGATTTTTATATACCATTACTACTAACTTGTTCGCCACGCTCGTTTATGCTGTCTCCCCCTCTGCTTACCGTACGTCTGCGTATTCTGTAATTACTACCGTACTGCTACACTATACATTTTCTATCGCTTCACCACTACAACGTCCCTCGTGCCCTCAGCACACCGTGCCCCGTGCCACCAGCGTGCCGTGAGTAAGCAAATAAAAATAGCCGGCCTGCTATTGGCGGTTGACCCATATTGGCGCCGCGTGGAGAAAGACCGACGTAGCATCCAATCGGACGGTTGCCAAGACATCCCATGAACAAACACTGGAGAGTGCCAGCATGGTGGGACGACCGATATGAACCGTCACTCAATGTGACACTGAGGTACCTCAGGGAGTTTGTCGCAGCTCAACCACAGTGCGCGAGATTCAGACTCACCGGCGGTAACAGCGTTGAATGGTAGCAAACCTTGCTGGTATCCGCCCCGGTCACTGATCAAAACCCTCGGTGATTTTGGTTCAGGCCGCTATCGTGCGCTGTCTCGCGCTATTGCTCGGCGAAGACCGAAGTTTGAGCACGATCGCGCGTGCTGTAAGATATATGGATTTGGACTTGGTCAAAGTTGAGGTCGCAACAGGGCACCATCGCGCGCCGGCACGTCAGGTGTGAAAACAAAGGTCAGCATGCCATTGCGTGCGACGGCGCACTATATGAGACTGTGTTTTGGTCGAAGTGCCGGCAATCCCGTGCGAGCGCGCGCAACAGCACGTGATGGTGCACAATTGCAGGCAATCGCACAGTGAAAATCCCGGTAAGGTGGTCTTTGTCCGGCAAGAGCTACCATACAACACCCAGGGAGATATGCGTAGCAGTCTTGTAGTTGGTACCAGAACAATTGACGCACCATGAAGTACGGCCGCACAGACCCCAAATAGGCGCCTAGTGGCTGCGTAGTATGGTCGGCTTTTGAGCGTTCAACACGGGCGCCCAGAAAGATTGTCGCGGTCGCAATTGGATGATACCTGAGCATCGTCACACATACTATGACAGTTGGGAGCAGCGTCCGAGTTTGGCCGCAGGATACCGCAGAATCCGCGCGAGATTATCAATTCATCTCTGGTTTTGCATCGGATGTGCTCGCGGGCCGTCTCGTGGGCAGGGTGTCACGATAGCGGGGAAAAGTATTGTCACAGATATTATATAACATTCCTGGGACGACCGATCAAAAACAGGTCAAATTGACGACCCCCACACTCGGGGGTGTACCCAAGGTGTCTTTGTCGTTACGCAGGGCGTCTGCTCCTATGATGGTGAACGTCTTCCCTAATTTGGCTGTTGAAGGCGTCGTGACGCGTCGTGAACTCTTGCTGTCTTGAATTTTATCTCTCCTGGGGCCGTTTATGGCAGACTGCGACTCTTCCGCCGTCCGTCTGCCTATCATCCCCCTGCTCATCCGAACAGACCACGGGGGGCTTGGACGATGGCAGAGGCGAATCCAAAGGCTGCGACATCGCCGGCGCGTCCGACCACGGCAAAAAACGATAAACCCAACTCGGAGAACGGTACGTATATTTTGCGTCTGTATATGCGCATTTAATAAGCTCGCAGTCGCCCGCATCACTCAGACCCTGCAGGTACTCGTTTTTTGCCATACTAAAATCGCGTTCAGACGATGCTGACCTTGACGCGATGAGCCGATCGCAGGTTGCGTCGCCGCCACTTGGCTACAACGATAGTGACCCAAATCGCGACATCCCGAGGCGATGCAAGAGCCTCCGCGCCAAGGAAAGCCGAAAAGGCCTTGTTAGACGTCGGGGGCCGCCTGTGTGATTTATCACAAGCGGAATGGATCTGTGCCTTGGAAGTTGGCCTTTTGCAACAAGTCCTCGCTAGTATCTTCGATGGTGGTTTCTGCGGCAGCGCAGATTCCGAAGTTTACCAGTGGAAAGACTCTCCGCTGTGCCATTTCTATAGCATGGTGAGCGATTTCAACGTTTATGTCGCTGACTTGCCAGTGATCGTTGACTCTGCGTGATTTGCAGAGATACGCCTCCGCCGTCTTGCTTCTGTTCAGCGAATGTTGCCTGCAGCTTCACGCGGTGCTAATTACGCCGAAGGACCAGGTGGAAGATTGGACCGAGGAGGATACGCGGACCCTCGAAAGCGCAGCGCACATGGCAATGGAGTGTTCGCCGCGATTCTGGCAGCTCGTTCACAAGTTCAGGGAGTCGCTCCTAAGCAACATGTACGAGAGCGTCACCTACCTTGTTGACGACATGGACAACACTTGCACTCGACTTGCCATGTTCGCCTCATGCGTCCTGAAACTCCACGAACATTTTAACCTGTACGTGCCTGTCTCTGTGTGGGAATCTGAGCTTACGCCTAGTTTGCATTGACTTAAGCCCGTTCGATTACACGCACGGCGTTGATCAAGAAGTTACGCTCTTCCTACTGTGGATGCGTTGCGTACAAAGCGATCATGGCGACTTAGCTTGGTGGCCACTCAATCCAATGTTAAGGTTACTTTGGAATAGGACCAACGACACGCATCTCGATGTCTTTTGTCAACGAGTGGCTGCCGAGGTGACTCTATCAGTCTTGACGCAAGTCTTCTGCAAAATGTACACAACGAATTCTGACGACGAGAGCGATTTGTTTGGGATCTTGTGGCTCCACGGCTCGATCGTCGGAAGTATCCAGAAGAATGACTGTCGTATCAAAGCGCTGGACTACGCAACGATCTCGTGTGTACTCGCCGCGTGTCGACGCTATCTGTGTAGGGGGAAGACGAGATACCAGGATGTAGAAGTCATTTCGGCGATGCTGTTTTGCATGAGGTGAGTGTCGTGATAACCGACTGGTTTTCCAAGACTGATTCCTTGGCTGGTAATAAGGGGGCCGATGAACCAGTGTCTCAGCGGGCATCGGGCGTATCTCAAAGAATGGGTTGTGCTTGCACTCGTCGTTCATTTATGTGCGGCGTTCCCCGATATAATTCTGAATCCTGCGAAACCCGGCCAAGAGGCACCCGGTACGTCACGGCGGTCTCGGTCTCACTACGTGGTCCGCCTCTCAACTCTTTTGGTAGGGGCATATTTCGAAGAAGCGCTGAAGAACTGCACACGGATGTTCCTGGATCTCAAAGTCTCACCGCGCCCGCTACCGTCCTCACCGATTTTCAACGTGCTTCGTCGGTACACGCTGCAATGCTGTGAAGACCTTCTGGAAGACGCAAGGACACATCCCGTCATTGGTAACCGGAAATGGAACTCCTTCGTGTCTCGATGGCGGAAACTAGTCGAAGTTCTTCCGCGGCCGACACACGAGGAAACGGAGGATGAAGCATGGCGGATCACATCTCTCAAACGCTGCGCGTGGACGAAATGCGCCTGCAATGTGTTCAAACCTGCACACCGCATGCGAGTGTGTACTGGTTGCCACGCTGTCGCCTACTGTGGCGAGAAGTGTCGCGAAAAGTGCGTCCTCATGCCGAAATCCTTTCTGGCCCTTTCTGAGCGTTCGTGCCACAGGGATTGGATTCAAGGAGCGCACAATACACGTTGCGGAAGATTCAGACGTTCCTCGGTGTGACATACGCTGCTCTGTAGACACAGAAATTGTCGAATGGGTCTCGAATGTTCTACGATTTGGCGTTCGGCGCCAGGTACCCATGATGCGGTGCAAACCTGTGCTGATGTAGCTCTTACTCGCTCCTCTACGTGTTTGCTTGGGCCCCGCAGGACGACAGACCACAACGCTTCGACGGAGATGCCACGCGATCAAGCCGTCTCCTCCGACATTGGATACGATGATACAGAGGAACATGAACAAATCGCCGCGGCTGATACATCCAGCGGCAACGCTCATTTGGGGTTTACAGAATCCGTAGAAGGTACGTCTAAGCTCTATATACTGACTGATAGAGTTTGCGTTGAACTAATGATTTTGTTTTGCATCGTAGAATCTGAACTTTCAGGTTTGCTTTTGTTCTAATCAAGCTCAACATCGTCCGTAGTCCTGATGTTCGAATGCACAGATGGTCCGGAGTCGCATTATCATCAATTGGCCCGGGTGATAGTCGACGGATTCGCAGAACCACACGGGGATGTGGCGACCTCTGCTCCTGTAGATATTGAACAAGCCATGGAAGGACTTCACATAACTTTGGATACGCTAGGTGTCGACCGGTGGGTCGGTATCTTCGAATCCGGCTTCATGCAGCGACTTTTCGACTGTATTTTCGATGCGGACTTTTGTGGAAGTTCGGAGCAGACGGTCCATGGGTGGAAAGACAATTCACATCCCCCATCTTTTGGAGCGGTGAGTCCAGCATGAGTTTCTGTGCCAGATAAATTTGGATTGACTGCCTTCCCAGAGGTTCTCGGCGCTCATTCTGCACGTTTTGAGCGAATGTTGCGTGAGGCTGGAGGCACTATTGACCCTGCCAAGATGGCGAGAGGAACAGTCGGTCAAGCGAAACATGGGGATCCTCGAATCAGCTGCGCACGCAGCCATAGAGAATTCATCACGGCTTTGGCAACTCGCCTTCAAGTTTCGAGAGTCGCTTCTAAGCCAAACATATGAAGATATCACATATCCTATTGGTGACGCCAGAAATACTTATACTCAGCTCACGTCCAACGCCGAATATATCACGAGGCTGAAACGACATTTGAACCTGTACGTGATATTCGCCCCATGTCTCCAAGTTGCCTTCTAATTTATGTTATGTGCAGTCCCCTCACATATTCGCATGTCTATGAGGAAGCGACACTCTTACTGCTGTGGCTACGTCGCGCTGGACTCGAGTCTCGTTTGGGTGTGCAAGCACTTGCCTGTTTAGCACCATTACTCTGGGATAAAACCGAGAAAGAACGCCAACGTCGTTTTTGTGAACAGATCATCCCGGAATCGACAACTCTCCCGGCATTAAACCAGGCCTTTTGCAAGCACTACAAAATCGAAACTTGGCATGGCCAAGATGTATTTGCGATGGTATGGATCCACGCTCTCATCATCGGCAATATTCAACATCGCGATCGCACTATCGACATCCTCGACTACAAGACCATTTCTTGCGTGCTCGCGGCATGCCAACGTCAGATTTGCAGGGGTGGCTCGAGAGAACAAGACATACGGGTGATTTCAGCGATGCACTGTTTCATGACGTGAGCGCAGTCGCAAACTCTGCACTTTCGCACTAACGTTTTGTTGGCTCGCTCTTCAAGGACGCCGTTGAATCAGTGTCTTCGCTATACCCCGCCGAAGTTCAAGGAATGGCTCGCTCTTGCACTCGCCATCTCTCTATTCGTTGGGTTCCCCGATACCATTTTGAATGCCGTGATACCGAGCGAGGAAGTATCTGGTTCGTCACGTCGTGATCCGCAGTCCGGCTAATTCTGACGCGTCTTTAGCACAGTATTTTCATGACGTTACACATGCGTGCTTACTGATGTTCGACTCCTACAAGAATTCACCGCGCACACGACCGGTCTCGGCGTCTTTGAACATGCTTCGCCGATACACATTAAGTCGTGGCGAAGAAGTTCTGGAGGAGGCGCGAGCGCATCCCATTCCAGACAACGAGAAGTGGAGTTCAAATTTATCCTTGTTGCGAAAACTAGTTAGGATGCTGCCGCAGCCAACTCACGAGGATAAGGAGGAGGTCGTGTCGCTCAAGCGCTGCGCGTGGGAGAAATGTTGCTGCCACGTGTTCAAGCCTGCGCACCGCATGCGAGTGTGTGTTGGCTGCTACGCCGTCGCATATTGTGGCGAGAGGTGCCGCGAGAGGTGTGTATCTCTACAGACTCCATCCTTTGCGCATCGTCAACAAAAATTTTCCAGGGACTGGGTTGAGGGAAGCCACAGTACACGGTGTAGAAGGCTCAAACATTCTTGATCTCAAACTATGGCGGTGCTTCTGGTACGCATATCATGCATTTTATCCAATTGCATGAACTGATGTCGTACAAGAGTAGACCGGCGCTGCGCGACAGGAGTCTCGGAGGCTGCTAGATGACTCGAAAGGTATTTGTATGGAGACCTCGTGTTCAACGACCGTGGCCAAAAAGGATGTCGTATTACTCCCCGCGACTATGATATTCATTAATCTCTAGAACGAGCATTGATTAATTTCAACCGCTAGGTCAGGCATACAAATAGGCAAGGCTTGGCCAGTTGTTGGTTACTTACCCACCCCACGCATCTAACTCGTATTCCGAAGGATACTTTCTTCATGGCATACGGCGACTCCGACTCATTCTCCCGACTGTTCAACGACAGCGCAGGTCCATCGTTCACCATCCCTCACAACTCTGGCGAAGCTGATCCCGACGATGCTTACACGCCGGAGACCCCACTCGATTTACACCAGTGGGCCAAGTGGATGACGGGACAAGTCGCAGAGGCTCGCGAGTACCTGAGGTCTTCCTCCCCTGCGCTCGCTGCACAGAGCATCGAGCGTCTCGACATAAACTTGTCTCAGCTCGACGCAGCGACGTGGGCCTTTGTCATCAACGCCGGCCTTTTGGAACTGTCGCTCGACATGATTTTCGACGGCGATTTCTGCGGAAGCCCAGAGGCCATGGTCCACACGTGGAAAGACTCTTCACAGAAAGGCGAGGTCCGATCGCGAATGGTGAGTCCTACGACGCCCACACCTAAGATGTTCGCTCAATGTACTTTCAGCGATACGCTGCCCGGGTTGTCAACATCTACGGCCAGTGTTGCTGCTGCCTGTACAGTTTCGTTGTGCATGGTCCGGCCGGCGAGTGGTATAGCGAATGCATATCAGGGATTGAAACAGCTGCGCAGGTGGCAATCGAGAACAACTCGCGGTTTTGGCAGCTCGCCTACAGGTTCAGGAAGTCACTCATCGCTATGAGTGGGTCGTGTCCTATCGCGTCGATTCCCGGCAATCCGGATACCATCAACGCGCAGCTTGTAGGCATAGCTTCTCACATTGCGCAGGTACAAGTTGGCCTGTATATGTATGTGGTTCCGTTCATGATGCTGAAGTCAACCTAGACTCACAGCTCCGTTTTAAGTCCCTTTGCCCAGACACCTATCGACCAGGAGCTCGTACTCTTGCTTCTCTGGGTCTATTGCAGTAAAGATACTCCCGACACCTCCCTCCTGGCGTTATTGGCACTGGAATTGCTGCTTCTAGGAGGGGGAGGAGAAGAGCGCCGATCCCTCTTCTGCCGACAAGCCCTTTCGGACGTGACGACGCCACACGAGATACATCAATGTTTCTGCCGTCACTACAAACGAGAGATAGCGTCTAATCATCACTTGCGCACTCTTTTCTGGGCCCATGGCTTCATCTCTAGTGAGCTTCAGAAGATGAGGATCAAAGTACTGGACTATACTACTCTACCCTATGCTGTCGCGGCGTTTCGGCGCCAGCTGTGCAGAGGAGAGTCCGAACTGCTCACCGGGGAGGTATTGCGTATGATGCTACGGTACTTGACGTGAGTGTAGTCTGTTAAGAGCCAGTTTTTTTTGAGCTGACTATCGGTATGAAAAGGGTACCTCTCGCCGAATATTCGGCTGATACTACGTTGGTGTTTTCGGAGCGGCTTGCGCACGCGATTACCGTCATTTTAGGCGCGACGTTCTCATGCTTGATCCTCCTCGCGGATTCAAGATCACATGCAGAAGAGCGTACGTGCTCATGAATCAATTTCTCGTCGTATGTATCTGACACACGTTTTAGGTAATAATCTTCGTAGCGTCATCGAAGCTTGCACGCGCACTTTCATCGCCAAGCAAAACTCCGAGTCGTCATCCCGGTCACGCACACGGCCCGCCTCTCTAGCTCTAAGTATGCTACGCCAGCACACCCTACGACACTGCAAAGCCGTTTTGAAGGACGTACAAGCACGTTCCATCTCTAGTTACGGACAATGGAGGTTGCTTGTCGTTCGGTGGCGTGGCTTGATCAACGCTCTTCCGAGGCCAACGCACGAGGGGCACATGGAGGACACGATACTGAGGGTTACATCGACTAAGCGGTGCGCTTGGAAGGAATGCTGTTGCAGTGTTTACAAGCCCGCCCACCACATGCGGGTCTGCACTGGCTGCCATGCTGTGGCGTACTGTGGCGAGAAGTGCCGCGAGAAGTGCGTTTTCGTATCTAGCGTTCCTCTATTGTCTTCTGACCATCTGGCCTACAGGGACTGGGTTGAAGGAGGGCACAATTCCCGGTGCAGAAGACTGAATCGTTCTCGAGCGTAGCTTACGGAGAATCCTTCCAAGTCTAGTGTAGCGCAAGCACGATGAATGACAACTTTGGCGACTGTATTCACTAGTGCGGGCGGCGACGGCGGTACTCTGAAGTTCACTTACGCAAATTGTATAGTGAACCACACGGTTGTAACTTACTAGTACTGTTGGTCGAGTATTCAACTTCAAGAACGCCTCTGATGGGTCGGACTTCGAATGACAGGTGCCATTTTGGGCTGCGTTAGCGCCCCATACACGTGATGCTGTCGAATCTCGGGAGGGTGGGTCAGAGAGGGATATTCCACCTCTATACGAGCACCATATGTCGACTTCCAGTTTACACCCAGAAACCTTGGATTTTTATGGGATATCTAGCAGTAGTGAAGATCGGAATGATCCAGAGGCGTCGTTACGCTCGCAAGATAATCGCGATGATGGTACGAATAGAGTCAGTACGTAGCCTTCAAGCCCAGAGCTCACGTTTGGTTCCGTTGTAGAGTCGAAACCAACAGGTACCACCACTCTTTGGCCCAACCTCTTTGGTGCTAACATCTGTGAGACCAGCCACTACTCACCGAACGGCAAAGGCGTTGATGGATGAGCTCGCAAGATGCCGTCAGCAAATGAAGACACTCGCTACGATGGATGCTCAACTTCGTATGGGCAGTCTTAGCCTCTCTCTTCGCCAACAAAGCCACGTTGTGTGGGCAGTTCTCTTCAAATACAGCATTATGCAACTAGCTTTGGACGTGACATTCGATGCGGACCTATGCGGAAGTCCGGCAGCGGCAATGCAGTGGTGGGGAAGGAGCCCTCAATCGAAACCATACAGCATGGTAGGATCTTGATTCCTGGCTGATAAATCTATCCTCAATTGATGCGCTTTTCAGAGATATGTCGCCGGTGCTATAGACGTTCTCGCTCAATGCTTCCTACGCCTGTGTATCGTTTGCACGTCGAAATGGGGCCAGTCGCAACCGTGGCTTACCGAATTCGCGTCAGAACTCAACTACGCGGCCAGATGCGCGATAGATCGCGCTCCACTTTTCTGGGAACGCGTATACAAGTTCAGAGAGACTCTCTTGAGTGAAGAGTACGAGGCAATCACATATCCGGCCGAAGATGGGCGGAATACTTGCAGCGTGCTTGCAGCCACCGCTACGCATATTCTGATACTGAAGCAGACCTTCAACATGTACGTGATGATATTCCCTCAAACACCGGACTTACCTGCGGCTCATTATTCACAGCACATTCACCCACTCCCCTGTCGACCTAGAACTCATGCTTCTCGTACTATTCATACGCAACGTTAACCAAGCCTCCGATTTCGATCTGGAACCACTCATGACACTACGAGAACTACTCCAGTCAAACGACTCATCGAACATAGGCCGCTTCTATTCGAACGTTTACACGGAGGCGACAACTCTACCGGCCCTGAACCAATGTTTTCGCACTTTTTATAGAGACGAGCCATGGATCGATGTCGAGTTGTTCTCACTCTTCTATGTCCACGCTTCGATATCGAATGCCCTTTATCGAATCTTTCCGGAGGTCGATGCCATCGATGACACGACTGTCTCCATTGCCTTCGCAGCATGCCGGCGCCAGATATGTAGGGGGACCTCGAAAGAAGATACAGACCGAACATTAGCGGTGACGCTCAATTTCATAACGTGAGTATAAGCTTTACAACTATTCTACTGAAACTCACACCGGATTAGCCCACCTTTAGACAGGAGCTTCACGAAGCACAATGGTGCAATGCCAGAGTGGATTATCCATGCAGTCGTTACTACTGCATGCATGGCTTTCCCGGACATTCTTTTCTCCGCGCGATTAGGCACGGAAGCTCCCAGTACGCCACACCCATCCGCAGCCATTCGTATTCTCACATAATTAGGTGTTTATCTGAGCGATTTAATTCAATTCGGTACTATCGCATTCCAATTTGCCAAGTCGTCACCACACGGGAAACGCGTCTCACCAGCTCTAAACATGCTTCGCCGTCACACTTTGCGATGCTTCAAGGCCCTTATTGAGGGGTCGCGAGTTCATCCAGTCCACGTCCGCAATCATCCAGATCGGGACTCTCTCATGGCCAAATGGCGCAACCTACAGAGAACCCTCCCACAGCCAACATGCGAGGACGTGCTCCGGCACACGTCTATCAAGCGATGCGCCTGGGAAGAATGCTGTTGCAGCGTGTACAAGCCCGCCCATCGAATGCGCGTTTGCACTGGGTGCCACACTGTCGCGTACTGTGGCGAGAAGTGCCGGGAAAAGTACGTTTTCCCCCGAGCTCCTTCATATTGCCTTTGAACGCATGTTTTCCAGGGATTGGCTTGAAGGAGGGCATAAAACACGTTGTAGAAGGCTTGGAGCTTGAAGCCCGGCGAATGTTTGCGTACGATCGCCTCCCGAAGGGTGTACAGCTCGGTTTACTGTACTTCTATCCCATACGCGCATGTCCCGCAAGAGATGACGATTCAATCAATTGTACTTGTATGATCTGGAAATTACGCAGCAACAGATAGCGAATACAATAAATGGAGTCATAAATAATCCCGCCTAGGCCTAATCATCCGAACCATCAATTACTATGGCATTCTCCCGTGCCTCCAACCACGTCGCGAATAGCGCGTCTCTCAGCTCCAACCCTAAAGCGTATCCAACAGGCCAGGGGACTGCGTTGCCAATCTCGCGCTGTATCTAGAACACATCTATCAATCCCGAGATCAAAACAAAACAAAAAACTGACGCTTACCGTTTTCACGTTCATCGTGTCATAGCAATAGAACCGGAAATGGTCGGGGAATCCTTGCGAACGGGCGAGTTCGCGGACAGTGACAACCCGTTTGCACTGCTTCGAGTTAGTTCCATAATATCAGGGGCTGCATTGGATAGACTTACGTATGGATTCAGAACCCAGGACTGCTTCGCTGTCGGTTCGACGTTGGTTACGGTGGTCTGGAAGTAGCCGTCCTTGTCCAGCCGTCCGTACAAGCCCTTTCGGAAGCCAAGACGCGCCACTGCACTCTTCGGGTCCGCGAACTGCCACTCCAGAAGCTCAGCGGGTACGTCCTTGTCTTTGAACAAACCTGGAGGATCATATGGATTAAACCAACGTATCAGGGAAAACGAACGAAACGTACTTTGGTAATCCGCCCTTGGCTCAAGTGGGATCAAAACGACTCGCGCTACGGTGTCTTCCTTGAGCACACGGGTGAAGTGCTGGAGATCCCGTATACTGTTTTCCTGTGCACGCGCCTTCGCCTGGTAAAGCGTTCGCGGAGGGTAGTGGTACCCTCCGGCTTTCGAGCCCTCTGGACGGCAGACTAGCTTTCCCGAGGCCTTATCGCACTTTGCGAGCTCGACGCGCTTGTGCGTCTCTGGGTCCTCACGGGGGCGTTGGAAGGGCTTCCGGGGGTTTGCCCTACACCAAAAATGAACGATTCCTCTAACAACAGGAAATAAAGGGGAATTTACCAATCGAACCTAGGCAGGTCACCAATAGCGTCGTCCACGGTGATATGCCTGAACGGTGCGATGCCAGGCTCGATGTGGATCGGGTGGACGACGAGTCCGTGTGGAAGCTTGACTTCGAGCGCGTCTTTGGCTGGGAAGGCGTATAGCGGTGTTGGGAAGGAAGGCAATGGTTCGCCAAGGCGGGCTGCTATGAGGAAGAAGCGTACACGGGTCTGTGGGGTACCGTAGTGCGCGCTTTGTAACGTTGCAAATCGTACTTGGTACCTACAACGCGATATAATATCAGCGACAGTGTCGAACAGAGCGGCTAGCGGCTTACCCCATCGTCACCATGGCATGGACAAAAAATTTGAGACCACCGGCGGCGATACCGCCTTGGACCTTGTACCGATTGGCCTGGACACCATTGATACCATACTGAAGGAACCCGCGCACGTTCTCGAAGAAGCAGAAGCGGGGTCTCAGGAACTCGATCCATGAGAGAAGGTTAAGCATGAGATGACTCTTGACATCGTTCGCTTTCTGGAACATGTTCAGCCGCGAGTGTGGCTGACTTGAACACCGGAGTAAGTCGAATGGTCTCCGGCTAATATGTGACGACATACCAAGGAAAACCAGCGACGACACAGTCGATGTCCTCGGGTCGGGGAGGCGGCGGAATAGGGGAACCATCTCCAATATTCTTGATCTCGACATTCTTCGAGACTACAGCATCGGGGTACCTCATCTTGACAGCATGTTCAAGGATGACGTTGGAGCACTGGTTGTACACGACCGTCTCAGGCGAGTTCTTCCTGGAACATGATTGAACTCCTGCGAACGGCGACACAAAAGGAGATGCTCACTTGAGGGTCAGCGCAGCAGATGGGGAAATCTCCGCCGCATGCGTAAGCTTAATACACCCCGCGTCTTGCATTGCGAGCGCAAATGTACCAGCGCCACCGAACGGATCGAAGGCGCGTTGTGGTCCCTGCCGGTGACGGAAGTCGTCCCGATCCTCCGATAGTTTGGAGTCCTCCTCGTGGCAATATTTGCAGATCTCGGGCTCTTTTGCGGTGAGCGAGCGCACATTGTGCCAGTTGCGCACGGCAGTGTCCGGGAAGGCGTACTCCGCGAAGAAATGGTACGGAGATTCATCCAGGTAGTGGGTGAATGCGGGCTCGGGGAGTGAAGTGCGGTTCACTACCCTGCAGCGCCGCAAGAGATGCTCGGCGTCGAATTGTGCGGTCTGCATTGTCGTGAAGAAATGACGCTAGGCGCAGTGGTTAGCACACACGCGATCATTGTATATATTTTGGGTCGTACCTCGTCCTTGATTACCTGCCTTGATCCCGTATTCAGGTGCGCGATATCACTAATCCTACCCAACAGATACACGCCAACCATGCAGGCCCCCCGGGCCCTTGCCCTCTCATCGAATTTAAACTGTATGATCTGGCCGACCGCGCAGACCTCGTCGTTCGTCTTGAACATCGCGAAGTCATTGATATGGTATTTGACCCCGCGGTAGCAAAGGCCGTTTTCTATCTCTTGCGGGAAACCCCCTTCCTCGTCCAATGCGTTCCGCATACAGTTGGGACAATTGTCTGGAGGATCTCCCTGGAGAAAACCCGATGGAGTGTCGTTAACTCCCTCAAACCTGCCGTCTTTCTGATTATACGAGAAGCTTCAGTCGAGATGAGATCGCGACCCACGATCAAGGGAAGACGAAAACGCACCTGTAGTGGAAATCGCAATTCTCCCTATCGGGGTCCTTGTATTTTGGGAAGTCCAACAAGCATCCCACACGTCTGACATCGACTTTGGAGATTATTTCTATGGGTAAGTTGTCGCACAGGTCGGTCAGAAAAAGTTCCTTGGGATTATGGATCCTAGTCCGGTCAGCTGTGGACAACCGAAGGACAGCAGAACGACCCACTCCTGCGTGAGCGCCTTCGACGAATGCTCCATCCACTGGACGTGCATTTCATGGGTCTTCTGATCGAAAAATACAATTCGCGCAAACCTGAACGAAATCAGCTATGCCCCTCGGATGATACAAATCTAAGCAACCCACCAGAAATAGTCCGCCAATGTCCGATCCTTCGGCACAGTCTCCCTGTCCACGATTGCGGGAATCTCATACTGTAACCTTCCCGGATAGGCACTCGCAGGGACCGTCACATAATCACCCGCCTAAACGCGCTTGAAGTCAGTCAAAACGATACGACTCACTGCAACTGCGAGCGTACCTTGTACTCCACACCATCGAGTAAGATCGACCTATAGAACTCGTCCTTCCACCGCCCATCCCGCGGGAAGACGATATTCCGCGGCCCCTTCAGCACATTCTGCGCATGTTGTAGCGCCGCAAGAAGCTTGAGGTACCGGTTCTTCTCTTTTGGAAATTGAGGAACAGTCCCCAGGACCTTGAGATTCTCGCGAAAGAGCCCATCGGATAGGAGGAGGACGAGCGGCGTTACAGTTGTCCTGTTCTGATTTTCGGGCCGCAGGACAGCAAGGTCCAGATCGCTATTGTGGAACAACTTGGAGGATATCGTGGGCGCTCTGAGGACGATTGGGGGTGCCGTCGTGGTGGAAGAGGGCCACGGTCTACCCTCAGAGATATCCTTATACAGCTTGGAGCTCTGTGCAGCCCTGTACTGATTATTTTCCTTCACGCTCTCAGTACTGAGAGCATCTAGTATAAGATATCTCTAAGATTGAATTAGCATATCAACGAATCCCTCGTCAAAACTGGTCCTCACCGCGTTCTCAACTTCGTCGCGATCGAAATACTCCTCCACTTCATCGTCGACACGAGTCTTGGTAATCTTCTGCTTGACTTTTGCCCAAGATGCTTCCGGCAATTGTATCGCCTGAGATATAGCCAGCTGTGTTATCCTATGCGGCCGGTAGAAATCAAACCAGATGTCCCGGTACAAATGTAGTGGCGTTTTCAGCGCATACCAAGCGTACTCCGTCTGGATATAAAGTGAACTGACTCAAATCAGCCTTCATTCACGGGACAAAGCACAGCTAAATGGAACACCTACTCATCCCCGCTGTAATCAATCATGAAGTTGAATATGGCGGAGGTGCGCAGGCGTTGGACGAAGCGATCTCGCCTGCCGGACTCGTAATCGTCGTCCTGACCTGCATCTTCTTCGTTGGCGAACACGGGGGTGACCGTCCCGAACGCTTCGAATCGACGGTGGGTTTCCCCCGCGTAGAGCTCGTCGAGGGAGATGAGCTCCTGCTTTCGGGGGTCGAATATGACGAAATGTGTCAGGGAGCGCACGGGCTTGTCGTCGCCTACAAGGTCGTCCAGGTCTTCGCCCATAATGACGGTTGTTCGCGTCTCCTTGATACATTCATAGGAGCCGATATCGAAATCTATTCAAGCCAATGATTCAGCAGCAGCACCCATCCCTACAAAATAAAACAACCAGAAACATACGTCGTGTCTTCGTCGGCTTCGGCCTCTTCTCCGGCTAAACGTACGAGATAAAAGGGCATCACGTCACCATGACTGTAACATCCTTGAAGTGATCAATCGACTGACCCTAGGACTCGGCCTCTCCTCCCTCCCCTCTCTGCGCTTCTCACGCGCCGCGCTGCCATAACGGGGCCCTGCATCGCGGGACGAAGTCGACGCGGAATTGGGAGCAGATGACCCGCTTCGCGACGCGCCTTGTCGAGGAGGAGGCGCAGACAAGGAACTGCTGCGGGATGAGGGATGCTTCGCAAACGGCGAGTTATCCGAGACGACGTCGCGCCGGAGGGCGATCGGCGGGGTAGAGGTATCGTCGGACCCGAAGCTGACCTCGAAGGCGGTGGGTCGTTTGCGCGGGGGCATCGCGGTTGAATTGGAATGGGGTGTCGCGTCGGTGCCAAGGGCAGAAAATGAGATGATAGTTTGTGTGATTCGGACTTGAGTAGATCGTTGAGATTCGTGAAGTAGATTACAGTAGGATGTTGAGAGTAGGCGGCCAAAGCAACTGGCCCTTCAGCTTCAGGTCGGTGTCGACATGGGCGTACAAACAGAAACGCGACGCGGTAATCACGACGCGATACTTAATCAAGCGCCGGTGGACCAATTTCCACACTAACTCGCCTCTCGAAGGGACTTTGCCTGTCGAACGAAGAAAGCAGCGGATAATACAGTGATTGATTGGCCCAAACGTATATACTGGGTTATGTCGTACATTTCATGATTCGAGAAAGAGTCCAGGACTACGCTAGAACAAACAAAACACATACAATGCACACAGGACTCCAAGTCGATCAGGAAACGGCACAAAGGGGAGGGTGGGTGGGGAGAGGAGAGACTGCCATGAGGAGATACGCAACACGGTGCGTGTATATGGGACCGACGGTGGTGACTAGCGAGTGTCGAGGGATCGGCCCCGGGTATGAGCATTAGTGAGGGTGGATTGTAATCTCAGCGTACGCGTCTAGAATACATCTGTGGATGGTGCTTTCGTTGCAAGAATAGGGTCGTCAAATTCATTCCGCTTGGACCACGCCCGCGGCGATAGCATGCGACGGGTCCTCCGGCCCGGCCAGAGCACCCTCTGGAACGCCTGCTGCCAACCGTGCGTCGCCGACCTGGTGGAAGTCTACCAACGGCATGAGTTTGTTGATCGGTACGAGCAAGCAATAAAACATACCGAGAATCTCGCTGTACATCATGACCTTCCAAGTGTCTACCGGTAGGTCTGCGTCGTTGAAACTCCAGTCGAACTTCTCAGCCGCTTCTGGCTCGTCCGTTGAATCGTGGTAAGGAGAGACGTAGTCATGCTCTAGGGATTCAGTCGCGTTGATACGCGTTCTTGGGTCGAACACCAGCATTTTCTCCAGAAGATCGATGGCTGTGTGTGGAGTGAGAGACCATTGGAGTACTACATAGAGCGAACTGACCATCTGGATCCTTGCAATGAAGCTTCTCGCTGAACGGCACGCGTTCCCGCTTTGGAAGACTTTGAACAAAGCGCAGAGTCTACGATTAAGGCTTAGTGCATATTCCCAAGCGTTTTGTACACTGGTACGTACGTTCTCACTGGCAATGGTTTGGATGACGTCCTCTGGTGGCGTACCGAGGAGTTCAGTGATGATGGAAAATTGATGGACGTCTTGAGGACTCATGCGTAAGTGGTATGCCACCAGGTAAAGGGCAAACTATACGCACGATCCTTCCCGGGGAACAGTGGCTTGCCCTCGAGCATCTCAGCGAAGATACAGCCCGCACTCCAGATATCGACCGCTACGTCGTACTTTTGCCATGTGAGCATGATCTCTGGTGCACGGTAATACCGTGTCGAAACGTATCCGGTCATCTGCGGATCTTGGATGCGTGCTAGGCCGAAATCACAGATCTAAAAGATAGGAAATAGGGTGGTCAATGACGTCGTCGTTGTCGTAATGGAAGAAAAAATCTAGATAACACGCAGGGCCGGAACATACCTTCAGGTCGCAGTTCTCGTTGATTAGAATATTGCTAGGTTTCTGCGCCCGACGGTTAATTATAAACGTTTATGCACCACGAGGAATGGACGCACCAAGTCGCGATGAACGACGCCGGCGGAATGTACGTATTTGAGGCCGCGCTAATGACCATATGTGAGCAAACCGTTCGTGAGCACAACACAAATTCTTACCAGTATTTGGTAGAGGAAGTATTGGATGAATTGCTTCTCTAATGGCCGGGAGGTCAACAGGCGGTGAAGGTCTGTGCCCAGAAGTTCCGTGACAAAGTAGCTAAGGGTAGCCCGACGCGATGTTAATCGTCTAGATTGAACAGTGGGCATGAAATTGCTCACATATCCTCCAGAGGAGAAATGAAGACGTCGCTCAAGCTGATGATCTATGGATGATGGTCAAAAAAGCTGTGCACGGGGCCGAGATCACTGACGTACGTTCTCGTGTTGTATGTGCTTGAGGAGCTTGAGTTCTCTGTACGTGCGCTTGCTGAGGACGGGTGTGCTGAAGGGCTTCATGATCTTCTTGATCGCGACCGAAGACCCCGTCAGTTGGTCCTTTGCGGAACTGGCGAGATCGTGTTCAGCATCTCACGCGCCGCGAGTCGCCGCGGGTAACCCGCCAAAGCCACGTACCATACGAGACCGAAAGCGCCTGAAAGTGGAGTAGATGAGGACAGACGACGGCGAAGGTGTTTGAGAGAACATACCCATTCCAACCGGCTGTAGATCGACATATCTCGTGGTAACCTATGAGTAGACGATGAAAGTGAGTAAAATTTGCGAGGGGGAAAGCAGAGGAGAAAGTGCGCGGAGGACATACCTCAAAGGAGGTCCCGAATATGCTCAACTTGACAAACGACATCGTGCGGCGCCGTGGGGAGCACGAGAGAACGTACAGGGGCGGGTGGGGAGTCGGTGCTGGGCAGGCGGGCTGGGTGGTACGTGAAGGAGTGGGCGATGGTGCTGAATTGAGAGGGCCAAAGGTGTACCGTACCTGGTCGTGTTTGGTACTACTTGTCATGCTTATCTAATACGCAGACCCTAACCCGGGCCTCGTCGCCCCTTACTTTGCATCCTCGCGCCGGTATTGCTCTCCCACCTGCCCCTCATTCGGGTGATCCTGCGCGTTATTTCCGTGTCTTTCACCGTATGTTTTGTCTCTGAGAATTTTGGTGCACGTCTGCTATTTGCACGAAATTTTGAGCATTTTCGGGGGGTGCATGACGTGTGTGCTAGGAGCGATTAGCGCCCGATCAGGTCGCGTTACGGAAACGAGAGGCCGTCACAGGACATGCTCCAGCGTACCTGACGACCGGTGCAGGCTCTCGGTGACGCTGCAAACCCGCATGGCCTGCGGTCTAGAACAGCACGCAGACAACACCCGTCGCCGCCGTTGCGGGGCGCAGGGGCGGGCGAGCCCAGGCGTGTCCGCCATCGCGCGTCGGCTGCAAATCGCGTATGAAAATCGGGCGCACTAGAACGCGAGCCTGCGCCGAAGCACGTCATGCGCGCGGCTGAACGCGGGCAGTCGCGCGCCGCTTTCTCAGCCGCTTCTCTCTCCGTCCACCATGTCTATCCTCAGAGCAACATTCCGCGCACGCTCCGTCGTATGTCGCACGCGCTTTCTGTGCCTCGTTCGCACACGCTCACACCGTCCAGGTCGCCCACGCGCGCTTCAACTCGACGGCACCGCCGCCGCCGCCACCACCAAAGGCCAGCACGACCAACTGGCCGCTGTACCTTGCCGGCGCGGGTGCGTAGTCCTCACCCCGACGTTTACAGCATCGTTGACGTGGCAGCAGGTGTCGCCGGTCTTGGTGCCTACGTCTACCTCGACCGCTCCGGCAAAGCTGAGGTCAAGCCCAAGAAGGTGCAGGAGAAGAGCCCATTGGACCCGGACAACTTCGTCGACTTTAAGCTAAAAAAGATCGAGCCCTACAACCACAACACCGCCAAGTACGCGAGTTCTATGTCGTCCTCGACGCTGAGTACTCAATTGGCGTAGGTACATCTTCGAGCTTCCCGAGGGTGAGGCTTCCCTCCTCCCCATTGCCTCGTGCGTCGTCGTCAAGTCCGCCAGCGACTCGGCGAAGCCTCTGCTGGGCAAGAACGAGAAGCCCATCATCCGCCCCTACACTCCCATCTCGCCGTCGGACCAGGAGGGCGAGTTCACCTTCCTCATCAAGCGGTATGACGAGGGCAAGATGTCGCAGCACATCCATTCTCTTCAGCCTGGCGAGAAACTTGCCGTCAAGGGTCCAATCATGAAGATTCCTTACAAGGGTGCGTAACTTTGGTGGTGAACTTGTATGCACGAGTAACATTTCCCATAGCCAACGAGTTCCAGGAAGTTGGAATGATTGCTGGTGGTTCTGGCATGTAAGTCGCGTCCTTTCGAGCGTGCGTCGCCGTCAATTAACTCGCTTTACAGCACTCCGATGTACCAGGTCCTGCAACACGCTTTGGCAGATCCCGGCAACAAGACCCGCTTCACTTTGATCTTCGCAAACGTCACCCCCAAGGATATTCTCCTGAAGGAGGAGTTCGACGCGCTCAAGGCCAAGCACCCGGAGACCTTGAAAATTGTCTACACTGTCGACAAGCCCGACGCAGAATGGAAGGGTGCGTACGCGATTGTAGCGCGGGCATACAAAAACTAACACAGTCGCGTTGCAGGAACCACTGGTTATATCAACAAGGCACTCATCCAGCAACATATTGCGCCAGCGTCTCTTGCTGACAAGGTCAAGATCATGGTTTGCGGCCCTCCCGGACAGGTCAACGCCCTGGCAGGAAAAAAGGATGGCATGAAGCAGGGACCTCTGGCCGGTATCCTGAAGGAGCTCGGTTACACTGAGGACCAGGTACGCTCATTTGTAATGACAATCGAGGAATGATGCTCACGCGTCCTGCAGGTCTTCAAGTTCTAGGCGCATATAGTCATGTTATCTATCCTTACATATAGAAATCATTTCATCCTGCTCCCATTCGTGCGTATCAAGTAATATCAGGTGTATTCGGCGCGGCGTGCCTTTGGTCTAGACGCTCCAGGTGTCTGTCGAAGAACTGCTCCCGCTGGCTTCCGCCGATTATGTTCGGCCTTCGACCCGTTCCTGGAACGACATAACCAGTGCACATCCGGATCTACCCGCTCAGCTTCCGCGAGTGTCCCTTTCCCTCGAATTCAGTACGTCTTGTGTGTCTGTTTCGATCTACAGTGGGACCCTGCAGGCACGTAGATCTGCGCTTTCTCGTCGACAATGAACAGATCGGATCATTCTATGTCAAGCCTCGACTGCTCCTCTACTGTGAGCGCTACCATTTCTCAGTTTGAGATAGTCGCTGAAATCTCGTGAACAGTCTCCATACTACGAACGCGAGGGCTCACAGAAATTTTTGACACAAGACGCCTTAGCGGCATCGTATATGTACGGACGGCGCCCAAACACCTTCAGATTACAGTTTGTTCTCTCATGCCGGATCCTCTGGTACGCGTTATTGACAGATGCTGACAGTTACGCGCCCCCCACAGGTCGCCGAGTCCGTTCTGCGACGGAGGACGAACCCCGCGACTGCACGCCTGCACATGAAGCTGTCAACCTGAACCTTGCCTTTCGGCACGGACGGAGCGTATAAAGCCAGACCCCACATTCAACGAACTCTCCATCCCTTCTCTCAAGAAAATGAAATTCATTTCCCTCCTCTCCGCCCTCGCCCTCGCGTCCGCCGTCTACGCAGACTGTTCGGCCCTAGGCCCAGGCGCGACCGACACGGTATCGACGCCCTTCCAATTGGTCGCCGCCAGTGCATCCGGCACCCAATCGCAGCTCTCGCTCGTCAACTTCCTCACCGTACCGCACACGGGCTTCCACGTCCTCTCGGTACGCCCTCACGTTTTATTTGTCATTCAGTGTGTCGTACTAACGCCGCGTAGACTGCTACTGGCCCCGGGACTGCCTGGCTCGGCCTCACGATGGCCGGCGGCACCATCACCGCCATCCCGCCCAACGCGAACACCTCCCCCGCCCAGTCTATCGGGAACCTCGCCGTGGACGGCACGCATTTCCCGCCCCTGCCCGGCCCGTGGCCGACGTTCTCCAACACGTTCGCGCCGCCGCCCAATCTGTTCTGCTCTGTCGTACGTCCCCAGTCCTCGTCGTTCGCAATTCGAATACGGTACTGAAGGAGTTGTTTCTTTCTTTTGCGGCAGCCCGATGCCCAGGGAAGGAACGTTTTGGCGTTGCTTGGGCGCACGGACCTGTTTTCGCTGTGCAGGAGCTTCATGTCTCAGCAGGTGACGACGAACGCGTTGCTTTTCAACTCGTCGTCGAGTGCGTTTGGAGATGGGAACCCTTCGTACGATGGCTCTTCCTGCCAAGCTGTCACTGTACTCTTGGTCTCGTCTGCATAGACATTCTGGGGGAGTTTGCAGGGGCAAACAGGTCATTTTACAATAATGCTGCAGGATCAATGCACGTCATTTGTGATTATTCTTTTCTGCCAGAGCATACCCTGTCATGCACAGCCCCATCTCTGCCCAGCGATCTCGCCCCAGCACAAGCCTTTCCCAATCCCACAGACACCGGGGCATATGGCCCCGGTTCCACACCGCAAGATCAATTTCTGGACACTCTGTCGCGCACGGAAGGGGGCGCGGATAGTCCTGCTGCAAATCGAGCGACGCGAGGAGAGCTCCCCGACAATATCCGCTAGAACGCGATCAGACGATTCTATGAAGCCCATCTCCTGAGCGTTCGAAGGTGACGAACGGACGGTGGTTCATGAGAAACAGAGAGTATTGAACCTGGGACGGCGGGGTGGAAACTGGGCGGGGACCTAAATCAGGAATGCCATACTACCAATGAACTTTTGATAGGCGCTTCTATCTCGTATTCCCTCATCTCATCCTATAAGTACATATAAAATACTCTAGTTCTACGACAAATTCTCTCGTCTTCGGAGTCAAATACAGGCTTGTGTCTAGCACATCACGTCGTGCTTGGCGCACTCGCGAGACCCAGACGGTACGAATCCCTTATCGCGGCGTCCATACTAGCTGAGACCTCTACCAACGATGGATGAATTTGTGCCCCTCGTCTGCGCATTTCTTCCCATCGATCGCGTCCACAGATAACTCTCTCCCAATCCCACGTACCGCGACACATATAGCCCCAGGTGGCTGCGGCAAAATCTTGGTGCGGACACTCGGTCGCGCTGCGAAAAGCCTGCGGGTAGTCCCGCTCCGGATTGAGCGAGGCGATGAAGTCGTTGACAGACATGCCCGGTTGTGCGGCGTACACCTCGTCTTCAACGTCGAAGAATATGTACAGCAGTCCTCCGGCGTGACATACGGATAGGTTGTGTGCTTGTGCGAGCGGGGTCATGATACCATAGATATGTCGAGCGTGCTCGAATACCCATGCCTTATCCCAAGGGCCTTCGGGGAGTATCGGTATGTAGGCGAGCCATGTTTCTGCGTGACTCGCATCGTCTGTGTACCACCCTTTGGGGGCAAGGGAAGGATACTCCGGAAACGACTTCCAATAATCGAGAAACTGGTCATGGATAGATTCTGGATACTTCCGACCACCGAGGTACGGGAAAGGAGGATGGAACGTGACGGGTACTGGTGTCTACGAACGAAGAGTTAGCTGCAATTACGGGCGGGGTTTCAAGTCGAACCTACATCGGATACCGCGTCACAATGCAGCGCTTCAAACTGCAAATCCTCGAAGCAATCGGTAACCGCCTCCACGTTGGCTCCTGAGAGATCAACCACGACTAGATCGCCGAAGATGTTGCCGAACACCGCAATGCCCAGGACCCCGTCGTAGTCGAAGACCCCCATGCCGTACATGGCCGGCATGTGAGAGCGACCTAGCTCAAGTACAGTGGGGTGAAAAGCGTCGGCCTGGGTTTCGAAGTCACACCGAATGGTGAGGAAACTAAGTTCAGGGATGCTTGCGACACTTCCTTCTATCCAGGATAGGGACTCGCAGCCTTGACCGAAAACGGGATAGTGGGCATATTCGCGTTCGCCGGGTGCGTGTTTCCAGACAAGCGAGGCATGGAATAAGGCGGTTGCGTTAAGTGGTCTGGTAATTTTATATAGGAAGAGACCATCTTGACCGGCGATCGCCATGCGCAACTCCGTGGGTAGGTTTTTGGATACTTCTGCTTCAAGATCCGCACGGGGAGGCAAGAATTGGATGGATGCGTATCCGATCGAGTGCGAGATGTCGATAGTTTGCGCGAGCGCCCACACATGATCATCTTGAAGAATGAAGACACGTAGTCGTCGTGGAGAGATTACGGCGGCAATGTGGTCACTTACGGCCATCGCGACAGCGCCGCCCTATACCAATTTAAGGGATAAGGAAAACTTTCGAAAAAGGGAAGGCTAACGCACAAGCACTTCGGGCATCGGGAGCAAATTCACAATTTCCCCTGTCCGCCAGTTCAGCAGACTTGGGACACTGCGCTGCTTGTGAAGCGCAAAGGCTAGGGTCGAGCCCTGCAGAGCGCGGAGACAAGAGATGCCTTCATGTCGGGCCAGACTCCCGAACACTAGACGGCCGTCGACATTCATGACGGTCAGTACAACGACCAAATCGCGCCTGCCAAATATCCCTACGGTCAGAAAGCCGGGTCTCCCGTTCCGCCGAGCTGCCACTCACAGTAGTGGTCGAAGTTCCAATGCGATGATGATTCGCCCATCTTGCACCTCCACGTATCCATGGTTCACCGGGCCCTCAAGGAAGGCTTCGGAAACAGGGGTTTTGGCGGGCGGCTCCGCGAACAATGCTGGAACAGACCATAAACTGAGGATGCTAGACGTCTGGTCCGAGGATGCGACAAGGAGCCAACGGCCTTGCACTAGCCGGGTCCAAGTGATAGAGCGCGTGCCGTTTATCATAGACACGAGCGGCGATACTTGGTTCGGCGAGGCGAGGTTTTTGCGTAGTTGCATATATCTGAAGCCGATGGCTTCATAGTCCAGCTCTGAAAGCGTTTCGATAGGTCGGCAATATTGTGGGACGAGTAGTTGTTGGTCGGCCGAGCGTCGGTTCAATTTCTGAATCCAAACATCCGGACTTGAACGTGATATACTCCCAAGACATTTGCAAGTCTTAAAAGTCATTTTAGATAATGCCCCATGCGTCTAAATGGCTTACCTGACGAAGGCTGAGAACGTCTTTGGGGGACATTTCCTGGAAAATGTGTAGTAAAACATCAGAAGGAAGTTGACAAATCCCCATCGTAGATGAAAATGGTGGTTGTGAAAAGGACGGCCTTGTACGGCGGGGCCCAAATCAGTACGGTCCGCGAGTGACTCCCGCTGACAATTGATCGACGTCTCTTTCTCACGCTATCGCTTGAGCGTCCTCATCTTGCGACTCTCAAAAATAAGGAAACTTGGGCGGCTGCTGTGGATCATTGCGATGCCAGAAGGCCAGAAGGCGGGTCAGAGAAACAAACGGGTGCAGAGCACGCGTGTTCGGAGATGTTGGCACTCGGAACTGCAAGCCGAGACCGGTGCAATCCGAATTGTACCTGTGCCTAACCTGTGTCAGATGAAGAGTCAATGTGTCGTATTTGGCTCTCCGGGATCTAGCTTCTGGATGCTCACCAGATGTTGATTGCATGCGAGGTAAAGCGAAAATTGTGTCTTTTCGGCCTCGGGAGTAGGTCTTTTCTCCATAATCATCCTCGGCATGTATAATTTATCATTCCTGCATTTGCCTCCCGCTACTATCCTCGATATAAGCAGAGTGCGATTTGCGATGGTATGGGTCGCTCACCTGTACACTACCAGATCGTCGCAGCCGATGGAGGATATCTCAACATTCATGAGGAGAAGCGACACGGCTATTAGAGAAAAGTGGGTGTTACAGGAGAGTACAATGGCCGCAACGTTTCCATACCCAGAATGTCTGTAGTACGCAGAGACGGAGTGAGTAGCTGACGAGACTTGTCAGCGTTGCCATTCAATCAGGCGCTCGACGTGTTATGACTTGGGGGTCCCGCAGCAATCTGTGTTGGGTTGTGGGTTCCAGGCTGAGGAGCTGCGTGCATGCATCCTACACGCGCTGTCATTTGAGCGACTTTACGGTTCTATCGGTGTAATGAAAGTCAAATGAAAGTCGTACAAATGATTCTGCTTCAGAGTCCTGTAATGATAGCGAGACGATTGGTTATGGGAGCGGCGCCCATCTCATCGATGTATCGCATTTTTGAGGCAGTTAGTTACCCAGCTCCGGGCGATGCAGATGGAGTGAACAGCCAAGAAAGCGCAGCTTGGTTAACAGATTATTAATCAGTAATCAGTAATATAAGGTGGTTATCAGAGAGTTATCGCAAGTACGCGCCAAGCCGCGTGGCTCAGAGCTCAGAGACTCTGACTTGGACCACATCTTTTCCTCTTCCGCAGACATGAGCGGCGACTCCCCACCTCGCCCCCCTGCAACGCCCAGCAACCTCGCCCGCAAAGACTCCAGCGTTCGCGAGCCATCGCAGGAGAAGGAGAACGAACGGCCCAAGACCCGCCGGCCACTGCCCGTTCCGAAGGAGACGTCCCAGCCACAGGCAGCGGACGCCCCAGTACCAGCAGCGAGCTTCTACGCAGCTTCATCGTCGTCTCAATCGCACCAGAAATCGCACGGATCCTCCCATACCACATATGTCCCTACACCCGCCGCTCCAAGACACGAGGACCCCCCTTCGTACCGCGAACCTGAGCTCGTCGAAGATGCATCCATGATGCCGGCTCTCGAGCCTATAGGAGGGTGGCCGAATACCACCGTAGGCTGGCCCACAAACGAAACTACTCCCTGGGACCCGACCTGGTCCACCAATGCAAGCGCTAGGAAAGTGGATATTGACGACCGGAACGAGGAGGAGGAGTTAAATTGGTGCGACCCTGAGGCCGTCTCGAAAGGTGGACGGCCAGGACCTGGCCTGTTACCTGCTCTGTTGGCGCAGAGGCTTCACAATCCAGACCATACATTGTACTCCGTCACAGCTTCTCAGCCCAAGAGCGTTTCCTCTCCCCCAACCCCTCACTCACCTAGCGCGGCCGAGATCCGCACCGCTGTACCACATCCCAATGCATACTATTGCAAGGAGCATAACGGCTGGGTCCTGCTCTCCTGGCTCTCGTCTGCTGTCCTTCCGCCTCTACGTCCTGGTTTCTCAATCTCCGAGCGGGTTATACGGAAGCGCAGGCAAAGAACTACGTGTATGGGGGACGACACGAAGTGGAAGTTCAACGAAGCGCACCATTTTCACAAGTACGAGGGGGCCGTCGATGCTCGGACGTTGACAACTCCGTTCAAACGAAGTGAGTGGCAGACGGAGGCTCTACGCAAGCGCCATCGCCGGAAGGTGACGCTTCATATAGAACCATTAGTCGAGGCAACCTCGGCGCCTGGAGAACGAACGGAGGACACGGAAAGTGGCGATCTCCTTGACCTCTACATTTGCTGCCAATGCTCTGTGTACTGTTGGGTATCGCAAGTCATCCCGGGCGTTCTTCCAGTCCGTCACATCGAGGAATTCGTCAAGGACAAACTCGATCATCCAGCGCCGGGGAAGACGAAAGAGATGGCCGTAGTCACTGGTTGGGAGACCGTGATCACGTATGTTCTATGTTTCTGCTTCCTGTACACATATGAACCTCCATTAAATAAATGTTCTTTTCTATAATTGCAGTATCATAGAGAACAGACTTTGGAAAGGCGAAACACGCATCTTACCTGTCACACGACAGAAATTCCAGAGTAAACTTGGCTGGACCGCCTCCGTGTACGTGCGCTGTGTTTAATGCCGCGTATCGTAGCTTATGAGTCCCAAGTCGCCGGATTTTTGAAGTTCTTGATTTTTCCGTACAACCGATCCCCCAAGATTCTCAACCCACTTCTGGCTACCCATCTTCCGTGACCCATGAAGCCCTTCACCCCCCTTCTATCGACCCAGCCACTCCTGAAGGGAAGAAGACTCGTGCTAAACTTCTACGCGCGTGGGTCGAGATCAGTTCATGGTTGTCCTTGTACCACAAAACCAGGCCAAGTACGCCCGTGATATTTATAGCCACCTTCATTCCGCCTAACCGCAGCTGCAGAGGAAGTCAGTGATTTTAATCCGCAAGTCTTACATGTCAACATTGAGAGTGCAACGGACTCGATTACCACCGCTATTGGTGCACACCTTACCATGCGTACGCTCCAAGCCCTCCGTGTTATTAGATTGTATTCTAATGCCCTCCGAATTGGCCTCAGTCCCTCAGACAGAATTGCCGCACGCTCTCGTTGGGTTTGAACCGCTAGAGAAGGCCTGGAATATATTGGGGATGTCACCTGCAGCGTATTCGCCTGGTAAGCACTCCGACGAGTATTTTTCGTATGTTCTAACGGCTTCCAGAACTGCTCGCGTTTGCATACTACGCACAGTGCCGATGTGACCCATCGCACACGATCGACTACTTCTCTGCACTTTACGAAATTGCAAGCACCCTGAAGAACCTCGATGGTATCGTCCCAGAAGTTCTCGAGATGTTGGTTGTCGAAGAGCGGTCTCGGCATCGGTTCACTTACGAAGATCTTGAACAAGCCAAAAAGTTGCTCGGATTTGGCAAAGATAATATCCTCGCCGTAGACCTAGAAGAGGTGGACGACGACTTCGTCATTAACGCCTGGAAGAGCGCACTCAAGAGGGTGCTACGTGAAGCCGATGGCAGTGCGCATAGAGTCGATCTCATCGACTCTTTCAAGATCATTGCGGACACACGAGGGAGTGCGAAGCTGCGCGAGGCGTGGAACAAGGACAAGGGCTCGATGATGTCACTCGATACAGCTTACTCAACGCTGGACATCCCCAAGGAAGTCGATGAGGAGATGTTACTCACGATTTTCAACATGAGGGTACGTTGGCGACCCGTTGCCCTTGAGGCGACTATATTAACATGCAATCCAGGTTGCAGACCAACCTCATCAAGGAGATCGTATGCGGGAGGCACTCAAAGTCATCGCTGAGGACCGCGACAGCACTCGCCTGATTCAATTTTTGGAGACAGGTAGAGACCGTGAGTCTGTTTTCGATTATCTGTTGTCATACTGTTCTGATCAACGAGCCGCCAGCGGGAGGCGAGGTTGCTTTGCAGACTCGTCCAGATATGCCGCGGGGCCTCAATCAACTTGGCAATACTTGTTATCTCAACTCGTTGCTGCAGGTTCTACCTTCATCTACCGATTGGTCGAACTGTGTATTGACCGCATTTCGCAGTACTTCTACACGATCAAGGAGCTTCGCGATGCTGTGACGCCTCTTGGAGCCAAGTCATTGGAACTTGGGAAGTTTACAGACGACGACTTGAAACGTCACAGAGTTGGTGGAAGATTGGTCACTCGCCGGGAAATCGTTCGTTCCAAGAAGTGTAAGTTTACCGTCATGGTCTGTTCAAACGGCAGCTCTGACGAATCTCCAGTTGTGAATCACCTGGCCGATTTGTTCAGGGACCTTGAGTACAGCGAGACCGCTGCTGTCACCCCAACTCTTGATCTTGCCAAGCTCGCCCTCGTCACTTCTCATGACGAGGAAGAGGATGATCAGGGTGGTGCCGGTACTGACGCTTCGAACGACACTGACGCCACCCTTGTCGAAGATGGACCTCCACGTACGCGCACGTCACCCTCTCCGACGAGAGAGCGGATGAAATCTCCCTCGATTCTCGGCAAGCGTAGCCGTAATCGCGGTCGCAGTCAAGACATGGATGTAGACGAGAACATCACTGATGTCGAGAAAGATGACTTCGTAATTGTGTCCAAGCCTTCTTCCCCACGGCCGAACGAACTGAAGCCGTCCTCTTCAAAGCGTCGGGGAAAGGATCAAGGTGACGTTGTCATGAAGGACACCTCACCCAAGCCATCGAACAAGGCGCCACCACTACCCCCTAGGAAGACTCTGGAGCGGGGAGACTCGGTCATGATGTTCGGTAGGCCTCTCGTTGTGGTTTCGCGCAGATCTGTACTGATCTCCCGCGAAGGCCGGCAGCACGACGTTTCGGAGTGCATGGACAACTGCATGTTCCAGATCGAGACCGCGCTGTTGGACTTCCAGAGCCAGGAGCTCGCTGGGCCACAAAGCGACAAGACGAGTGTTATCAAGCGGTTAGTTTTGCCCATTTGAATTGATTTTAGGCATATTAAATTGTGGCCCTGGCAGTCTGTTCTATGGCAAAATACGTCAACGCCTCACTCCGCTAACAGAGGCCGACGCAAAGAAACCGCGGTCGGGATCTACCCATGAGAAAGAGGATCTGTTCTCTCACCTCCACCTCAACGTCTCTGACGAAGCCTTCGATTTGTACGATGGTCTCAGCAGATACTTCGATGACGTCGTCGAACTAGAGGGTACGAAGAAGCGGATGGAGGTCACCTTGGTCGATCTACCTCCCCTTCTGCAAATCCAACTCCAGGTCAGTCTCTCGCAGACACTCGTTGCGGTGTGTTAACACCTTCTTTAGCGTGCGCAATTCGACCGTGAGACACAGCAGCCGTACAAGTCTCAGGCGTACGTCAAGTTTGGAGAGACGGTCTGCTTGGACCGCTTCTTGGATAGCGCCGATAGGGACAAGCGTGCGCGCTCGAAGGATATTCAGACAAAACTCAATTCAGCACGCGACCGAATTCAGCGGCTAACGCAGGGCAAGGTGAGCTGATTCTCTCTAAATCTCTGGCATGCATTAACGCTGTTTCAATTTCCAGCACGCTCCCTTCGCTCCAGCCCTCGGCGCTGCAGCCGACTTCCTCGCCGACCAGTCAATCATCGACATCCCTGATTCCACGCCAATCGTTGTAGACCGCCTCCGCGCAGAGCAGGCTCACGTCGTCTCCCAGCTGGAACACCAACGGCAGAAAGCGGCCAAGCTCAAGCAGGAATTGGAGGACTTGTGGAAGAACAGCAACGAGGCCGTCTATCAGCTGACTTCTGTCTTCATCCACCGAGGGTCCTCTCCGTCGTTTGGCCATTACTTCTTCTACTCGAGGAACCTTCCCGATCACCCGGACGAATGGTTCAAATACAACGACTCGAGTGTCACCGTGGTTTCCAAGGACGAGGTATTCGCAGATACGACAGGATCTACTGCGAACCCCTACATGGTGAGCCCTCCCAACCACCCCTGCTGACTTGCAACTGAACATCGTGTCAGCTCGTTTTTGCCCGCAAGGATGCCGAGGTTATCCAGACAGTTCATAGATTCGAGCAAACCAACGCATAAATCCTTACATGGAGTCTCCAAATCCTCACAAGCTTACTAGTTACTAAACAATCTCATCACCCCCCCCCTGTTACCCACACTCGCTACATCTGTATCACCAAACATACATGTATCTGTATTTTCACCGTCCCGTCGTGTTCTCTTGTCGCTTTAGGACGCCTATCACCGTCATCTATATAACTAGGTTTTATTGGGCATAGCTTAGATGTGCAGACCGCTACCAGAGTATGGTCAGATTCAAATAGTCGGGGTGAAATGTCGCACGAGAATACTCGCCAGGCGGTTTATGGCCATGCCCACTTCGATGGCCCTTGGGCGAACGAGGAAGGGGTCGAGCTTGCCGAACATCAACGCGTCGAGGCCTTCGCTGTCTAGTGTCATGTCCAGTGACCCTAGAATCTTCTCCAAGGGACCTCTGCTGGGATATCCGTCCTGCATAGGGCTAGCCCCGATCCACTTCAGTGCCGCGGCGATGCCCCGTGTCTGGCTCTCGCATACAAGCTGTCGCAGCTTGATGAGGTCCATGGTGCCCCCGTCCCGTCCTAAGTCGATTGTAGACCCCCGCCTCGCGAAGACCTTGTCGGATATTGCAGGAAGAGTGGAAGTATCAAGCACACGGGGCGATATCGAAGGGAAGACATGCCCTGGTCATCTATTCTCAGCACAAGCGTCTCGTACAAGCCGCGTTGGGCACGTACTCTTGTGCAAGGCAACGTCCGAGGGGATTTCTTGAGCGATCTGCCGTGCTTTCTCGGTGATGTTGTAACATCTGAAATCGCGCATCTCGAGGACGACGTCTGCAACATCGCAATAGTCACCTATGCCACAAATGTAGACATGAGTCTTTGCCGGAGAAGAGTGGCATCGGCTTACCGCAACCACCAATGACCAATATCGAAGAGCAACCACGCGTGTCGAACAGAGCACCGATCTACGAGGTGGGCAAGGTCGGCCATGACGTAGAAGCGAGGAGATGCTGCTCACATTGAATACAAGCGGGCTGATAGGGTCGTTGACGACGAGTCTCTGCATTCGCCGGTCTCTGATCAAGAAGTTGGTGGCGCATGTATCTTCGTCGAATAAAAGGGTATCCGCGCCAAGCTCTAGTGCCTTTTAAGTGGGTCATATTAGTATTCAGTGCCGTGTAAGAAAAGCGAAACATAATTGCCTCAATAACTCCGGCAGCCATGCTCGTACTTCCACTTGCATCTTGGGTCTTGAAACATGTAGTGGGTTTGCCACCAGGAAGTGCGGAGATGAACGGTGAGATGTTGACGTTTTCAACGGAGCGTCCATCTTCACCCTCCACTGAAACCATGTTCTTCGAGGTGACAACAAATTCTCTTCCATCTATGCGAAATTGAGCGGATATCATGCTCTGAACGGGTCGTTTATCGTACCTCCAGGGATGTGGTTGTAGCATCCTTGCGCGATGGCACTCAGAAGAGTGCTCTTGCCATGGAATCCCCCTCCGCAGATCATAACAACGCCCTTCGGAATGCCCATTCCATGAATTTCCCCCCGATGAGGGAGGATGAACGACCGTCTCATGTCTGAGGGTGAATCAAACGGAACCACACTAGAACCTGAGAGAGGTATGTCAGATATACCCGTAAATCGTGGCAAGATTGCGCCATTCGGTATGAACGCTTGTAGTCCTTTAGAAGGAAATTCAGTGTCGTCTCTCTGTGTGAACGTACGATAAACATACCACCACTTCCCACCTGACGTCGCAATTCTTCCTGGTCTTCTACACAATTTATGAAGTCATTCAAAGCGGGTTTGTCTTGATTATCGAAGATAATTTGTGATGCCATGTGTGTCACGTTGCGCGAAAAAAGCTCGGAGGCCTCGTTCCCGGTTATAGTTCTTCCTGGAGGATATACGTCAGGTGATAAGCAAGCTTGCTTCGGGCTCACATACCGTGGGCCGGAAGTTTGACAGTGAACCTTGCTTCAAGTCCATCGTCATTTATAGTCACTGAACTACGTTGCAGGATCTGTTGCCCAGGGCGATCTACGGTGATGGGATCTCTACTTATTTGCGACGGATGTTCATA
The DNA here is from genome assembly GCA_027924225.1 of Bjerkandera adusta. Classification (NCBI taxonomy): domain Eukaryota; kingdom Fungi; phylum Basidiomycota; class Agaricomycetes; order Polyporales; family Phanerochaetaceae; genus Bjerkandera; species Bjerkandera adusta. The sequence goes on from BSCZ01000284.1 coordinate 49,473, forward strand.
ACTGGATGCTTCGAACAGTCGGCGTGCTAAATAGTCACAAAGGGCGACTTTGCTTCAAATAGCATGTTATTATGGCGTTCAAGTTTAACATCAAACCAAGACACACTCACCGGATGGAGGAGTTGTAGAGAGAGCTATGGAAACCGGTTCGATTGTGAGGGATCTGCAGTCGAAGCCTGCTTGGCGGGGCAAATGGGTCTGGCTGAACCGATTCGACATGTAGCTTGCTTCCATCTGAGAGAAACCACGGGCCTATCTAGTGTTTAGGACGATACCCCTACGTAGTGACATGGAGAAGCACCCTTACCCAAGATATCGTGATATGCAGGATAACCCCTGCCATGCAGCCTCATCAGCTTCGTAGAGAGTTCTTGGATAGTTCTTCTCGCTCCTAAGATAGAATATAAGAAATCCTCCTCACAGCCGAGGATTGAGATAGAACCTGGGGTTTCGTAATCCTCTGCCACGTACGGTCGTTTCTCGCCACGAGGCGGGTCATTCCCGCCACCCGCACCGCCGCCTCCCTTTCGACCATACTTGTTCTTGTAATATGCTCCACGACCTTATCATATCGAGGAGTAATTAATTATCAGAACGAGAGAAGGATCGAGAAAATTTCGAACCTCCCATGCCACTTGGTTGAGCAAAAGTTAACACGACGAGAGCACGTTGAGAAGCGAGATCATTGTATATTTCCATTTCTGGTATCGAGGTGGCTCGGCACATGCCGAGCGCCACAAGGCTGCGAACAAATAGGTATCATCAGACGTGAAATTCTTAGTCTATGTTGCTGGCGCACTCACTCTTCTGATACCAATGCAGCGTTATCTGTAATGTACTTGCGGTGAAAACACACACTGTGGAATTAGCGAAAAAGGGAGGCGTCTATCAAGTGTCACGAAGTATGACGCGGGCGTCTATCGAAGTCTACCCCGCATTGCTCGCTTCGCCGGATCTTGTCCCCGGACCTGACACGGTTGTGCTGCCCTCCCACCCAACCTTCTCTCTAACCACCATCTGTCACTCGTTAGGCCATGCTACAACGCTCTGTGGCAACAGCACGTCCGTTACCTCGTCTTGCGGCCGTTGCAGGCTCGCGTTCGCAAGCCAGTCGCATCAATGGTACTTCAAGGCGCAACATATCAGGGCAGCGTTCGTCTGCCGCACTACCAACTCTAGCGACGCGAGTGAACATGGGCGAGAACTTTCACAGTCGTGTTAGAGGGTTTGCTACCGAGGCGGGTGCGTGCGGTTGACTCTATCCAGCTGCCCGGGGCTGAACGCGTTCGCAGGCCCGTCGACCAGCCTGTCTCGGAAGCCCCATTTCGACAAGATCCTCATTGCAAATAGGTGAGTTAAGCTGCTAATCCGACACTCTGGTTAGTGACGGTTGTATTCTAGGGGTGAAATTGCATGTCGTGTTATACGTACCGCGAAGAAGCTCGGTATCAAGACCGTCGCTGTTTACAGTGAGGTCGACGTAGACTCTTTGCACGTAAAGATGGTACACTGTTCAGTTGACTCTTGGTGCAGCAGCGTTCTGAATCTTGGCAAGTAGGCGGACGAAGCGTACTGCATTGGACCTGCACCATCCGCGGAGAGTTATGTGAGCAATATACTCTGGTCGGCTCGAATATTGAATTCTCACTGTTGTGGAATTAGTTGCGCATGGACAAGATTCTGCACGTATGCAAACTGAGTGGCGCGCAGGTGAAGAACCCGATTTACCATTTATAATCGACATCCTGACATATAGTAGGCCGTCCATCCAGGATACGGGTTTTTGAGCGAAAATGCCAAATTCTCTGAGCTTCTCGCTAAGGAAGGCATAGTGTTCATTGGTCCTCCGGCGAGCGCTATTGTCAGTATGGGGTCCAAGAGGTTGGTGACGTCGTCTTTATGGTGCTAATAAGCATTTACGAACCATCCTTCAGCGAGTCTAAGAATATTATGTCGAATGCCGGTGTTCCTGTCGTACCAGGCTATCATGGGACAAATCAAGATCCGAATTTCTTGCTAGAGCAAGCAAAAGAAATCGGTGCGTTGAGCTACAACACAGCAGTTCGAACACTCACCCTTGATAGGCTTTCCTGTGCTCATAAAGGCTGTCCATGGTGGTGGCGGGAAGGGGATGCGCACCGTGTTCGCCGAGTCTGAATTCACAGATGCTCTCTTGTCCGCCCAGCGAGAGTCCGTGAAGTCGTTCGGATCCCCTGACGTACTGGTCGAGAAGTTTATTGTTCGTCCCCGACATGTCGAAGTGCAAGTCTTCGCTGACATGCATGGATCCTGTGTTGGCCTTTGGGAACGCGATTGTAGTGTGCAACGCAGGAACCAGAAGATCATCGAGGAGGCACCCGCCCCTGGGTTGAGCGAGGAAATGAGGGCCGAACTCTGCAAGAAGGCGGTCGACGCCGCCCTGGCTGTCAATTATGTTGGCGCAGGGACAGTGGAATTTATCTTCGACAATGACACTGAGAAATTCTTTTTCATGGAGATGTGAGAACATATCGTCATGTCTACTAAGAATGTTTACTGACGGGACTTCTAGGAATACGAGACTCCAAGTCGAACATCCAGTAACTGAGATGATTACCGGCCTAGATCTAGTGGAGTGGCAACTAGAAGTACGTATCTGGTTTTACAGGCTGGGTTCTTCCTAACATCGTGTCGCTAGGTTGCAGCGGGGAACCCACTGCCCCTTTCCCAGAACTCGATCCCGCTCGTTGGTCATGCTTTCGAGGCGCGTATCTACGCCGAGAATCCGCGGAATGACTTTCTACCAGACTCTGGTACCCTCGCGTACCTATCTACACCGGAGCCGAACTGCGTATTTGCGCCCCCTCTTCCGGCAGTGGAAGCATCTGGGTCTGACCCACTTGCCCGCTCGGTCGATACCACGACTGCAATCGCGCCCTCTCTTCGTCTGGAACAAGGCTTCTTCCAGGACTCGCAGATCGGGGTGTTCTACGACCCGATGATCGCGAAACTTATCGTTCATGGTCGGGACAGAACAGAGGCCCTTCGCGTCCTACGCAAAGCGCTTGAGGAATATCGGGTCGTGGGTGTCTCTACCAATGTCGAGTTCCTAAGGTCTTTGGCTGGACACGAAAGTTTCATTCAAGGCGACGTAGAAACGGGCTTCATTAAGGTGAGTACATTACTGCTCCTTGGTCGTTCAGGTCGCCTGACCATTCGCCGCGCAGAAACATTTTACGGAGCTGTTTCCTCCACTTCCTGAACCTTCACCGGAGGTCCTTGCTCAGGCAGCCCTCTATGTTGTTCTCAGGGACCAGCCAGCTCCTGCAATTAGCACCGCCAACATATCCCCGTGGGCATCACTTCCCTCTCGCCGGTTTGGAGGAGACCTGTATGAGCGGATCATCACCTTCCAGACTGAAGACGCACCGGCATCGTCAGGTGAAGCGGCAGAATCTCAAGTAAAGACGTTCGCCGTCCACGTCAAGAGTCTCCCAGGCGGGGCGTTCGACATCTCTATCCGCAATGCGGCAGGGCAGGAAGTGAAGATTTTCAACGGTGTCTCCGGGCAGTTAGCCTCCAAGACCGCCATCTCGACGACGCTAGACAACGCAGCAGTACGCAGCACCATCGTATCACAACCCCCTCCTCCCGCGCTACCCGCGTCCAACTCTCCGAACACGATGGAGCGTCTCCACATCTTCTCAAATTCCGGTACCGGTGCGCTGAAGACAACACTCGTACTACCGACGCCGACGTGGCTCCGCTCGCTCGGCTCAGAAGTGCTCGGCGCTGCCAAGGGTAGTCTCAAGGCCCCCATGCCGAGTGTCGTCGTAGAGGTACGCGTGAAAGTCGGCGACGCGGTGAAGAAGGGCGATCCTGTGGTTGTGCTTGAGAGTATGAAGACGGAGACGGTGCTGAGGGCGCCTGTCGCGGGCACGGTCAAGAGTATTGGGTGTGCGAAGGGCGAGATGGTGCCCGAGGGGAGGGAATTGGTCGATGTTGAGGAAGATACCGAGTGATTCTGCTCATACTGGATGAGGACGGACAATGCCTGGTACGTACTATCGCCACAGTCGTGGTCTGTTTTCGACTTAACCCGTGAATTTAGGGGTGACTGACACGCATGTTGTACAATAACTGGACTGTACGTCTTTCCTGCTACATCGACAATTTTATAAGGAACTAATGACTCCCCAGTAATGACCGTATCGCGCCTTTGCCTGAATTGCCTGAGTTTCCTGTTGCATTCACGCTCCGCCTGTGAATGCCCTCCGCCGTGTGCTGCACAAGTTGCTGCGTCAGCGTGATGAGTTCCTTCGCCTTCGTATCTCCCTCATCCTCCTGCAGAATCTCGGGGAAGTCCCATGTGAACGTCGACGTTAAATAGAGATCCGTTTTTCCTTCACGGCCACCGTCGAACATCACCTTCTTCGCAATGTCGACTTGCACCTCGTCCGATAGAAGGTCCGGCATCCAATCCCTATTCTTTTCCAAAACCTTTTTAACCTCGTCTTTCTGTCCCTTAGAAAGTATTCCCGCTCCTGGTATGAGGGTCGGCGTCGCGTCGCCTTCCGAAAGGATGTTGGAGTAGGACGTGCACCCGCTTCTTAAGCCCTGCATGTGAAAGTCGATCTAGGCCTTCGTTTTCGTCAACTCGTCTCTAATAATCAAGGATCTGTTTACCTGTACGTCTCCCACAAAAGTGATCGTCTCTGTAAACCTCCCCTGCGGGCCCGTTCCGTCCACGAAAGTGACGATGCGGGTCGAAACTGCGCCGTCGTCTTGGACTATCTGTAAGCCGACGGCGAGTCGGCTTCACTTAGTTCACGCGTAAGAACAGGCACAGGCTTCGTAACGACAAGAGGAAAGTAAGTACAGGGAGGCGACGACCAGCGTGTCTACGTACCTTCGTAACGACAAGAGGAAAGTGGGGAGTCGATACGAAGGGGAGCGGTATATAAGCAAAGGGGAACGGGAGGTCGCGAAGCGACTCAAAAAGGAAGGAGAGACGTGGAGGAAGCGCCAGCTTCCAAAAGTAGAAAGAACGTATCTATAAAAGGAAAGAATGGTGTGACTGTCTTTCTGGAGTGTGATGGTGCAAGGGGAGGTAAGGGCGTAGGGTTCGAGTGGTAACGAGAACGAAAGGAAATGAAATCTACGTAACGATTGGCCGTTGTAACCCGAGAGGGTTACACTCTTCCCCGCCGGAAGAAATTAGCCTCCCTCGCTAAGCCCACTTTCGTGCAGGAAAGTATCAAGGGCCGCGAGGTCCGCGCACGCCGCGCCGGATAGCCACTCGTCATCGCCTCGGCCGTAGCCTTTCCAGCGGACGAGATATTGTACGCCTTTGCTGCGGCGACGGCGGTCGATGATCCTGTCGACGACATGCTCGGGGCCGTTGGGGGTGTTGACCGGACCTGGGCGTTCGTGTTCGCGATCTGGGAAGAGTTCCGCGTTGTTCTCGAAGAAGGGTCGCAGGAGGGAGCTGTGGAATGTAGGATGTACGCGTAGAGAGCGAGGTAGGTCGAGTGTGTAAGACGAAGTCTCGGGGTGTGCCGCGGTGACTGTGTAGGGGCCGTCGAAACGCACCATAAATTTTGCGACGCGGTTGTCGCCGCGCTGCATGTACTCCCGTCGTCTGTGGAAGGTTGACAGAAGTACCTTGTCGCCGACGTGATAGACGATTTCGTCGCCACGAGACTCGTCGGCGTGGTGCGCCTGGTTGGTTTTCGCGAGCAGGAGGTTATCCTGCGCCTCCATTACGTCTGCGTCCAGACGCTTTAGAAGTTTCGCGGCCAACGCTGTCGCGTCGACGTCCTCAGCAGGTGTATTGGTCGGAGTAACCAGCGGAGGTAGTATACGAGGGTTGCGACCGAGGTGTAGTTGGAAGAGGACATTCCAGTCGAGGAGTTGATAGTGTTCATGTAATTGAAGCGAATCAGAGGGAGCGCGCGTGCCCACCCGGTCTGATTGCGTTGGACGTGGAAGCGCAGGGATTGAATGAGCGTGCGGTTCGTTCGTTCGCTAGAACCGTCGGTTTCGGGATGGTAGGACGTAGACATTTTCAGTTTAACCCCAGTGAGACGATGCAGGGCTTTCCAGAAGCGCGCCATGAACAGCTTGTCGCGATCGGAGATAATGTCGCCAGGCAAGCCGTTCTCGCAGTACCAGAATTCGAAGAAGAGGGCGGCCAGATCTTCCGCAGAGATGTCCGTCCGCGAAGCAAGGAATCGAACGTCGGCGCCGATACGGTCGGTGAAGGTGATGATGCAGTTCTTTCCGTTGTCCTCCGGAAGCGGACCGATGAAGTCGATGGCCACACTCGTACCGCGCGAGTCGGGGACCGGTAGAGGGTGTAAGGGACCGGGGGGTTTACGATTAGGCGATTTGTTTCGTTGGCACTGTTCGCATGAAGTCACATACGCGGACTCGATGTCGCGGCGCATGTGAGGCCAGTAGAAGCTGTCACGGATCGCGGCGTATGATTTCTCGCCACCGAAGTGACCGAGAGTGTCATGCACGAGCCGAAAGATGGACTCGCGGATGGCCGTAACCTTTGGGATGACGAGGCGGTCGCCTACATACAGGACGCCGCTAGCGACCCGGATGCCTATCCGCTCGCATCCATCCAGCCACCCTTTGCGAAGAGCCTCTAGGGGTTCCACCCCATTAGACTCCTCGCCCACTTTATCGCGCGCCACGGGATCCCAGAGCGACTTGAGTAACCTTGCTACCCAAGGGTCGTCACCATACCCCGCCCGAATTGTTTCGAGCCAGGCAGGATCGGACGCCACCCGCAGGGAACCAATGGCCGCGCATGCGCTACGATCTACCCGCGACTGCACTCGCGAAAGATCTCGCAGGCTCGTTGTGGCGTCCCGCAACAAGCGTATTGCGGCGCAAGTGGAAGGGTCAATCACTTCAACACCGGGGGGAGGTTGCGGTTTGCGCGACATAGAGTCCGCAGGCGTATTCCGCTCACCCTCGATGTAAGTGATCTTGTAGTCATACTGCGATAGCAGTTCCTGCCAACGAGCTTGCCTCCGTGAGAGGTGCTTTTGCTCGTTGAAGTTCTCGAGCGTTCTGTGGTCGGTGAACACCTGGAAATGGGTGCCGAGGAGATTGACACGCCACTTCTTCAGTGCTCGTACGATCGCGAGAAGCTCCTTCTCATGCACGGGGTAGTTCAGCTCCGCACCTTTGAGTTGCTGCGACTCGAAAGCAACAGGACGTGCTGTCTCGAGTGTCTCTCCCCAGGAGAGCACGGCGCCGGTACAAAAGTCGGAGGCATCCGTGGACACGAAAATCTTGTTTTCGCCCGGGTTCTGGTGGTCGATCACAGTGAGGCATTCGCGAGAAGTGACGAGTTCTTTAATCGAGGCGAAGGCGAGTGCGTGTGCTGGAGTCCAAGTAAAGTCCTTTTCGGCGTCCTTAGTTGTCAGGGGAGTCAAGGTCGCCGTGTAGCGCGATAGTGCAGGGAGGAAATTGGCTATATATCGAACAAGACCCAAGAAAGAGCGCACGTCTTTGGCGGATCACGGAGTGGGCCAGTCCAGTATGTGGCGAACTTTCTCGCCGTCGGGCTCGATCCCGCGGCCAGATATGTGGTGCCCAAGAAAGTCCAGTTCGATACAGAAGAGCTGCGTTTTCTTTGGCGAACAGAAGAGTGAGTGTTGCCTAAGCGCTGAGAGAATCGTCGCGACATTGCGGCGGTGTTCTTCGACAGACTGGGACCAGATGATTATGTCGTCAAGATATACATGGCAGATGGACCCGATATGTTCGCGTAGTGCTGCGAACATCCGTCGTTGGTGAGTGGCGGGGGCGTTGCGACAGCCCTGAGGCATTACCGTCCATTCGTAGAGGCCAAAGGGTGTCGTCACAGCAGTATATTTGATGTCGTCGGGGTGTACGCGAGTTTGGAAGAAGGAATTCGTCATGTCGATTTTCGCCCAGATTTTGCCCTTGCCGCAGTCGCTGAGGATTTCTTGGATGCTGGGAAGAGGATGTACGTCGGGGATGGTGTTGTCGTTGAGTTTACGGTAGTCGTTAACCCATCGGGGTTTCGCGGTGGGGTCGGATTTAGGGATGAGGAATGCAGGGGAAGCGTACGGGCTAGATGACTCGCGCATCCGGCCCGCGTCGAGGTGCTCTTTGAGGAGAACCTTCCAGACTTCACGGTACTTCTTCGGGCAGTCGTACTGGCGTCTGACGATGACAAGGTTGGGGTCCTTCAACAGGAACCGATGGTAGACGTTATCGGGTAACCTGTCGATGTGGGGAATATCTGCCGGGAAGCAGTCCGCAAACTGTTCCCGCAGAGTATTGTCTTCCTTCTGCAACCGATCGAGGAGTGCCAATTCCTCGATACGTTCGCGAATGGAGCAGACAATATCTGGTGGCGCCACAGTAGACCCCGACGTACCGCGCTCTAGAAGGAGCTCGCGGTGGACGTCGCGATGTTTCGTCAACGTCAGTTGGTCCTCGAGGTAACGTTTCTCCTCGGCGAGCACAGATGCATTGTGTTCGTCGAGTCGACGTTGTTTCGGTGTTCGCAAGTCGGGGTGTTCGAACTCGGCTGGACGGAGAATGTCACGATTCGTTGATTTGTCCAGTACAGAATTACATTCGGAGTCGACAATGAGGCGATTGGCTGCGAGGAAGGGGAGACCGAGAATGACAGGATGACAAAGAGAAGGAACGATGAGAGCCCGAGTAATGCGAGTAGAAGACCAAGACAAGTCTGCAGAGGATACGCGAAGTTTGACCCAGTGTGTAGCTAACGACTTTCCGCCGCCAAAAGCAGACCCCATCGGATACGGTTGGTGGAGTTTGCGACGGCGTAGGCCCAGCGAGTTTACGAGGTCTTCCCTAATCAGAACTGCTGGTGCACCACAGTCGATTAGCATTGGTGTTGACGGAGACAGAGACGAGGGACCGTGGACGATTGCGTGGAAGACAAGATGTGGGGCGCGCACAGAAGGGTAGACGTACTCGTTATCCGACTCCGAGCCTTCGTTGTAGCCTAAGACCGCAGAGAAGATCGCCGGAGGGGAGTCAGGATAAATTGCGCCGAAGGTGTCTGACTCGGCGGTAGGAGTGTTTTCGTCGGTAATGGCGCCCACGCGCGCGGTGAGGCCTGCGGATTTCGCGTCGGCCATGGTCACGGGCTTGTATGTGGCGGGGTCAGGGAACCCGTTAGGGCAGGCGGCCATCTTGTGGTCGGCGTTCAAGCGACGACACTTGAAACAGCCGTTGTACGCCACCAAGACCTCGCGTTCCGCCTCGGTGAGTTTTGTCGTGGAGGCTAGGCTCAACACTAACAGAAGGGACTCTTAGCGGGATCAGGACGACAGGGCGGTGGTGGGCTTGAAAGC
>BSCZ01000292.1:0-40648 GCA_027924225.1 Bjerkandera adusta
ATGATCCGAAGGAGACTTTCTTGTCCCGAGTCCACACAGCGGCTACTTCTTGGTCGAAGGTGATGACGAATTCGTAGACTGGTAGAGCAACTGTATGTACAACCTGGTGAGTCTAGCGTGCCGTTGAGGAAGAGACGACGTACTTGCTATAGCCACCGTTGCATAGAGTTCAATAGTCCTTCAACAGCACGGTGCTCGTTCGCATGTCAGCGATTTCGAAAAGTACCAGGGGACGCACGCAATGGTGGCCTCCTTGATCTCTTCTGCTTGAGTGGCATCGTAGGATTGTGACATTGTTGAAAGCGAGTTGGACACGTTAGAAAGAGCAAGTGGGTGAATACGGGAGAGGTATGCAACCCTCTCAACCAATTTGACGTATGTAAATACGGGACCGTGTCACCATGATGCATCTTTTACCGATGCCCACGTCCCGACTCATCAGCAAAACGTCCACGTCTGAAATGTCTGGATCGTCACGGTGTCTGAGCGTGCTGGTGACGATTGGATCGTCGGGATCGTCCGAATCAAACACGTCCATCTGGCCTTGGTCCTTGCCTCCTCTGCGTTCTCGGACCGAGCTCGGTCTATCGGTCGCACCGCGCGCCGTGAGTGACACTATCCTCCTTCAAGTTGAGAGAGATACTTACCTCTCTCTTGCAGAACTAGAACGACTATGGTCCTCGATGCCAAGAACAGTAAGTACGAACTGTTCTGTGTGCTTGCACCAACTGACTTGTCCACAAACAGTGCAGGTCGGCCGCAGATCGCAAAATGGCGTGACTGCGATGCGGCGGCGGCGGCTTCACGCAGGTACGTGGTACACCGTGTTTGTCGGACGTCGAGTAGAGGATCCAAATTGGCGGGATGGCTTTGCGTAGCATGTTCCCAGTGTGTCGTCGGTAGTAAATATATTGTGTTGATATCTTAAATTAGGACACGAAGATCCTGGATCAAGGTGCTCTGGCGTGATGTGTGACAGCATCTGGAGATCTCTGAAAACGTCTGAGTCACCTAGAAATCGTCGGGAAAGCAGTCTGAAATGACCTGCACCCAGTTCAAACCTCATGTCGCCAGACGTGATGGTCTGGACGTTTTGCTGATGGAGCGTCGCCAGCTCTGCTTCGGAGTCGAGCTCGGCCAGGGCGCGGAACGGAAACAGATGATGCCGTCTCGATTCTGTTCTTCGTAGTCCTTCGCAAGCGGCCTAGAGATAGAACACTGGCTGAAACACTCGCGCCTTCGCACCCTAAAACAATCTCGCAGTCAAATTTCAGCAGGACCTCGGACTCAGAAACCACGAACCAATTACCTCCGAGTCGTTTTCCTCCGGCCTGCGGATCACTAAATGATATACCAGGATTTGAAGATGAGAATTCCGACCCGTGTGCCTCTTCACCAGTTCGATCGGTCCATGGCCGCAACACTGTCCGGCCTGGTGTCGTCTGGAAGTCTCGGGAGTTGGGAAAAAGTTAAGATCGATGAAGCCCTTCGCTACTCCCGCAAACCCACCCATTGTATCGTGGATCCATCTAATAGACGGATCAATATGTTTTCGATTCAGGGCGACCAAACTTGATTCGAAACCGGGCAAGCGGCACAGGCTCTGTCGAGGAAGTACACTCGAAACCCTCCGGCGAGTCAAGATGGCGTTTATTTCAAGTTGCGTTCGTGGCGTCTCCGGGTAGTTTGTCCTGGTTATACTCGAGGCCGGTGCCGACCGGGAGAATCAGTGGCGTCACTGGGTTCGTTTGCCTTCTCTGACCTGTACAGATGCGAGATCGAAGGAGCGAGGGATTCGACAGGCGGTGACGCTCGAGAGGGTGCGGTGGCGCAAGGACGACGCGATGCCAAATGCAGTAAGTGCGGGGTAGCCCTGACGAGATAGGAAAGGCAAGACACGGGCCCAGAACGGCCCATGTCGCTGTTCGACCGGTTCTAGCGCCTGCAATGACAGAAAAAGCCGTTTTGGTGCTTTGAACAGCCTGAGCCCTCGCGCATATAGCGGGCGGATTAGGACAAGGTGGCTTTATGCGTACTAGTTCTCACTTCCAGATCTTCGGTGTACTTCGATGACGTCTCCGGAAGCCTCGATCTCTCGTAGCTCGTCCCCGTCGTCGCCCCGAGCATCATCCACTCGAGAATACCGGTCGAATCCATCTGCTATATCCTCACCGTCCTCACGGGGAGACGCACCGTGTTCTAGTGGCTCTCCAAAGTTTCCATAGATGCTATCCGCGACACGGAACCGGGGCGCGGAGAAGTCAGAAGACTGCTCCTCGCGATTGGTTTGAGTGTCGTCCTTGCAATCCACTTTGCGAAGATTGAGTATGAAGCGATTGATGAGAATCGGGGGCTCCGGGACTCGTGAGTTGACGAATGCGTGCGAGCCCATGGAAAGCATGCTTACGATTACTATGACGGGATTGTTGGTTGCGGTGCTGCCCTACAGTAACGTAGCGGTCAGCGGGCTCGTAGCTTTTGCAGCGGGCAGTTTACCGAAGAGTGTTTCGGGATTAGCTCGCTAAGGTTGAGGCCGAGGAGGACTCTATACCAACGTCAGGGAGTGACTACAGTAGCGTGTAAGTGAGCGCATACATGAAGTATACTGTTCCTACTCGCCAAATAAATTAGATATTGAACGCAAATCAGAGGCAGACTAACCATCCCGTAAGAGACATGTTGAGATTGACACCTTTGTCCCAGTTCTTTTCGCGAGCGCGACTTGTTTGTATGTCTTGACCCAGGTCAGAATAAGGACCAGAACATCTGCTACGACCACGGGCACGCGAGTTACGAGCTCAACTGGTTGATTTCTCTGTCAGTTCGCGTATTTCGGTATTTGAATTACTCACGTCTGTAGGTACCGTCAGAGGAGGGTGTGACACGAAAAGGTGCAAGGTGACTCACATATCGATGACCTGCTTCGAAAGGTTCAACGTAGGGGAACACGCTCCTTTTTTGTGGTGAAACGTCATCGACGCTGCTACAAACTTCAATGCAATCAGTTATTGAGATGATGCATACTCAAGATGTCCACACTTACGGCGTTCGTCACCACGGGAGGTAAGCTGAGAAGCAAGATCGCGAGAAAGAGCCAGCGGTTTCTATCCCAAATCGCGGATACGCGAAGAACCAAGAACACTGAACATCAGACGTCAGTGCGAGGCCAACTTAGCCAAGCCAGTAACTTACCAGCAACCTGCGTATACACGAACAATTGAAGACACTCCGGTCCGAAAAACAGTACTTTGCAGCTTGCGGGACGTCAGTCGAGCGATACAGTCGCAGAAATCGGCATCCGCACCTCTGCAACGCGCCGCGTCAGCAAGATGGACAATGAATACATGAGTAAGACGAACCACTGCTTGTGGTAGGAGTAAACCCGCAACGGCTGACAGGACCATGCACCAACGAGTCGATACAAGAAGGATCGACCCGGCGGACAGTTTGTTGGTGCGAAGCCAAACGGCTGTAACTTCTTGGTCGAAGGTGATAACGTATTCATAGAGCGGTAAGAGGACTAGAGGACGCCTAGTTTTCAGCCGTAGATAAGCGTTCGCATTGAATAGACAACGCACTGGCTATCGACAACGCAATGTGCCTGTAAAGGAGCCTTGAACCGCAAAGCCCTCGTCCGTTAGCCTAGTGACGAAAACAAATGGTGCAACCAGGACTCACGCTTCAGCAACTTCTTTGGTGTGCTCCGCATCCCCACCTTCGTATGGTTGAGACATTCTCGGCGTAGTATACTAGCCTCTTGACATGTTGTGGGAATGAGAGACTGGATGAAGGAAAGGTCGGGTGCGCCTCGCAGATGGGGATTCTCTTCGAGTTTGGGGACCAAATCAGGTTTCGATTTGATGCTAAAAGTGACATGAGATGACGCCTCGGGAACACAGATTACACGGACGAGCCAACTCCACGAGAGCATGCTCTATCCGGTGCTCTTTGACATGATCCACTAGTGTCGTAAAACAACGTTGAAGGACAAGTTCGGATTTGACCGCCCGCTCCTGTTCCCGAGACGAAGCCGATCGTAGGTGTTGCAACATTCGCTCCATTTCCACATGTTTTTGCATGGAGGGATTCATGCTGGGCTGATGGGACTCTGGCGGATGGGCACGGGCGTGCAGACGAGGCGGTCAGATGCAAGGAGGGGGTGATCGGCGATCATTCCGAGTCGTCGATCTCCCGAGCGATGGAGCGCGGAGTGTCCGCTTCTGGAATTGATGCGCCCTTCCGCTTTTGTACACGCGGCTTTTCAAGTGACCACGACAACGCGATTTCCCAAAATGCAGCTGCGGTGTAACGCGTCCTCCCTCATCATCCCTTGAAGCGTAAAGATACCCGACATCTATCTGTCGATCGACGGCCACCGTCAGGTGAAATTGAGCACAGCAGTCGCGCGTCCCATGAGACCGTGCCGTCCCAATTTCTAGCTGGTTGGACCCTCCACTCGCATCATTCGTTTTATCACTAATTTGGTTGCGGAACTTCATTCTCTAGGACACTTTAGAGCCGATTTTTTGGACGAACTCCGGTCCAGTCTTAATGTGGTCAGCGCGTCCATGATCACGGTCGGACGGAGAAAGCTGCAAAGAATGGCTAACGTGGTAAGTACTACCGCACGCAAGGACTCAGGGGCTTTGGTTCCCCCATTCTCCGCATAATATACTCACAAAGACATCACAAAAAGGGACATGGTGCCTCATTCGCGGCGAGAGCCGCCGATGTGGAGCATAAGCTTGGGACGGCATCACCCGTCGCCACACCGTGTCCGCCCCGGATCGAATATGGAGCGATCGCAACTCTTTGCCTCACCATCCCACAGTACCTTGATCCCCGGTACTTAACATGCCGTCTTGTTTGCCGACATTCCCGTCCTCGCCTGGTCCTTTACTCAGGCTCTTCGTTGAAAGCCCATCTGCGAGTGTTTGAGTCGCGGCCATGGGATTCGCGTCAAAAACGTCTGACGTGGCTCAAGCGGAGCATGACACTTTACTCGCCGAAGCGTGAGCAACTTTTTGATTTTCGTCACGCTTGAGAAATTGAAGAACACCGCGCTCTTCTCAAGGATCTTCGGCACTTCTGGTGCCGTGGCGATCATGGGTTCGGCCTCCATTCTTTTCAACGTTACCCAGCTAACACTGTCGTTTTCTCAGTGGTCCTACCTCTCTACGAATATCTCATCACCTTGGATCAAGAAATTGCGACAGTATGGCAGCGAGGCAGAAGGCTGACCTTCGCGTCGGTTCTTCTTGTTTCTACCCGTTGGTATATGATCGTACAGTCACTCGTGAACGCTATGCCCGCACGCGAAGCAACCTGCGAGCGACTAGTCCTGTGGTTCGAATGCTTGGGCTTTATTGGATACGCCCTGGTTGTTAGTAAGTCCCGAGACTTTCCAATCGATTCCCTAGTATGCTGACAACATCAGCCTTTGGCGCACTTCGCATCTCCGCGATTTGGGGGAGAAGCCATACACTCTTCCTTGTCCTCTTCATTATCGGGATGGCACCACTTCCAATTGATGCAGTATGTCACAATTATCGCCGACATCCCTGTGCTACGCTGAGATTATTGAAGTACACGATCTCTTTCCAGATTTTTATCTCTCGTCCGGGAACTCCTTGCATCATAGCCAATGAATTGCCGATACAAATCTTGATCAAGTGCGTCATGTTCTGTTGTCCCGTCCTACCCGACGGCCCCTGACGCATCTCCACAGACGTAAGCAACTTGCATTCATGGAAACATCGCAATTGATAAGTAGCGATGTCCCAGTCATGATTGCGAAGCGGGTTCTGCTGATTTTCGACGGCGTATTGATACTCTTATTGACGTCGATGAAGACGTACAGGCAGATTATCGACGGGAGAAAAGCTGGCATACCCACCTCCGTGTCAATGTGTCTTTTACGGGACGGTGAGTCCCCCGCTCTACTCCGTCTTTCGACGGTTACCTTATGCTCTAGCAAGGCGCGCTATATTTTGTGTACGCTCCAAGCCTCTCCATAGACGAGGGCGCGGACTGATCACTATCACCAATTGATGGTAGAATTTTTCTTGCATTCAACATTGCCAGCATGCTCTCGCGCCGCCCAACCGAGGGAACTGCTTTGTTATTCGCTGCCATGCAGGCGCTTGTACGTCTCATTTTTACCGCCCTGACCAACATGTTCACGATCCACCAGCCTCAAATTCTCGCCAACCGCTTTATGTTGAATCTGCGGCAGTCAAGTCCGAGTGGTGTGGTAGAGACTCCGGAAGGACCTTCCAGGGTTTCCGCGCCGAGGTTTCGTGCCACCGATAGCTTCTTCGGCAACTTCTGCGAACCGTTGGAGCATGGGATCTCTCTGAGAAACCACGAGGAGGTGCATGTACTCGACGAGGCGATGCCTCCTGAGCACACTCTGAGAGCTGAAGATGGGCGGAATCGCGAGATTCGGATTGCTCTACGCGCCATGAACGTACAGGAGATTCCGTCTCGTTCCGGGTTATGTGAAGGCGATATATTATGACATTTTCTGTCGAGATGTCGTTGTGTCACTCTATCATACAAATCATACCATCTCTGCATACTCTCTCACTAATGAAATAAAAGCAGTTATTTGTCGACGCCGGTATCTATACCATTGCGACTCGCGCCTGCAATGCGACTCCGCCATGACGGCCGCCGGTCTGAGGGAGAGTCAGATCCGTGTGGTCTGATGGACTGGTGCCACTACAACATCGTCATAGCTGTGAGTCACGCCACATATCAGGATCAAAAGTGTTACATACCGGCAACCCTCATGTTGCTTGCAAAATCTCAAGTTGTAGAGACTTCGACGGACCCTTCTGCATATCCTGTCCACGTACTGTTCTCTCTCAGCACGCCGTCTCCAATCTCCAACTCCAGAGCGCCACTCTTTGGTGCCCTTCCTTCTGATTGACTCGAGCCCTCGTCATCTTCTCCTGTGAAAGGGTTTCCATGGTCGAGCGGTCCCCCAAAGTTTGCGAAAATGCTGTCCACGCCGCGGAACCGTGGTGCGGAGAAGTCCAATAATTGACCGGCGGTTCGAGTATCGATTTTGGAATCGAGCTGGCGCAGATTAAGCATGAAGCGATGTACGAGGATGGGAGGCTAAAGAGAACATGAGTGGATGTGTCCGTGTTGCAAGAGGAAGTATTCACAAATATGACGACGAATACACCGATCAACGCGTTGCTCTAGAAAGGAATACGCGAGTGAGCAATCGCAAAGTCTGAGAGATAACTTACAGAGGTGCGGTGTGTCATTAGGGCGACAATATTGATGACTAGCAGTACACTACGGCAGGTGTTGCGTCAAAAGCCCCCGGCTCCGCCAGTCGAACAAGAAACGTACATAAAATATAGAGTACCTTTGCAGAATGGGATTGTGAGGCGCAATCTCTAGAGAAAATAACGTGGTATACTCACCATCGCGAAGAAGACACTCCGAAAGAGACATTGTTACCTCGGTCCCTCTTGCATCTACAACCTGCTTGTATGTCTTAATCCACGTCAGAATTAGGACTAAGGCGTCTGCCAGAATCAACGGAATGCGGGATACTAGAGTTACTATCGCGTCTTTGATCATTAACAGATATTGTGCATTATGACCAAAGTACTCACGTCTGTGGATCTACATTAGGTTATTAATATTGAATGTACAATGGGACGTACATATAGCTAACTTCGTCGGATATATCTTCTTCAAAAATACATGTGAATGTTGGCTCGAGTCTGTACTTGAGAAATTTGAGGTTGAACTTCGATAGAATGGACGTTAGTGTAAGATCTTATTGTATGAATGTCGTTATAATCAACGCACAGCGTTGGCCCCTATTGGCGCTAAGCATAGAACGAATACTACGACGAAGATGACGCGGTTTCTTCCCCAGATTGCGGAAACTCGAAGTGCCGAGAACGCTGGTATGGTCAGCAATTGAGAGCAACAGGCAATAACATTTGGCACTTACCGGCCACTTGCGTGAATATCATGAATTGCACAAACTCTCCGAAAATAAATCTTGCCTTGCAGCTGCCACAAAATTGAGCGATGAATATGCTCGCATAGATTAAAGATCCTGGTACCTAGCCTATAGTATCACAGAGTCAGCCCAAATCCGCACAGACAGTTGGAGGAGACTCCATACTAGATTGGTTGCGTTTAGAGGCTGAATGAAGCCCGTAATAGCCGATAAAATCAAGGACCAGCGAGTTGAGACGAGGAGCAGTGACCCAAAGGATAGTTTCCAGCCCCGAGACCACACGGTTATGATTTCTTGGTCGAAGGTGATGAAGAATTCATACATGGGTAACACCACTGAGCACATGATAACGTCATTCCAGCCTGGCAACGGGATGAGAAACAATAGCGCACTTGTCAATGCCACGGTCAAATAACTTTCGACAAATCTGACGAACAAGGCACTTGTGTTAGATTTGAACGCGTCAAGGGTATAAAAGGACGCACAGTCGTCTGAGAGTATTGATGTACTCCGTTTCGGCACTATCAGTGGATTGTGACATGGTGGGAGTGAGTGTGAGCCCCTTCGGAAGATCTTCGAAAGGCAGGAAAGAGGTGCCGACCGTACATGTGCGATGCTGGTATAAGTATTGATATGAAATCATTTCACCATCCAACCTTAGTATCCCCGAAACAATGTAGAATCAGACATCAACTTGCTACCAAGCAGTTCCGCTTACAGCTGTCAGCACGATGCAATAAAGATGTCGCCATACGTAGCCACACAGTCAACTATCATTCATCGTGTCGTGGAATTGCTCGTGTTAGATGCAGACGAGTTTTTCCGAGGGATAGAAAGGAAGTGACGCCACCTTAGCAGATGCAAAAGGAAATCAATGATCCTGGGAATGGGTCGCGCGATAAGGACCCGCGTTTTAGGTCAGAATATCATCGAACTCTACCGCCGCTTTAATAACAGAGGCACTGCGTGTTGACGTCCAAGGCGCTCCGTGTGGTCTTGTCTCTTGATATACTCCATGTGTCAGGCCTTTATTTTCCGTCTTAGGAGAATGATGGCAAGCCAGAGAACGGGAAATAACCAGAAGAAGTTATTACAGCCGCCTACCGGGAAAAGACAGCAAAATTACCCCAGCGTGTGATTATTTTGTAAGTCGTGCTACAGGCGCATGTACGGAGGGGTTAGCACGTACCTTCGCAGTCTCGATTAGACCCGAACCTCCCTTACTGTCGACCTCGATGACCTCCTTGATGGAATGGCGGTGGTTGTGGTCTCATTTCCATTGTCAGGATACTACAGGTTGAGCATGAAACTGTGCAAGATTGATTGTTAAGTGCGAGCGAGTCATCGCGCAGACACATCACAAAGTTCAGGGGGCATTTCTACGCTGAGAGAATATGGTCACCAAGGAGCACACCGCCACATAAGATACGAGAAAAGATGCTAAGCTGTGGTACCCCTTTCAGAACCCTCGCCATTCTGCGAAGCCGGCGATACCGAGCCATCCAGTGGTGATAGCTCGTGCACCTGGTTGGGTTCTTCCCATTCCCAAACATCCGAGCTTCGTGCCGTGGGCTCGTAGTCAAGTACACCCCCCAACGACATCACGTCAAGTCCCGGGGCACGGAACTCCGGGACAGAAACTGCGTTAGGTAGGGTCAGGTCCGTCGAGACTCTGTCGTCAGCGGTCAGACGTAGGTTCAGGATGAACCGCGAGATAAGGACAGGTGTCATGCTAGGATGATGTCGGAATTTAGTCCCCGTCGATGAACAAGCTCGGAAGACGACCTACGCCGTGATAAATGGCGTGATCGTGAACGCGTTTGTGGTCTGCGGATGAGATGGTCAGCAAGATGAAAAAAAATAAACACATCAGGTGTCCATAACGTACATCTCTTGCGACGATCAGTTCAGCGACGTTCATAGTGAGCAGTACGCTTCAAGTTCGGAGTTATGCATCAACGAGCGGAGCAATCGTAGTGAGTACCTTGAGCTTACAAGAAGTATACGGTACCTGAAATAGCAGCTGTCAGTCGGGAGAAGAGCTAGGGCTCGCTGATCGGACGTACCATCGCGTAATAAACAGGTCGTAACAGGCACCTTAATTCCGACTTTCCAGGCGTCGCGCTGTTGACCGAATGTCTTGACCCAAGTCAGAATCAAAACAAGCGTATCTGCCGCAATGACAGATACGCGGGTTGAAATTACAACTGCGGGGAGGAAATAAGGATCTAAGTGACGAGTGGTATCAAGGTCTACGTACGTCTGAAAAACGCCATCAGGTTTTGGAAAACGTATCTCAGGGGAAGTCGACGTACGCGTTCGCGATGTTTTCGGGAGTAGTGGAGATGGAGGTACAGATCTTCAATGGCGGCGGAATATAAATGGCTGGGTTCGTGAATGCTGCATACTGTCGAAAGAGCGAATATGTTATAGATAATTTATTGGAGGTTTAATCGACTCACGGAATTCGTGCCGAAGGGCATCATATTGAGGCCGAATACTATGATGAACAGTATTCTACTGCGGTCCCACATTGCGTATATGCGAAGAGCAGAGAAGACTAGGCATTGTTCATCGACTTTTGGTCGATGGGATTTCTACAATGAACTCACCGGCGGCCTGGAGGAACAAAGAGAGCCCGAATACGGAGTTCAAGATGCCTATTGGATTGCAGCTTGTGGCATTTAATGAGAATTAAGTGAAAATTGTGCCTAGAACGGCGGCAAAGACGAACCTCTAGAAGACGGTCAATGCTGAGCCGCTCTGTAAAGAGCACATTCTCTTACCTGCTCCATAGAGGGCATGATTGATAGAAGGCTTTGGGCGACCATAACCCATCGTGTGGTCAGCAACAACAATGTTACCCCAGTAGGCCGCCGCCCCCAAGCCACTTTCACCTCCAACGGAAGCGTGATAATGAATTCATAGAGCGTTACGGCTATGCAGACGTCAGCATTGAGAGATGACCTTGTCCTCGCCGGAGCAACTCACTGGTGAGAGCCACTCCAATGGAAATTTGCGTGTTGCTGTTGGGTGGGTTCAGCGAGAGGAACGAGCTTTAGACTCGGACCGTCGAACGCGTACATTATCTCCAATAGTGCTGAGAGCTCGGAATCCATAGCACGAGAGCGCAGAGAGGACTGTCGCGCCGAGCGAGCAAGCGATCAGAGCTGCACTCGAAAAGAGAATCGAACAGGAGATTGGCAACATGTCGCCGCCCATTATTATAACCCTCAAGCCGTGCCGATCAGACGACCATGGGGAAGATCGACCTGGGGAAGATCGGCCAGGGGAAGAGCCCATCATGCATAATCACGCTCACCGCGCCTCGAGGATGCCACGACGACCTGAGGATAGTTTAGTCGTTGATGTAGCTTGAAGATCTGCGCGCCGTGATGGCAGGCCGACTCCGATACCGGAGGTTTGTGTTGCTCGATCACGCTGGATCTCATAGGTCGTTCGCCATGCCGGTGAGAACCACCTCTGTCCTAGCACGCTCCTGAAAGAAAGGAAAGAAAGGGAGGATAGTGATATGAAATAATCCGGCGAATCTCTCCATAAACACCGTCACAGCTGCGAGCAATGCGATGAGTCAATGTTGCGATGTAACGGGCGTCGGTGATGGTCGGGCGCTTCGAATGTGAATACCCGACGAGTCTTGGCACCGTATTTGAATGTCGGTAGTTCCTGCTGCTTGACATCGAGCGCATCAGCTAGTAGACAACATGATAGCAAGAACGCTCAACTTTACCGTGATTATAAGCGAACCCGACTTCCGAGTCGTCGCTCAACCAATTGTTATCGCAAAGCGCACGACTCTTTGCCGGCAGAGATTCGTCGTGAAGCATCTAAAGCCATGTCGAAGTCTACCGAGAGAAGGTGTAGGCATATGCGACACCTTTGGGGGCGAAGATCTTGTATGGACATAGTTTGGCGTCTGGTAAGCGGAGCCAGAGAGGGCGGGTGGGCCGTGAAACAGGGCCGGGTCTACTGATAGCATCCGATACAGAAAGTTATGCGCAGGACAGCCTATCCACAGCGGTATGTTCGCCCTTGGCGATAGCTCCGCATCCTAAGACTCCCAATAATGGCGCACGACTGTGCCTCCAAGCCACAGCATCGGCGGCCTGCTTGACATAGCTGGCAAGACCTTTTCGTGGTGACAGAGGTAACTCTGTCGTGACTGCGGGGAAAGCGCGTGGATCTTATACGGAAGCTCCTCTAGGAGCGCGCCGGTTACGGGATGAAACTTGAAAGCTGGAGCGCAACACATCCTAGCACGCCGAAGGGACGCGAGCGTTGATGCTTGGTCACACTAGAGTTCTCGAGTCGCTGCGTGAGCCGAATGATTTTGGGAGTCTCGGAGGTTGACGTTGAGGTGAGCAAGCGGCAGGTGTCGAAGAGACGGTCAACTCGGGCGCCCATCACCCTGTTACTCCCGCGTCCCGAAAAGGCAGGTGTACTTGACCCTGAATCATCCTTAGCGCAGTTTCGTCCCTCGCGTTCAACCCGCCTTAGATCGGTGTGCACATCTCAGATGACCTCTTCATGATCCCCAAGGGTCAAGAACCACTTGGTGCGCCGACGGATGATATCGTAATTTGCAAAACTTCCGAGGCGGACTGCAAGAGTAGGCAAATGCCAATTTTGTACATATCAAAACATAGGGTCATATTCATACATCGCCGTCATCATCCCAATGTACAGGTGGAAATTCGAGAGTCAAGTGTCTCAATGTTTAGCAAGCGACCCACACGGAGCGGACGGCGGTTGCGCCGGCGATGGCGCAGCCATTCCCGTAAACCTGAGCAACCTGGGACTTGCTCGTGCACGAGTTCTGTGGGAAGAAGACCATGAGCGGGATGTTCATATACGGGCGAGGAGAGTCCACCATACCTGGTTGTGCATGGTCCAGCGCTGATTGCCGATGTCGGAGACCTGAGCAGCGAACCAGTCTGTCTCGGGTGTTAGCCACAACGCTCGGACGTCGACAGAGGGTGAGATGACGTACCACCAGGGGGGTCGATGCAGGAGTTGCACTTGACGTTCTGGTAGTCCTGAGAGGGAGAGCCCTTGCAGCTGTCGCGGGTCGTGTAGAAGCGAACGCGCGCGCCGTTGACGGGGGCGGCGGCAGCGAGGAGTGCCACGAAGCCGGCGACGATGAACGACTTGGAGAACATTGCTGGACAACGAAGAACGGTGTCAGCACAGTGAGCTCAAAGAAAATGGGCGATGCTCACCGGTGGTTGGTTCGGTGGTTGGTTGGAGAGTAGGATGGGATGCACGAAAGTCTTGTAGAGGCCTGACTTTTCTAGGAGCGCCCACAGAGGTTTTTATACCTCTCTGGTACGCGCGCCTCGCTCGGTGGAGCACAATACCCATCCCGCCGTCCTTGTTGGAAATGATTTCGTATTTTCTTGGGCAAGCCAGACTTGCAGGGCCGCGCGCGGGGCGGCCAGTTTGCGCCGCGAGTACCCTGCAAGTTGCGACGAGGCCGTGCGTTGGATCACCCCCGTGATCATTGTCCTGCATGCTGGGTAGGTTCCGGCGGTGTTCAATGAGGAGCGGCGTGTATTGTGGCCATACAGCAAAACCCCTAATTGCGGGAGCAGCAAGCGGAACCGATGAACGTTCATGACCGCAGTGTTGCTAGCCGTAGCTCAAACATGAGTCTGCACTAAAATCGTCATCAGCGCTGTCACACCTGTGCATGTGGCGGACATTAACCTGGACTACGAAGAGCGTAGAAGACTCCCTCTAGGCTTCGCCTGCACACGACGAATTTCTTTACAATTTCATCATGGTTTTGGTGCCTAGGCCCCTGTCGTCCTCGAGGCACGTTCAACGATTGAAATAATTGACCGAGTGAGTACCGCCATCAACGCTCGGCACAATGGTCAAGTCTATCCCATCAACGACATCAACTTCAACACGGAGCAAGAGGACTAGGCCTCGAGGCGTACCGCGATGATTAAAGGAAATTAACTGCGCGAATGCAGACACAGGCGGCGGCGGGTGTCTTGGTACTTCGGTTTTGTGGCGCGGCGTCATGATGGGCGGCGAGGACATTGGTGGCGGAGACGGGCGAACAGATGGCTATGCGGTCAGCGTGTTTTGATACTCGATCCGCTGACCAGCTTCTAGCTCTTCATGTATCGGGACAGTTGTTACATGAAAGACTGCCGAACCGCATATTATGTATGTGCTCGTACGCTCACTTTGAACATGAGGCAAATCTAGCATCGAAGGTCTCGGACATGAATTAAGCATACGCCTAGCCAAGACTTCCGACGTTCGATGTTGATTTGTTACAGTGACTGCGAGTACTGCTCTTGGGATGGTTCTTGGAAATCATTTCGCTCAGTCCTGCCCGTGTCTGGGACACGTTGGGGTAGGCAAAGCCCTGGCGCCAAGTGCAAGACTGGACTCACGCACCTTCTACCACGGAAGCCAAAATTTCCACCCCTACACCTCTTCGCCCTACCAGACCACGAACAACCTACTCCTCTATAGCTCGTAGCACCCTGCGAGGTTTACGGGAGCAACGACGGATACCTACGGAGAACGCCGTCAGGTCATTCCTTCTGACGAATAGTTTGAAGCCTTTGACGAGCGGTGAGTTACGACGCAGCCAAGAGTGACTTGTCTCACCGGAAACTTCCAGCACGAGTTCTTGACCAAGATATACGACGCGATGTCTCGAGTAAAGACCTTTGAACTACCATTCTAGGAGAAGCACCCTAACGTCGATTCGTCGTTCAAATAAGGTCAGTCTCGGACGGCGTAAAGGCACTTCTGAACACACACCATCTCCTTGAAAACTAGGAGCTAGGAACACCAGGAGCCGAAAGCTGAAAGCAGCGCCAACCTAGATCGCTCTCGGATGCATGTCTTTGAGCGACTCTCAAGGATCTGCGTCTGAAAGCAAAGCGAGGAGGCGCGCGATCGCGCGCTGTCAAAGCGTGAGTGAGAGGATCAGATCGTAGTCGGCGTATAAGGTGCTGTCGGGGGGCGAAGTTACGTACCTCTAATGCCCTGATTGACAATGACTTACGATCTGCGTTCCCCAGCCCGACATTCCTTAGCTGGGATATGACGCCTATAAACACGGCAGCACCGGGGAGGTTGTTCCCGAGGAAGCCGCTCCCGAATCGCAGCGGCGGAGGTGACCTAAAAAGGTGTGCGTCGCTGCTTTGCTTTCAGGCACGACTGCGCTGCGTTGCCGCGGTCCCGCGCCGCTGATTAGTAGAGAGCTTCTGGCTGAACGCTGCTTGAATCCTGTGACGAGGCGCGCCAAACTTGCCGTGAAGGTACCAGAAACCCTATCCACGAGCCGCGGGCAGGTCTGAAGGTCGGTTTGTCGCGAGCTCATATGTTCGGAAGTAATACGTCAAGAAGGTGTCAAGGTGGTGGAAGAAGAGAAGCAGGAGAGGATCGTCCCGACGACGCGGATCAGAAACGCTGGCAGACTCCGGGGCTCCTGCCAAGCGCCGGAATCCGTTTGTCTGCCATGTGCGCCATCATGCCTGTGCAATGTGCACCGCTCCCATTGCGCCTTCGGGGTGCTTACGTTCAAGTCCCCGAGGCCCCAGAACTAAGGTGAGCACTCGTAGCAACACTCTCTCAGAAGTTGAACAAATCCGACAGCAAAAGTAAAACAATCATAGAAACATCTCCGCCTCGTCCGGACTGACGTCCAATGCCTCCTCGCAGACAGGTTATTGCCGAAACCATGCCCTTTTCACAAGCCCATCCATTCTACCCATGTATGAGCGACAATCACAGATAACAACGCACAGAATCGGGCCAAGCAGTGCGAACCTACAGGCACGCAGCCTCCGTCTCTATCGGCGCTGAGGGAGAAGAAATGCCTCCGCGATCACGCTCACACGTATAGCGCTACCACACCGTCGTCACCTGCCGATCACAGGGGATAAGAAGTGTGCGGGCTGGGTGGGTGGGCGCCGTCCGCCCTCGACGCGCACCCCCCATGTCCCCATGGCCCTCGACCCCAACCAGGACCTGGTCGACCTCTTTCGCCGGCTGTGCGTCGCTTTTTCTTTTTGTGTGCAGTGGTCCCCGTATCTGGTGCTGATTGTGGTTTTGTTGGTCGTGATGGCAGGATCGTCGAAAATTACATGATCTTCGCGACGTCGAGTGAGTCCCTTGATGCTGTGTTTCGAACTCGGAGCTGAGCGTGTGGTGATCTGCAGTCTTGCTGTTTTACGACCATGCGATGACGTTTACGCAGGAGGTGAAGTGCGTTTGGAAACGAAGGTTCTCCGGCGCGACCCTTCTGTTCTTAGTGACGCGATATTCGGCGACGTTGGAGCGGATAGTGTTGCTTATAAGTCTGTTCGTCGAAACGACGTCAGACAAGGTACGTGTTGTGCTGTTCCACTGTGCCCAGGCGTGGTCATTGATGGCTCTATAGACGTATGTGCCTTCGATGACCTTAATTCCACAGTGCGTCTGAAACTTCTATTCACAGATGCACACGTATCCTTCGTCTAGATGATGCTCTCATCGACCTGAACACGCTCGCCATCGGGGGTAAGACCGAACCATACTCCTTACACTCCCTACGATCTCACAAGACCAATAGCATTCATGGCCGTCCGAATATACGCTATTTGGGGACAAGACTTCCGTCTGTTCGCCTTCATGATGCTCTTCGTCATAGCAAGACTCATCATCGCCCTCGTTCGTTCTGCATTTCCGTGCTTCCCAATATGTATGTTGACGCCGAATACGCAGTACTTCCAGACGCATTACACGCCGCTCGCGTTCGGCCTCCCTCTTTGGGGATGCGGGGCCCAATTTAATGTGTCGGAGAGTCTGTACAATCAGTGCGTTTGTCTCTCTTTGCACTTCAGAGAAGCTTTCTGACGGGTTGATCGCAGCTGTGAGTTGCCGGAATCGTTGAGCGCGGGTGGTTGTTGATGAAGCGTCCGCAGTACATGTCGCAAGCGATTCAATAAGTCTTGCGTCCGATATTCTCCTCTTGGTCCTGACGTGGGCGAAGACTCTCGAGATCAGTCGGACGTCCTCGCGCATCAACGTCCGCACGCCCATTACTACTCTCATTTTGCGTGATGGTACGTTTGTTCTTCACGGCGCGTACACTAGTTTTGCGCTGACGACTGCTCTTAGGAACGGTATACTTTGCGTACGCTTTGTCTCCTAAGATAACGCGCTGCTACTCACCTTCGGCACAATAGCATCGTGTTCTGCCTCCAAGTCTTCTCAATCGTCGCACAACAAGTCGGCGTTGTATGTTTTACTTGCTGAAACCCGTACTGTCCCCACTAACCTAAATTTACAGGACTTCGAACTCTTCCAAGTCTGGTCCTACTGGAACCAAAGGTTGGACGCTTCCTCCCTACCATCTTTCTGACCCTAACCCAGCCCACACCGCCAGCATAACAGTAATCTTCCTCTGCCGCTTCATGCTCAACCTCCGCAACATCTACACCACCTCCGGCTCCACAACCTTCTCCCAAACAGCAACAGTAGAAACGTCCACCATCTTCTTCCGCAAACCACAAACCCCCCTCACCGACTCCTCCGCCACCATGACGGACGGAAGGGGCGAATCGTGGTTTGGGCGGAGTACACGGGGAATGGGTGAGTCGAGGCTTGTGGGCAATTTGGGCGCGCCACTGGCGTATGGGTCGAGTTTTGGGAGTTCGAGTGAGGAGGGTGAGGTGGTCTTGCCAGACGAAGTGGCGAGAGAGGAGCATGAGGCGGAGGACGCTGACCAGGAGATCATCGTCATTCATGCGAACCCTCTTGGTGCGGACTTGGTAGAGCAGCCAGTGGAGACAAGGGAAATGGTCGAGATGCGGACATCTGTATGACGTTCCCGGGCCTATGTGTTGGAATAATTTAGGGATTTGTTGTAGTGCTCCGATGAATTCATTTGTAACGATATGAACGTTCTTGTTGGGGCCTTGTCCAACTCGATGGACATCGCGCCCACGTCAAGACTCAATCAAGAAGGGTCGCCGACCATCTCAAGGGACACTTGAAATGACCGGACAGTCTGTCGAAAGCTCCGTGGCCGCTGCCGCATAGTGGACGCCAGCATCCTCGGGTACGACATGCATGGCGAGGATGAGAAGCTCCTCGAAGAGAGCTCCGTGAACTTCGCAAAGCGTAAAGCGACGTTCTGCAGTTCGCTCATGCGCGAAGCGCGCACGCCCGCGACGGTGGCACTAGGTGATTCCCGCTAATAAAGCGGGTCTTGGAGGTCATCGGGGGAACAGATCTCATGTACGTGTTTTGTAGTGTCGCTTTGTATACCAGCGTTTTTTTACAGTACCACTTGAACGTATCAACTGTCCGTTGACGCCATTGTAATGTTGCGTGCCCGTCTGACCTAGATACCTGACTTTATATGGGGGGATCCAACTTGAACGCTCAGACAGAAAGAAAAGGATCTCTCGGGCTCGGTAATGTCGCAGATACGCTATGCGGCCGCAGCTGCAGAGCGGGGGCAGGCACGTTCGACGGGTGAGGGTAGATCTGGGAAGCGCTGGCCCATGCAAGGCCCATGCATTGCATGGGCGTTTTCATCACGCTCGAGTGACAGGTGAGTGACAAGTGACGGACAGGTTGGGGCAAAGCCCCGCTAATCCTCACTCGCGGTGCCACATTCCATCCACCCTGAGGGTTCAGCACTTTTACTATCGACTTAAATGGCTGCTACTAGTATCATTCCTTCCGAACTCAGCGGGTTTTGTCGTGGCTTTGTTAGCGGGCTTTGCCGTGCTCGCACGGCGTTACCGATAATATGTGCAGGATAACAAGCGATTGTTACTGCAAAAAACGCCGGTATACAAAGCGACACTACAAAACACGTACGTGAGATCTGTTCCCCCAATGACTTCCAAGACCCGCTTTGTTAGCGGGAATTTACTTGTAACAATACGGTCACGGGCAAGTCGAACTAAGTGTGTTCGTATGTGACGGGATATAACAGTGCTGCATTCCTAAGCTACGCTAAGATTACGGAGAGAGTATGGCGACACGGAAATCAAGCTTCTAACAACCAGACTGCAAGGCTACATGGGGCGATCGTGTATGGCGATCATGTATGTGTGAGGAGGGGAGACGCGATCGGAAAATGAGTATGGATTCAGAACCAAAACAAGATGCAAGAAAGATGATAACGAAGGCCCCCAGGAATATGTCAGAGCCCTCGTAGAAGCATGCGCTAGAGCTTGGACAGGATGAGCCCGACGACGACAAAGAGGATCGTCGAGGGCGGTGTGACGACACAATATGACCAGAAGATCGTCCGACTGATGAGGCGCTCGAACGCGTCTCCTGATGCAGCTTGGGTTATCTGATAGTAGATAAGATAATCAGCGTGGCACAACGCGGCGTAATGATCGCGACTTACCTGCGCAAGCGTCAGGGCAGGGGGCGACGCGATGAGAAGCACGTTCGACACTACAAACACGGGGCTGAAAAGACGGGGTTAATACGCGGGAAGCATTGGGTAGTGAGAAGGTACGCACTCGTCGAAGACCTTTTGCAGGTCGAAGCGCGTCGAGAGCGCCATGAGAGGGAGCAGAAGCAATGGCGTGATGACCATACGCGACATCACTGCAATGACAACCGTCTTCGTCTCGCCAGGACGCTGTTTCTGCGCGCGACGGCCCATATCCGCACTGTGGGAGCGCTTCTTCATCTTGAACATGTCGCGCACGTTGTCGACCAGCGACAGAGACGACCACCGCGAGCTCAGGCTGCGGCCGCGATGCGCATGCGAGGGCAGCGCAGCACGGGCGCGCACCTCCTCGGCGGACTCTGGAGGCGAGTAGAAGTAGGCACCGAGGACGACGAGAGTCAGCGGAATGGAGCAGTTGCCGGCCTGGTTCAAAGCGCCCTTGATGGGCTGGACATGTTCCTCCAGAGCGTGCTGGAGCGGCCGAATGCAGGCGACCACGAGTGAGAGCAGCGCCGCCCAGAGAGGCACAGTCATGAAGCTGTTGACAGAGCGGAAGAACTTTGTTACCCGTCGGCGAACGCGCCTTCTGCGAGCCTGCCAGACCGTGGACGTGGGCTCCGTAAAATGGCGACGAGCAGGGAACTCGATGACGTCGTCGCCCTCTCCGTCGTCGGACGGCGCCACGGAAGACGTCGATGTCGAGACTTGTGGCAGATCGGTAGACTTGTGGTACGGCGAGTTGGGGAAAGAGTAGAAAAACTTCGGGTTCGATGCAACGTTGAGTCGGTCGGCATCGTGCACAATGACACTAGGGTTTTCCACGCTGACGGTCGTCGAACTGGACTGATTCCGATGCAGAGTCTCGTATTCTTCGGTAGACGGAGGGAATGCGGTTTCATCTTGATCAATGAGGGGGTTCTCAGCAGGTGCAGCCTCGTCGGATCCCTCCGGGTCGGCCTGCGAAAGGAGACGTACACCAAAGCTCCAACGGACCTGTCATCAGAGACCGTCCCAGTTTAGCATACACAGGTACGAATGTCAAGGGATGGTGCGCACGATCATGCCAAGCGTTGAGTACAGGACGAGATAGGTCAATGCCCTGCCGACCATGGCGTTTTTGTTGTCGTCTTCGCCCCACTTGAGCCCTGGGACCGTGATCACCAGACTCTGCATGAGCGCAATGGGGAGCGAGTTGGAGTTCATGAACATGGCCGCCGCCACAGCGAAGCTCCTGAGTGCCAAGGTCAGACGGGGTGGCAGTACGATGCGAGCAGACGCACCTTTGTGAACGCTTGAGGCGGAAGATCAGGCCCAGGAGGTACGCCGCGAGCATCGACACGGTCGTGGTCACGATGAAGAATATTGGGATGATCCATAGTTCCTTGAGTTTCGCTTGGGGTGAAAAACGCATGAGACTATCGATTGCGGGAGCACTGGTCGCGACTCACCTGGAGACAGGAAGAAAGCGACTTTGGAGAAGAGCAGGGACGGCGTGAACAGCGAGACGTTGAGCCGATTAAGTTGCTGAGGGCGCGACGCTTCGTTAGACTTTGCACGCTCCACAGAGATGCGCGACGCACCTTCTGGGTCGTGCGATCCAGGATGCCCTTTCTAGCAAGGATGTAGCCAGCGAGACATAATATGAAGACTTCTAGGATGGACTGCGCGAGGCGGGCGCGAGCGTGAGCGAGACGGGTCCGCCGTGTATCCAGAATGAAACCTTACTTCGAAGACGGTCTGTAGGAGCGGTCCTATGGGTGTGCTATCCCCCAT
This sequence comes from Bjerkandera adusta, assembly GCA_027924225.1. Taxonomy (NCBI): domain Eukaryota; kingdom Fungi; phylum Basidiomycota; class Agaricomycetes; order Polyporales; family Phanerochaetaceae; genus Bjerkandera; species Bjerkandera adusta. The sequence continues at coordinate 21,228 of BSCZ01000292.1, forward strand.
TAATTGAGCGTCGTCGGGCGTGTCGGCTCGTGAGGGCGGCGTGAGGGTGAGGGGGGAGGGGAAGGAGATGGTGGTGGGGAGAAAGAAAGGAGTGAAAGGCTGGGCAGCAGCAGACGGGGCGGACGCAGCTCTGTCCGCGCCTGGAAGTGGGACCACGCATTGCCGCATCCGTCGCGCGTCATGCTCCGCCTATTCGCACGTTTGTGGGCCTTCCTTTCCTGGACGCAGCATCAAGGGGCGGCTTTTCCCACGCCTGGGCGTCGAGCGCGGGCCAAGCACACAGCGTCCGGCCTCGCCCGCACCGCTCCACTCTGCCCAGCACCGCCCGACTCCCGCCCGACATGGCAGAAAAACATGGGACTGCGCGCGCACGGGCCCTGCCGCGGCGTCGGCCCCCTGAAACGGGCTCGCCGTGCGCCCTCGATCGTCCTCGGCAGGCCCCGCTAGAACCTTCGTCAATTGCGATCGACGAGTTTCGCCGAAGGTCCGCCTCCAGGCCGTCGCAGAACATGGCCCACGACATGTGGGATTCAGAGAGGAGAGGCAAGATCTGGCGGTGCGACATACTATACACACAGCGAGCGTGAGCCCTGGCGATGCCGCGGGCCGGCACCGCAGTCGCTCGCATGCGATGCGGGCATCTGGAGCCTCGCAAAGGCTAAATAATGCGCTCTGACTAGCTCCCCGAGCCGCTGCTGCACGCGGATATGTGCGCCTCCCTCGCCCGTCGCCCTTGCCTCCTGCGTCCACCACCGCACATGCAACCATGTCCGGGTCCGTGAACCCCGCCATCGTCCCCCTCGCCGTCCTCTGCGCGGGCCTCGTTATCGGCGGCATAGCCGCCATCTTCCTCACCCGCCGCATCGCGCGCGCCCGCATGCTCCTCGAGGTCCACCTCGCCGCAGAGGCCATCCGCGAGGCCGAGATAGGAGAAAAGCCCACCCTCGTGGACATCTACGTCGGTGCGCTGCCCGAGCTCGCCCCCGCCGACGCGGACAAGCTGCCCTGGCCGCGGCTCCTGGTGCGTGTCCTTCCGCTTTCCCCGCCCCCGCACTTTGCATGACGACCGCTCAACCCCGCATCGCTTTCCCCGCAGCCGATAGCGGCAAACCAGAGCGAGACCCTCTCGTGTCCGCATCCCCACCACGCGATCGAGGAGCGGCCGGGGTACAAGCAGCACGCTCTCGTCGACGGAAACGTCCTAGAGGTCTCTGTCGGGATTATCATGCCCATGCCGCCCCTCCCCGGCGGAGCGAGCGCCGCCGCGACGTCCCTCGACTCGCTTGATTATTGTATAGGCACGACGGACACCGTGGTCTGCTCTCTTCTCGGAGCCCGGCCCAGGTTGATAGGCATTAACTGAGCGATGGCGAGATAGAAGCCTTCCTCTCCCATTGCTATCTGTGTCCCCCTCACATGTACCAACACATCGCGCACACGGACCACAGTCTTAATTCGACCGGATAGACTGCTTGTACAGCTGTATACGATATCGCTCGTGTAGTTTTTAGTAGCATGTAATTCTACGCTGCAGGTCTCGGGCGGCCGTAGCTACTCGCAAATCTCGGGCAAGACCCCGAAGACCTTTGATTGCACTATCCCTTGACCATCGCTCGATATTCCATGACGACATCCCACACCATACGGTCGAAGTCTGGGAGCATATGCTGACATCAAGAAGTTCTGGGCGAGCGACCCCCGAATGGCAGACTGCATCCTTCGTAGATGGTCAACTTCACTGATGCAATACTCCCTGCAACAGTGGCGTTCTGGACGTTCTCATAGTCACAAGTCCGAGCCGGCGTACGTTTATCGCTTTACGATTCAATTGAAATGTACGAACACACGAAAACGCCTCTTCCTCACAAATTTGTCCACTGATATCTGCACATGCTAGGTCGCTGTTGCTACCGAATTCGGAGATTTGATACTAGGCTCATTACAGACTCACTCGTCGTGCTCGTAAGGAGGGCGATGAGGATATGGTCAGAATCTGTTTAATTGGCATATAATACCACAGGAGGCTTGTTTACGTCTTGCACAGCGAGATGGACCTGGAAAGCAAGGACCTGGACGCTTGAACAGCGATTCAAGGTAATGATTAGACACCCTTGAGAACGTTTCGGATTCCTTTCAAGACAACTTGTCAGAGCCGGGTGAACGGAATGAAAGCTTCAGAGAAGGAGAAGGCGTGGGAGTATGTTTGCATCGGGTGGTCAAGTCGACTCGCGTGGCCTGACCAATTCCCACGGGTGCTTTCACAAGCATTCTACGCTCAACTGCCGACCCTGTGGAGCTTGCACCCATCGAACGCTCTGGTCTACGTAACCAAGAACTTCGAAGCTGCAACTTTCTTTAAAGTTGACGTTGACACCGGGTGTCTCCCTCCGCGATGAATTTGATCTCGAGTTTCCATACGCCTCGACGCACCAGGACGGAGGCTAGTTTCAGATCTCACAGGGAAGCAATCTGTAAAATCAAACGCACCCAATGAACCAATTGGTGACGTTCGGAGGCGCCTTCACGAGGCAAGATAGCTTGTTCATACGATAGGCCAATGACTCCAAATACGCGTGCTCTGGACGATGCTCGTCTATAGTCGGAAGATTAAGCACAGACCACGATACGATACATAAGCTATTGCTACAAGCCGACATATATAAACCATGCAACAAGCCCAATAAGAACGCGTGTCAGCGCAGCTGGCATGTCGATCCAAGATCCCATGTATATCATCTCCTCGGACAAGCCGTCGCCTTCTCCAGCGTCCCTGCAGGTATAAACCTGCCATCCTCCAAGCTTTTGATGAGGAGCAACGCCCAATCCTGGCAGTTGCTCTCTCCGACGAAGCGGGCGCCGTTCTGCTCGTTGATCATGTCTGCGGCGGCCGCGCCGTACTCGTGCAGCATGGTGGCGAGGCCGTCGCTGATCGCGCCGAGGAGCAGCCGGCTCTCGTACGCCTGGCTGCCGCGCGCGCCCTTGAGCTGCACGCCGCGGCAGATGCGGAAGTTGAACTGGCCGGTGCCCCAGCCTGTGCCTTCCATCTGCAGGGGGGGCGGGGCCACACCGTCAGCTTTTGGGAACACGCGATCACCAAGATCGATCGCACGCACCTGGTATATGGTGCCCAGGGCCTCCTCGTCGGTGTCATAGGTCACGAATAGCGACCAGTGTTTCGGCCCCATCGGGCTCTGGGCGCGGTACCACACCAGCCACAGATAGTTGGTCATCGCGGTGCTGCGTGTAGTGTCTGTGGGGGCGGTTGGGAGGATGGAGAGGGCGGTGGAGGGAGCGACGGGGCTTTAAGCAGATGTGGATGGGACAGGAACGTGACGGGCACTGACCTCGCGCGACGGCATGGGCCGCTCAGGACGGAGCTGGGGTGCGGAGGGGGCGTCGCTAGGCGAGGGCGTGTCGCGTTGTGAGTGTGTGTGAGCGAGACGGAGCGGACACGGGCCTGTATAAATACCGCGCCATGCAGCGGGGCTGCGACGAGCCCTGGTTCGAGCAGGAGCAACAACTGGCCAGCAAATCGCATTCGTACCCCGCACTGGCGATCCCCGCGAGGCGTCAACGTTGTGCCCTGATGTCATCGTAACGGCACTCCCTCCTCATCCTGCACCCCTGCAGCCCGTCTCAGGGCCCACTGACGACATGTGGCATGTGCTTCGTGCCTCGCGACCGCGTCTAGGATGATTTGGGCTTGTGTGAGCCCGGCGCAGGCGCACGGGCTGTGTGAGGCAGACGGTCGCGACGAGAGAGCGGATTGGCTGCCTGGGACCACCTCGCAGATTGGCGTGGCGTCATGCATCAACGGGCGCAGGTCGCCGGCGCCGTGTTAGTGATCGAGCGACATCGATAACGCGCTTTTTGGGACGGAGTGCGACCTGCAACATGCGGAGCACCCAAGCTCTCTCGCGCTCCCTGAGCTTCGCTAGTATTCCGCGGAGACACACCCGCGTTTTGTGTCTTCGTCAACGAGCACGTTCACGCATGTGCGACGCTGGTGTGCACGGAGATGGGCCGATAGAACTCGTCCGAACGCTTCGTGCACGGAAGCATATGGCGGCGTCGTGGTGCTTCCCACACGTGGCTCGTCGCTGAATGATGCTTCCGTGAAGCGCACAGGATCTGCTGCACGACGCCATGGAGCACGACAACAGCCGCCTCGTGCTGAGGCACTCCACTGGAACACCTTATTCTCGACTAGGCAAAGGCTAAGCTTGCTAGCTTATGCCACGCTGAACGGAGATAGTGGCCTGCGCTTGCAAACGCAGACGCAGTCCCATTTCTCAGGCCAGATTTGAGGATCGCCCGAAGAAGACGACAGGCGTTGTGGAGCGTTCGAGATGCTTGCCTTTTCTGGCTGGTCTGAATGTGCCACCAAGTCCGACAGCTCGCTCGCGGGCTACCATAACAGGATAAACAGAGCCCAAAACAGGATCCTGAATACGTCATCGTTATTGAGACACAGGAAGCGTGAACAAGACATGGTCCATATTGGGAGGGTTGGCGTTCCGGAAATCGGTGCGAGGACTTCATCTCCACGCGCCATGTCAGCTCGCCGTCTCCTAACAGGGACGTAATGAATAATGGAAGGTAGCTTTAAAGTAGCGATGAATATCGTCACCCCGCCGGGTCTCGAACCTCGTTGGTACCTGCCGGTAAAGGTGGAAATCGATGCGTGACCATTATCAACGTGGTCTCTTGCAGGATCGCGTTGGAAATCGGGATGCTTTGTTGATTGTCGCTCATGAAGATCAGCGTCGGCTACGCGGGTTACAGTTCATCTCAAAAGTCTGAAAAAACGGCTTCAGTGTTAATTCTGAGACAAACCTCAAAGCTCAACAATTGTAGACGAGCGAAATAGCGTCCGCGTTCAACACAAGTGCCCGAGGTAGGCCAAAACCTACACTTGTCGTCACTGCTCCTTCCGAATCGCGGTGGAGTGGTTGGAAGACCAAACCTTGAATTATTTGAGAGACATAAGAACCCGAAAGAACGATTGCGTCATACCATTCGACCGCCGTCAGTTAGCAGGCTCATAGGGAAACGCGGACATCTCTCAAAAAGTAGACATATCTCACCAGAAGCGTGTCGCACTTCAGAAAGCACCGAAGGCATCATCAGATTCCTTCGATACAGACCGGGACCGGTGAGAAAGGCGGCTCTTAAAGCGGGCAAACGCGACTCAAGAAGTGGTTACGAGAAGGAAGATACGTACAAACTATAGCGAACTCGAGCGATGAATCTCGTTGCGGACGAAGCTCTTCGATTCTTTCGATATGACCGAGGGTCGAATGAATTGATGAACATCGCCGAAGCCCACGGTGTGTCATCGACCCCTCTAGGAATCTTCAGTATATCACTTCTCGACTATCTTCAGCCCCGAAACGTTTCAACATGGGTGCTGGGTCGTGAATTCCAGCGAAGTGAGCATCAAACGGAGGATTTATAACTGTACTCACTACGTAATTCTGTCGTCGTCGCGAAGCGTTCTGTGTCGTCTCAGGGAATAATTCCAGCGGGTAGATGTTCTCCTGATACCTACCCGTGAGCTACTTTCTGACCTATATTCCACAGCTCGAGTTTCACAGCGTATACTGGTGTAAGAAGCGCACTGTGTGCCGGATAGGTTTTTTAAATGACGGAGATGATGCTGCACCTTTAAGGGCGATCGCGAGTAGACAAGCCGAGGGCGCGGTACAAAGTGCCTGTGGAAGATGAGCGTTTTCAAGCTAGCGTGGATAAGAACCTAGAGGAAAGTCCGTTTGTTGGCCCAAGGGTCGCCTCTTAGAGTAGATACCGACAGGACTTCGGACTCTTGCAGCTTGCCCGTCCTGCGATGTTCCTCCTTCCCGCGATTGGCACCACGTCGTATTACTCGACCAAAGTCGAGCATGTATAATCGGGACAAACGAGATGGACCCTCCGGAACCCCGTTGGAAACGCGCCAATTTTTGGCCAGCCATATTCAGCGTACGCATCCAGTGCACCGGCCTGGGGAGGGATGGATGCTGCTAGACAGAGAATGAGCTGATAAGGAGTACATTCGTGGAAAAAATCATAGCATGATTTGTCGATGGAGCCGTACTAGCAGGGCAAGCCATCCGCGACCGAGAGGACCTTGCGACCGAAGGCGTGTATGATCACAGCGCGAGAAGACGGCGACGGCTCCGAGCGGGCGGTAGATGGATCGAACGCAGCGCAATCTTGGAAAAGTCTCAGGGCCCACCGAGGGCAGTGGTCACACAAACGATGATGAAGAGGTAAAGGAGGCTGTTGGCGTTTGGCGGTCCAGCATCATCAAGATGCGATGGTACGACGAGGATGAGGCCTGGCGAGGCTTGTGACGGGTCGCCGAGGGCCGCGGGGAGGGCGTGGTGGGAGAACGAGAGAGACCCCGTGGGTGGGAGAGGCCGAGACCAGAGTGAAGCCGAGGCAGCAAGGGCAGCGCTGAGCGGAGTGAGGATCGTTGAGTCGGAGAACGAGAAAGAGTGGGTGCCGCTCCCGCGCGCGGGCGCGGCGGCTGCAGCGGGCGTGTAGCTCCGCCTCGGCTTGTGGGCCGTCGACGACCCGCCCCCCGCGCACGACGCCGCCGCGGTATTGCTCATCGACGGGGGCGACAGCGAGCGCTCAGAGGAGTTGAGCGCGACCCGCGCTGTTGGCGGCCACGTGCGTGCGCTCTCACCCGGAACCATCACACTCTCAGGTTGTCGACAGCACACTCGACGACTGCGACGTCGGACGCCTGTGTCGAGCCCCGTACACCATCGCACACCAGTGGCCGAGCGGTTGGAGGCCGAGATTGGCGAGAAGAAGCGAGTGAAGTCTGAGCGGCGACCATTCGGACGGTTGTCATCTGAGTCGGAGTGAGTATCTCTTCTGACTCTCCGCTAGTACTCCGAGTAGATGCGCTTTTTATATGCATCCACACCGATTGTCGAGAGCTGACCCGCCCTCTGCCATGTCTCAAGGACTACCGACCCACGATTTTCGAGCCTGCGCTCACCCACGCACACGAGTCCCCGACGCCGCCGTCGGGTGTGAACAAGGATGGCAACCGACGCTGCAAAGACGGGCACCGACCAGCAGTCGCAACCCCCGCCCCTCGCGCCCTACCCGCCGCCTTTCGCGGCGCACTACGCACCAATGCCACCCGGCGCATACCCGCCGCCCTTCTACACGTTTGCGCCGCTGCCCGACCCCAGCCATGACCCCAACAGCCCGAACGGCGCCGCCCAGCCCCAGCAATATTTTATGGCAATTCCCCCTCCCCCGCCTGGCATGATGTATGCCTACCCCGCACCTGGTCAAAGTCTGCTCGCTGAGTCTCCCTCCCGCTAATGATCTGCTGACTAATCTTTTTCAGTGCTGCCGTACCCGCCCTTCGCGCCCCCGCCGATGCAAGTTTCGCCGCAGCCGCGCCCCAAGAGAAAGCAGGTCAAGATGGCCGTGAGTGCATCTATACACCTCCGCGCATATAGCGACTCACGCTGGTCAGTGCACAAACTGCGCGAACGCGTGCAAGCGGTGCGACGACAGTAGGCCCTGCGAGCGTTGCACGAAGTATGGACTGACGGATACATGTGTGGATGGTCAGAGGAAGGAGCGTAAGAAGGGGATCAAACGGGGCCCTTATAAACGCAAGCCCAAGTCGCCGTCCGACGACAACTCGTTTCCAGGTCAGTATCTCGCGATGTCATCTCTTGACATCCTTAATCACTTCTTACGGCAATGTCTTCCTACAGCCAACGGCGCCGCAGGCGAAGGAGAAGCGAGTACAGCTCCCCCGGCCCCTTATCCCGCACCACACGAGGCGTACTACCCGTATTATTACCCACACCCAGCCTTTGCCCCCCCTGGCCACGAGACTCAGGCCCACGGCGAAGGCGTCGCAAACGGAACCACGCATCCGGTCCCCCAGCCCTACTTCCCACTACACCCGGCGGTGTACCCACCCTACCCACAGTATGCGCACCCGCCGCCCATGGCGTACGCAGCGCCCCCCGCTCTCATGGCGCCGCCTCCCGCGACGGCCGAGGCCAGCAAGTCCCCGTCGGCCAACGGCGCGGACAAGTCGAAGAAGCGGCCACGCACCTCCAAGGGCTCGGACGGCCCCGCGAACAAGTCGAGGAAGACCGACGCCGGGGCGACCAACGGCGCGACCAACGACGGCGAGCGGTCTGGTAGGGAGGACGAGGGGTATCAGGACGACAACCCTGACACCTCTTATGAGCTCCCGGCGAGCGGATCGGATATCCATGGAACCGATAGCGGGCACATGGAGTCGCCTGTGTAGATTCTTGTATCTGGCACTTGTGAGGCACATGTCAGTTTATATCCATTAATGCCATGTCTAATAAACTCTCCGATTAATAGTTTCATCATCGACATCGACGTCTTCGCTTCCCGCTGTGTGTCAAGCCCGACAGGCTGCCGTGGTGTCGCGCGCCTCCCGATTGGACCGTTGCTGCTAAGGTGACCGCATATGGACATCCTCCGACCTCCGACGCTATCCGCTGTGTTCTTTGGCCATCAACAGGGATGCCCTCGCTGTTGACGTTGCCAAATGACCACGGATCCCGTGTGGACCATTCTACCTAGTACCAATGGACTGCATGGTGAGGCTCTCTGATAGCACGGCTGCTCTGGTGGATGAGGCCCTTGTTCATCTATGCACCCCTTGCTTGTATATGTGTTATTGTTCTGTATGCTCTCCCTGTATGCTCTCCTCCTCTGTCCTGGTGTTGTATTTGCCTATAGATGGCACCCTGTGTGCTTCAAGGTGTGGCATCCTTTGTTCTATGATTTTCCCGTGGTATCCGGAGTGTCAAATGTAGTATCTGTACGATAGCATGATGATGTAGTATTTATCAGCAGTCTCCCCCGTGTATTTATGTCGATGTCGATGCTCTTCCGGCTCGGATTGTCAGCTCCGACAGGAAAATCCTGTCGGGTCGTACGCGGGTCTGGTGCGTCCCTTATTTCATTTATAGAATGTGACACCATGTGTGCACATTCCTACGGCTCGTCGAGGTTCACCCCGCTCGTGGTTGCTCGGAGGTCGCCTCGACGCGCGAGCAAAGTCGCAGACGCGTCGTCTAAATGAGACCACGTGGCGCTATTTGGCCCGCACAAACAAACGCTTCACTGGAAATTTCGAAGCGCCTCAGCGTGTCTAGACGAGCCAAGTCCTCCACCGACCACAACCACCTCCTAACGACTCTCCTCCTCCCTCGACCTCCAAAACATGTCTGCCGTTCGTGCCCTCCGCCAGCTCGCCGGCTCCTCGAGCCGTGTTCTCGCCACACGCGCTGCGTCGCGCTCTTTTACTAGGGCCGCCCTGCCAGCGTTCCGCGTTGCTGTCACGCCGGCGACCAGGATGTTCTCGACGTCGCCGAGGAGGTTTGGCGAGGGTGCTGGTGCGTTATACTTTTGTGTCTGTGGGAGTGGTGCTGATGAGTGAGGTCGCTTTGCAGCTGATGTCGCGCTGGCGCAGAAGCTTGGTGAAGAGCTGAACTACGAGACTGAGGCCTCGCAGGCTGCGGAGCCCGACTTCCTCCGTGCGTTCAAGGCACAGGGTATCTGGACGGTGAGTGTTCATACTTTGCTGGCTGTTTCGTCATTGGACCAAGGGCGGAAAGTGTGGATGGATGGCTCAAGGCGTCGGGGCTTTTGAATGAAGCAATGCGCGTCACGCATGGACAAATCACAGACCTATCCAGTTATCGAGACAATTTTGGGACTTGGACACGACCCTTATACGTGGGCGTATTTGACCAATTGCACTGACCGGCGCACTGGTCGATCATTCGTCCGGCATGACCGGTCATCCAACTTTGACAACACTCCGCGGCCCGTGTGGTGTCTTGTGTATTCCTGTACTCATCGGACAATTCCTCGCTCATAGATTGATGATGTCGCTGGCAATGATGAAGTCACAATCAGCCGAAAGTTCGGCAACGAGACGTATGTGACCTTTGTCTTGTTGTTCTCCATATTCGCCTGATGGACAATTTGTAGTATCCGGTTGATGTTCTCGATCGCGGATATCCAGACGTCGCAGGAGAGTGAGTTCGAGGAGCTCGAGGAGGGTGAGGAGACGTCCGAGGATGAGCCAAACCACTCATATCCCATCCGGTGCTCGTTCGCCATCACCAAGGTGCGTCATGTTGGCTTGGTATCCAGATATCCCCCGAGGCATTGTTCTGATATGTTGTCTGTGATTCAGGATGGTGCGCCGGGTGCACTTACCATCGATGCTATGTGCCAAGACGGTGCCTTCGTTACGGACAACCTTTCGTTCTATGCGGACACAAAGACTGGAACTGAGCTGACGGCGGAGGCCGACTGGAAACGTCGTGGTCTGTACATTGGCCCTCAGGTATGTGGAATTCTACAATAGTGGCGGCGCAACCGGCTAAGTTCTATTATCTTCTAGTTCGAGACCCTTGATCCCTCTGTGCAAGAAGAGTTCGAGAAGTTCTTGACGGAACGTGGCATCAACGACAGCCTCGCTGTGTTCGTGCCAGAATACGCCGAATACAAGGAACAGAAGGCAAGTGAAAGAAGGCTGTGTATTTGAGATGCTGTGCTGACTGGATTTCTGGATACTAGGAGTACGTGGGCTGGCTTCAGAACGTCAAGAAGTTCATCGAAGCATAAGCACTGCCTCGGCGAACACGCTCTGGCGCTGTGTCAAAAGTTACCGTACGATTCGTCACGTTTGTGCTACATAATTGCTGTTGATGACATAGAGACGCACCCCTCCTCCTAATTGACCGAGTTTCTGACTCACCGACTCGCCATTCTCGCGGTCGCCGTGCTCGTGAACGGCTTGTTGTGCTGCTGACGCGAGCAGTTGTCAGCGGACCGACCGTCTCCGGCTGCTGATCCAGCTGCGCCCGACCCGGCGCCTTGGCCTCCGCGCGCGCCTCCTCGGTAAGACACGTAACGCGCTCCTAATTAGGCAGGTTCCAGTTTGTTCTCCACGCGTCCGCGCCTTGCCCGGCCGTTCGCGCGATACCAATTGTGTTCCTGGGTTTTCCAGCACAGGACTGTAGCCTGACTACTCCGAGATGTCGTGGCAGTCCGCCATCGTGCTGCGCCTACCTCCGTCTAGGTATAAGTACTGACCGACCTTCTGCCTCATCGGATCCCCCAGGTCCAAGTCGAGTCTCGAGCATCCCCAGCAACACATCCCACCGTTCAGCTATCTGTCTCGCGTTTCACCAACCAACATGTCGAGCCCTATCGCTGTTCCCCGTATCGCTGTTTCTGGTGCTGCCTCTAGCGCGTCGACTTCGCCGACCGGACTCTACGTCCCCGTCCACAAGCGTATGGAGTCTAGCCACTCGCCTTCCTCGTCGAGGTCTCCCTCGCCTACGCTCTCATCATCTTCGTGGCGCACCCACACACCATCAAAGGACTCTTCTGCTGCATTTCGCAAGCACAGAAAGACTCCTTCCAACGCTTCATCCACACACAGTACGTATTCCCCACCGAACCGTCTACGAACACGATACTGATCTCGTCGCCACAGCTGCATCCAACGAATCACATATACCCAAGCACGCAATGATACCCACACCAGCACTCCCACACACATACTCCATCCTCACCCTCCTCGCCCTCTCCCCCCACCCCGCGCCGCTCTCCCCCGAGCAGGAGCAAGGCCTGCGCAGCTACGTCGCCGTCGCCGCCGCGTCCGCCGCGTCGGACAAACCCGCGCCACGCCGCAGACGCACTGGCCGCAAGGCCAAGAACCCCGCGCAGCAGCTCCCCAAGGCCGCACTTCAGACTGCGGACGTCGAGACGCGGCGCACGCGCCATGGGCACGGAACGTGGGGCTGGCAGCCGCAGCATGCCGTCGACGCGTTGAAGAGCCACCATGAGGAGCTCGACGAGTCGTGGAGGCATAGCACCGCTCTTGCTGTCGTCGCATGAGCCCCTTGGAGGAATGCAGCCTAGTATTTTTAGCCCACAATGTAATACGGATGGACAATCTGGAGTGTGTTTTTGGTGTACCATTATAATTGGAAACGAGTTTTGTATAGATTTTGTGCCGGGGTGCGCTTCGGTCGGACATGGGCGGCGACGCGAGTCCGGGTTCTGGGAACAACTCGGTAGGTTTGGTCACCTTTTGTCAGCTTGCTGAGAAGTGTTTGTGTTTAGCTCAGAACCTTGTTCTCGCCAGCGAATTCGAAGACAACTTCTTTGTCCGACGCGCTTGTCCTGGGAAACTTTGTTCTAACGCCATTTGTCGCGGACGACGGATTGTTCACCTGTGCTGTAATACTCAGGCGTCCTAACTTGAACTCGCTGTCTTGGAGCTGCACACGCGTGAATTTCTCAGCAGCTCAAGTGCTGTGATTGAATCCGCTGGTGCTGATAAAAACGGACGCCGTAAGTCAAATTCAAGTCTCACGCGAGCCTCGTCACAATTCACTCACCATTCTTTGTTAATCACGTCCATTTTGATTGACAACAGGGTATGCGGGTCGAATCTGCTGCGGCTTTAATCTCTGAAAGCGATAGAGCTTGAGAGAGGAAAGATGTGCTATATGAAGTCCGTGGTTTTCCAAGTAGACAGCGTCCTGTGTTGTCACGTGCATGCCATGCTTGACGGCAAAATGGGGGTATAATTACCTGGATTATACCTCACGCACCCGTTGAAGTGGGCGTTCGTGCATTGTCTTTGAATTCAAGGTGACTGACTTCTCGTGATCACCCCTAGTGGCGCACACACGACGCCAGATACGGTCTGGCTGATCGCCGATCAACATGTCCCGAATCGGCGACGACTCCCTGCGTCCCCCCTCTGCAGTGTCGTTCTGCGCCCTCGCTAGATACCGTCGACAACGAAGCTCCCTGGCACGACCCGCATTTTTGCTCCATGTAAGAGCATTCCAAGTGGGGGAAAGCGCTCCATTTCTCGTATCTGCACACACAGTGACGCTTCGAACGCCATGGAGTCTTCGGCGGGTCGCCTGGCGTTATGTCTACGCATGGGCTGGAACGGGAACCCAGGGCGGGTGCGAGAGGCACACAACCAAGGCACCCCCATTGGTAACTTCGGGCGCGTCGCCAGAGGGCGCTATTGTACACGGCATCGACATCGAACCGCCTCGGCTGAACAGCCTAGCACTACTTCTCCCACGGCACCTCTGCTCTCTCTTTCACCCTCACCCTCGTCGTTACCATCATCCACGAGCGACATAATATCGTTTTCTACTGCTCATGAGAATAATGGGAAGAGGTGGACGGGCCGGCGTGGACGCGGTATGTTCATGCATCAACGCCTCGAGTTACGCTGCTTATTTGCCTCGTCTAGCCCTCGGAGTCCCCAACGGCGCCGGCGGGCTGGTCTGCACTTTACAAGACCGTGAGAGATACTGATATTACTAAGGTGGACGACTGTCGGGACGATATCGATACTCTTCTGGTCTTCGTACGTTAATAATCCCCTCACCGCCTTAATCGACTCACCCAATTAAACGCGTCCTAGGCTGGTCTCTACTCGGCAGTGTTGACCGCATTCGTCGTCGAGTCGTACACGCACCTGCAGCAAGACCCGCAGGACGTCATCATCGGGCTTTTGCAGCAAATTGCGAAGCAGAACTTCGCCTCCGGTCCGGGTTTCATCAACTCCACTACTACATCCACCTCACCCCCTCCGTTCGAGCCACCACTTTGGGCTATTCGCGTGAATGTCCTTTGGTTTACCAGCCTCCTCCTGAGCCTCGCCTCCGCATCATTTGGCATACTCGTCAAGCAGTGGCTCCGCGAGTACCTGGCGATTGACTATGCGGCACTACGAGAGCGCCTTCGCGCCCGCCAATATCGCTCCCCAGCCGTGGCCCAGTGGAAAGTCTTCGAGATCGCCGCCTTCCTCCCACTCCTCCTCCAACTCTCTCTCGGCCTCTTCTTCATCGGACTCTGCTTCTTCACCGCGGCCGTACACGACAGTATTGGCCGTACGACTATACCCCTCGTCTGCGCCTGGCTGTTCCTGCTCCTCGCCACGACTATCGCCCCCCTCTTCTCTCCCCGGTGCCCATACAAGACTACATTCTTGAAGTCTGCGCTGAAAGTGGGACGTTGCTATCTCGGCCCTCCCTTGCGTGGTATCCTACGTCCCATCAATCGACTTATCTTCATGGGCGTTGGACGACTTAAGCGCACGGACATCAGCCCCCTTATCACGAGGTTGAAGAACTCCGTAGACGTTACGCTCGCCGCCGCTAAAGTTGTTTCCTCTGGATGGACTCAACTCGAAGATGCTCTAAGCACCATCCACGACTCCATTCCTTGGTTCTGGGCCAAACCTATCTTCAATGCCATGCTCTACGTAACGTTCTCTCCTGTCTTGCTATCGATATTGGCATACAAGGGACTACGGAGATCCGTACGGACAATTCGGCCATATGTACAGACACTTTGGCAATCTGTACCGACGATTTGGCAATCCGTACCGCCACTATGGCAAGACATACCGACACCATGGCAATGTTTCGAATTCTGGAGACAGAGCGCATCATCTATGGAATTTCACGAGGAGGAAGGGGTCATCAAGACAGAAGAGGAAGACATTGGCGTTCTTCTATCTGTAGACTCTCTCGTTTCCGACGACGGCCTCCTACCGGCCATGCTTGATGCGCTTCGACAACAAGCGGGGGCAAGTCCAGAGAAGACCACCCAGTTCATTTCGCGAATCATTGGGCGACGCATCGGCAGGGATCTTGACGTCCCACGACTTGAATTCATCCCCGACTTACGTCCACTATCCAAGTTCGCATGGTCTACAATGACTGACGCTATCGCGGACCTTCTGCAGTACACGTCAAGTCCACTAGAATCCGGTGGCCTTGACCGGCTCTTCAACGCAGTCGTCTTCCTGCTCTCACCTTCACAATTTGGGCTTTCGGAGCATGCTTGTCGAGTGCTCCATGGGGCTTTCATTGCTCCTTCGTGGAAGCCGGATGGCCTGTGCTCTGATGGCATATATTTCAACCAATGTTTGGCTCGGGCTAGAGCAGGTCCATCAAACGCCTTGCTCAATGCCATTACCCCGACTTGTATGCGCTGCACCATGGATGTTTACAAAACCCTTCTGTGCCAAGATGCACAACATTCCCATCCATCCCTCCGCCATCTCCTAGAGATGCATCTATCCGAGCGCTCGTTTAGGTCGTCTTCGGACGGACTTCTCCATGACCTCTTCGAGACTATCTTCTCCTTCCTGCCCGGAGCCATCTCTGCGCAGAAAGACCTGACCATGATCGCTGGTTTCGACGAGGTGCTCCACCTAGTCATACAGTACGGCGAGATGTTTGGGGGACGCGACGATGCAGTCAATCTGTGCCGCCAGATACTGCCCACCGAATCTGGCGCTCGCACACTTCTGGTCCAATTCGCCGCGCTCCACCCACAGTACCGAGTCAGTCATGATAGCCAAGAAATACTTTTGAGTGTGGCTGGCTCGGTTTTAGACGAAGGCAAGTCCTTTCTGCCGCCGCTTTGTGCGTACTACACCGTGCTCACCGAATTGGCCAGATTGGGTCCGAATACGGTCGCATTTGACCGCGACATGCGTACGGTTCTGCAATGGCGGGGACGACGGCGACGACGATGTCCCGCTTGACTATGTCAGGCTCTGCGCAGGGTTCATCCAATGGATGTGAAATGACAACCGGGCTGCTCGAGCTCTGGCCAACGCGATCAAGAAGTACCACCGGACGCAAGGGTGGCAGAAAGGGTATCGGCATCGAGAGTATTGGTGCGACGATTCTCTGCGTCCTACACACGAAGAGCTCTTCAAGGGGGACCACGACCCGGCCTGCGAAGTCCTCCAGGGCTGGCATATACCAACCGAGCTCGTGGATGCCCTCTGGCTCTTTGTGCCCGAGGCGCGCCGCGAGGAACTTGAAGTCACGCGTTCGATCCAGTTGCACGATTGGAGTGGCAGCTACACGCCCCGAGTGCGCCCCGCCCTTAGGACCGTTTCTGAGGACTCGGGAGATGGCAAGGAAGAGAGTCGCACGAATGGCATACCAGCGATCGGAAATGCCAGACTCAGGCTGGGGGGTGTTGCAGACATGTCTCAGGCGGTGGAACAGCAGGCGGACAGGGAAACAGAAACAAGCGTAGAACAAGGGAACGCGGGAGAAGGGAACGCGGCGGGTGAGCGAACGGAGGACCAAGACGCGACTGAACACGACACGGTGGCCAAGAGCGAAACGGAGACCGAGGGGTCTTTGAGCTGCGAAGGCAGCGCGTAAGGAGCGACCACCGCGGCTGAGGGACTGGTATAACATTATGTGGTTTATGTAACACGCAGTAGGCTAGCGTGTCAAAGGCTTTATTGATATATCGCAGAGGCCCTTGCAAAACAGCCGTTTACTACCGTATCGCGTGCAAATCGCGTGTCTTAGGTAAAATAATACCTACAAAGTGTTGCGAACGACATTTCCGTCGGGACTTGCGAGGCGCGAAAAGAGATGCACGATTTCAAAGAATGAATGGAAAGCGCGCTTCGATCGACGCGTCCTGAGCCTGCCAACATTCCACAACGTCTCGAGCAACTTCGGACTGAAGCTCTTATGTAATCTCTCCAACATCTTCGCACGTCTTCCCTCCCTCGTCGGCCCGCGCCCGCGTCACCCAGCGGCGCCGCAACAGACAGCTCGGCGATCATCACACAGGCACGGTGCCTCAGCCTCGTCGCCCCACTCCCATTCCGTTTGTTCCTCGTTGGGGTCACCCCCTTGACTTCGAAGCACACAGTCGTTTTCCGAATTCGGGATAGACACTACCCAACTTCTTTTGGCCCTCGAATACCGTGAATAGGTCTATACATCAGTAAAACGTACAGTACTTACGCGTCTGACGCGCTGACGGGAATTAGCGCCCGAAATTTGATCGCAATGAGCAGCTGTGGGCGAGCCATGTTGAGCTTGTGGAGCATGAAAGCGAGGGGAAATGGACTATTTGGCATAGATTAGCCCAGGTATGAGAGTAGGCCTTTGAGGGAGGACTCCGTCGCCGCACAGAGCCTGGTCTCTGCGCGGCACTGACGGCGCTGACGGGCCGATTCTCGACGGCTGACGCGCTGACGCACTTACGGCGTCTGAGGCCGTCTGACGGTGTCTGAGCGCCCTGACGAGGCGTCTGTCAGTGCTGTAAGTGGCCGGCGCCCTTTTACTGATGTACGGCTCCGAGAGCAAATCGACGACGCACCTTCGACGATTGACCGTCTTCTCCTCTATTTTGGACACAGCGTGCTCTTGTGGAGCTGGCTTGTCGGTGAGTATCCGTATGATTCATGTCCCCGATATGTAATTTCATGTCATTTTCAGCATCAAATCGAGACCCGGTTTGGTCCTCAAACTCGAAGAGACTCCCCATATGCGAGGCGTACACGACCTTTCCTTCATCCGGTCTCTCATCCCCACAACATGAGACGAGGCTAGTATACTACGCCGACTATGTCTCAACCCCACGGAGTTGTGGATGCGGAACACATCAAAGAAGTCGCTGAAGCGTGAGTCCTAGCTGCAGCATTTGTTTCCGTCACTAGGCTAACGGACGAGGGCTTTGCGGGTGCAGGCTCCTTTACAGGCGCATAGCCCTGTCGATAGCCAGTGCGTTGTCTATACAATGAGAAAGCATGTCTTCGACTGACTATCTAGCGTCCTCCAGTCCTCTTACCGCTCTACGAATACGTCATTACCTTCGACCAAGAAGTGGCGGCTGTTTGGCTTCGTAACAACAAACTGTCCGCGGGGTCGATCCTTCTTGTATCGACTCGCTGGTGCATGGTCTTGTCAGCCGTGGGGGGTTTACTTCCTCCACAAGCAGTGGTCCGTCTTGCCCGTATAATCATTGTCCATCTCGCTGACGCAGCGCTTTGCAGAGGTGCGGATGACGATTTCTGCGACTGTATCGCTTGACTGACATTCTACAAGCTGCAAAGTATTGTTTTTCGCACCGGAATGCCTTCAATTGTTCGTGTATGCGCAAGTCGCTGGTACGCTACAGGACTTGACTAAGGTTTCCTTGCTCTGACCTCCAATCCTAAGTGTTCTCCGCCCTTCGCGTATCCGCGATTTGGGACAGAAACCGCTGGCTCTTTTTCGCGGTCTTATTTCTCAGTTTACCTCCTGTGGTGACGAACGCCGTGAGTTTCAAGATTCCTCCTGTATCATGCCAATACTGATCGCGTCGAAGTTTGTAGCAGCATCGATGATGTTTCACCATGACAAAGGGGCGTGTTCCCCGACGTTAAACCTTTCTGAACATGTCGTTGATATGTGGGTCATCTTGTGCCTTTTAATGCCGCGTCCTCCTGACGGTATCTACAGACGTGAGTAACTCGCAAGCTTATAAGTACGACAATTGGCATATTCAATAAACCAGTTGAGCTCGTGACGCGCGTCCCTGTGGTCGTAGCAGACGTGCTTGTCCTTATTTTGACCTGGATCAAGACATACCGGCAGGTCGCGCTCGCGAAAAGCACTGGGACAAAGGTGTCAATTTCAACATGCCTGTTACGGGATGGTCAGTCTCTCGCCTCCGATTCGCATGTGCAACCTGCTTATTCGGCGAGTAGGAACAGTATACTTTATGTATGCGCTCACTTACACGCTACTGTACTCACTCCCTGACGTTGGTATAGAGTCCTCCTCGGGCTCAACCTTAGCGAGCTAATCCCCAAACACTCCTCGGTAAGTCGCCCGCTGTAAAAACTACGAACTTGCTAACTAACGACGTACTACAGGGGAGCACGGCAACCAACAATCCCGTCATAGTAATCGTAAGCATGCTTTCCATGGGCTCGCACGCATAATAAACTCACGAGTCTCGTAGCCCCCGATTCTCATCAATCGCTTCATACTCAACCTTCGCAAATTGGATACTACGGACGACACACAGTCCGAGGGACAGTCTTCCGACTTCTCCGCGCCCCGGTTCCGCGTTGCGGATAGCATATATGGAAACTTTGGAGAGCCGCTCGAGCATGGTGCGTCTCCTCGTGAGGACGATGAGGATGTAGCAGATGGATCCGACTTTCCTTTTCGAGTAAATGATGCTTGGGGGCCCGACGGGGACGAGCTACGAGAGATCGAGGCTTCCGGAGAAGCCGTCGAAGTGCATCATGAATATCAAGGGGAGCACTAGTACGCATATATCCACTGTCACTGAATCCGTCGGCTATATGCGAGGGCTCAAGCTGTTGAAAAGACCGAACCGGTCTCTCCTGTCAGCTTACAACGGAGCGCTAGAATCAGTCAAATATTGGGGTGGGCCGCTCTGGGCCTGTCTACCTATCTCGTCAGGTTACTTCGCTTTTACTGCATTTGGCATCACGTCATCCCCCCCGCTCTCGAGCGTCACCGTCCGTCGAACCCCCCCCCCCC
>BSCZ01000292.1:40785-68801 GCA_027924225.1 Bjerkandera adusta
CACCGGCCCCGAGTATAATCAGGACAAACTACACGGAGGTGTTACCGAACGCAAACAAACGCTATCTTGACTCGCCGGAGGGCTTCGAGTGCACTTCCTCGACAGAGCCAGTGCTCGGTTTCGAATCGAGTTTGGACTCCGCCCTGAGTCGAAAACATATTGATCCAATCTATTAGATGGATCTACGATACAATGGGTGGGTTTACGGGAGTAGCGAAGGGCTTCATCAGTCTCAACTTTCCCCCAACTCCCGCGACTTCCAGACGATATCAGGCCGGACAGTATTGCGGCCATGAACCGAACGAACTGGTGAAGAGGCACACGGGTCGGAATTCTCGTCTCCAAAATCCTGGTATACCATTTAGTGATTCCGCAGGCCGGAGAGAAACGACTCGGAGTTAATTAGTTCGTGGTTTTTGAGTCCGAGGTCCTGCTGAAATTTGACTGCGAGATTGTTTTAGGGTGCGAAGGCGCGAGTGTTTCAGCCAGTGTTCTATCTCTAGACCGCTTGCGAAGGACTAATACGAAGAACAGAATCGAGACGGTATCATCTGTTTCCGTTCCGCGCTCGACTCCGACGCAGAGCTGGCGACGCTCCATCAGCGGAACGTCCAAATCGTCTGGGGCGTCTGAATACGTCTGAAACGTCTGACACCAGACAACTCAGACGTCAGACGTCCAGATCATCACGTCTGACGACATGAGGTTCGAACTGGGTGCAGGTCATTTCAGACTGCTTTCCCGACGATTTCCAGGCGATTCAGACGTTTTCAGAGATTTCCAGATGCTGTCACACATCACGCCAGAGCACCTTGATCCAGGATCTTCGTGTCCTAATTTAAGATATCAACACAATATATCTGCTACCGACGATACACTGGGAACATGCTACGCAAAGCCACCCCGCCAATTTGGATCATCTACTCGACGTCCGGCAAACACGGTGTACCACGTACCTACGTGAAGCCGCCGCCGGCGCATCGCAGTCACGCCATTTTGCGATCTGCGGCCGACCCGGACTGCTTGTGGACAAGTCAGTTGGTGCAAGCGCACAGAACAGTCTTGGCATCGAGGACCGGGCACTCATGGAAGTAGTGTTACGTTAAGCCGCTTCAGTCATCCTGTCGAGGGCTCGACAAAACCTCGCCCGTTGGGCATCGATACGCGGCGGCCTATGCTCTCGCCTCCAATCACGCACGACTCATCACTATGGCAAGCTCAATTTGTCCTCGGCAGCCTTGCAGACCCATATGATTCGGACGATCCCAACGATCCAATCGTCACCAGCACGCTCAGACACCGTGAAGATCCAGACATTTCAGACATGGACGTTTTGCTGATGCTCGGGACGTCGGCATCGGTAAAAGATGCATCATGGTGGCACGGTCCCGTATTTACATACGTCGAATTGGTTGAGAGCCTGGTTGGATACCTCTCCCGTTCACCCACTTGCTTTTTCTAACGTGTCCAACTCGCTGTCAACAATGTCACAATCCTACGATGCTACTCAGGCAGAAGAGGTCAAGGAGGCCACCGATGCGTGCGTCTCTTGATATCCTTCCAAACTGCTGACGTGCGAACGAGCACCCTGCTATTGAAGGGCTATCGAACTTTATGAAGTAGTGGCTCTAACAAGCACGTCGTCTCTCTCTCGATGGCACGCTAGACTCACCAGGCGGTACCCACAGTTGTCCTACCAGTCTACGAATTCGTCATTACCTTCGACCAAGAAGTAGCGGCTGTGTGGGCCCGTGGCAAGAAAGTCTCCTTTGGGTCCTTCCTTCTGGTATCTGCTCGCTGGTGCATGGTTCTCTCGGCTGTAATGACTGCCATTCCAGCTACAGCGACAGTACGTAACAAATCTTCACGTTCATTGTCAACACATCCTGATGTAATGGTTCTGCAGAGGTGTGTATGCCATTTTTAGGGGCTACATTGTTTGGCATAACTACCTGAAGCTGTAAGCCGATAATCTGGATCGTGGAGGGTCTCGAATTGGCAGGATTTACCCAGGTGGCGGGTGAGTGACAAACACATTGTATGCGCCGCCGACTTACCTCTGTAGTATTCTCTGCACTTCGGGTATCTGCTATCTGGGGGAGGAATTGGCTGCTGTTCTCCCTGGTTTTTGTTCTCGGTTTTGCTCCTGTGGTGACAAATTCCGTACGTTCGAGCCTTTTCGGTATTTATGAAATATGCAACTCACATATCGAAGTTCGATGCGGCGAGGTACACATATCTCTTCGAAGAAGGATCATGTATTGCCGAACCAGGTCTTTCTGAAAGAACAGAGAATATGTAAGGAGTTCTCTCGAGCTTCAGAGCCTCATTACCCCACGCCTTTAACGTGTACCTGTAGATGTGAGTCTTTTCGTTCCTAACTGACATATACTCAGCTAATCACAGTCCCGAAGTATCACTTTCAAGCCGCATATCCGTGATTGTAGCAGATATTGTGGTCCTTGGTTTGACGTGGGTCAAGACATACAAACAGGTCGTTCATGCAAGAAAGGTCGGCCAGACAATGTCTGTCTCGCTTTGTCTCCTCCGTGATGGTTAGTGCACTATCTATCGACCTTACATTATTGATTTCACGCACTACCCAGGAACCATCTACTTCATGTATGCTGCACTATAGCCGTATGCCTCGTCTTTCCTGATCTATAGCAGTACTCTCTTGGCTCTCAACATTCTCGATATACTCTTGCATGGTACATTGGTAAACCGCCTTTTGAGGTTCAGCGTGCCACGCTAATCACGCCCTCTCCAGAATAGCTCCATAAGCGGTAACTTGATGACAATGATTGTGAGAGCTCTCTGCTACAACTCAAGCAGATAGACTCATTGATTTTCAGCCGCCGATTCTCGTCAGCCGCTTCATGCTTAATTTGCGCCAAATCGACAACAAGAGCAGCACCCACACCATCGGTAGATTCTCGAAGTTCTCCGCCCCGCAGTTCCGTGCTACGGACAGTATTTTTGGCAACTTCGGAGAGCCACTCGAGCACGGCGCATCCCTCCTTGGTGAGGGCGAGCAAGATATAGTCGACGAAACGGCACCCGCGGATGGTGCTTCGAGGGGTGGGGAGGACGGATCTCAGTTAGAGGACTCGGACGGCGCACTGAGAGGACACGAGGAAACGACAAGCTCTATTGAAGATATCATCGAAGTCCGCAGAACGGACGAATCCATCGTCTGAAGTGGTACCCACGGTACGCGGCAATTCCCAATACCGTTGTTCTGCGGGACTCACGAACATACATGGGTTGTGAAGTAGTGACCGTTGGTGCATGGGAATGGGAATCCCGCACGGACTGGCTCACATTGCGGTGTCTACTGAGCGCAGCTTGCGCACGTTTTCAAGTTAAAGGAACCGTTCCGGGTAAATACACTCTCTTGACGAGATGCCTTGATACCTACTGTCCATCCTCCGCCTGTCTACTGTGTTGCGTTTCCATCGAATGACTAGGATCGATGTTACGTCTGTGTAAAGTCCAAGTATTTATTTATACCCTACGCGAGACTGTAGAGCGTACGCATCTAGCTGACACGTCCATGAGCGTGTACGTGAGGAGACTCCGGCGGCGGAACGCTGGGCGGGAAAATGATCCAATCATTTGATGCGCCCTTCTTAGTTTAGAACCCGCTGGTGACGCCCACAACGTTTGCTCGTTCGCTCATCGCTACCCACCGCCGACCATAGCATCGCCATACGAACCCCTTCCCGCACCGCCATCTCGACCCGAAATACTACCATGACTCTGCGTAGCCTCGAACCAATCATACTCGAACCGGTTTCAGCCAGAACGGAGGTGCCATCTGCCTCGCCGCGTTACAACGAAAGCGGGACTCGCTGCTCGTGTGAGGACTTCAACTCCGTGGACAACGCATCCCAAGTGACAAGCTGGTTGCCTGAATCTGTTCTCCTCTCAACAAGTACAGAGTAAGACCACATGCGCTCTCCCCACTCGCCCTGCCCGTTCGCAGGTCCAACCTTGCCCTGTGAACGAGGAGCTCTCGGGATTTTGTGTTGTATGGATCTGGCGCGTCGAAGTACGTCCACCCTTTTGAACGGTCTATGCTATCTGCCTATTCAGCAGGAGCCAACCCCACCCTTCGGCGACGAAGATTTGATCACCACAACTCGACCGCGCAAACCGGTCGTCCCCGTCGTCCCCGTCGTCCTTGTGTCTCTTCGTCCTGCGAAAGGTCAAACGGTGCCTGTGCGAAGTCCGAATCTAGCTTTTGGGGATCTTGCACCTAGTACACGATCGGCGGGCCTACCCAGTGACGAAAACGTCGCTGTGTCCATAGCGTGTATCTCTCGACACTCTTGGTCCCGCCCTCTTCGCGGTCGGAGTCAACTCCACGCCCGCCAAGAAGACCGACGACCGCTTCGTGTGTCCGCCATCTGGGGAAGAAATTGGACTATTTTCTCCGTGGTTTTGGTTCTAGGCCTTGTACCTGTCGCGACAAACACCGTACGTTCGCGACTAATGTACGAAGTTCTAAGCTTTCCATTTCACATATACCTTCTCGTACTAGGACAAGTGCACGAGCAAGTCTCAGGTTGCCCAGGCGTATGGGCCAAACTGCGCGATCGCCGGCGGAACCGCAATCCGCTCCGTGTGGATCTCATGCTGAACGCGGCACGCGCGGACTGTATATGTCTACATGTAAACTATGATAATGAAGGCGTGTCGTTACGACTGTTCATGTCGCTGGGGTGCTGCTCTTGGTCTGCGGCCGTCATCTGGCTCTCGGCGTTCGACGCGGCCTGCAACGATATCGCTGACTCGGACGCAATCGGGTTTCCATAGCCGAGTATGTTCGCACAACGGGGACTCGAGTTATGACAGCTCCCAAAATCATGGTCTCTGGCGCGCGATCCTATTCTGGAGGTTCTCAGGGTTTCCCTGGGCATAACTCACTCGACTTCGCGTATTTGATTTGCGGCTTTCGGGTAGCCTCTCCAGTACGGCGCTTCATCCCACAAGGAAGATGACGAAGGGTCTGAAGAATGCGACGGAGGACCACGCAAGGGAGAGTTGTCGAGGGCTGAAGATGGTGCGATGCGAAAGAACGATTCGAAGGCGTCGTACGGGAGGCTCTATTAGTCGTGGCGTAGGCACTGAAGCCTAGCGGTGTGTGGGAAATCCATTCTCTGTCTAGTAGCACAACCAACAATCGAGGCTGCTAGGTCAGCGATTATGAGCAAAGGAAGAAAAGAGAGGCATCACCTTGTCGACGTCGTGGCGTTGTCACAATGTCACAGTACAGTGTCACCCTATCGAGCGCCCTGGACCATGCGCATGAGTCTAAAAACGGCAGGAGGCGCATCAAGACCGATTTTCGTCGCGATCGCCTCCTCTGTTCATGACGACGTCCCGGCCTGGCACGAAGCAGGCAAGCCTCCGTCCGCACGCCGAAATGCGCTTGGGGTTGCATTTCATGCGCATTGGACGGAGTAGTAGGGCCACTGGGTTGCCTCCATTTTCATTTTGCGACGAGCCACGTCAAGCTACTCAGCGCTGCCCTGGCATAACGCGCCTCTCCAGACTATTCTTGTGGGGAACCGGACCGATACTCATTGCGGAGCGGCGCCCCACCGGATGAATTCATATGATCATCAAAGTGGGTGCCTGCTCTTGTCCTCTTCATATGTCATTTTGTCAGCCTTTTAACCTAGTTATTCGGTCCCTTCAGCTCAGGGGAACACTTGAAACGCTCGAAATCAGCAGCATCGTTCCTGAAATTTGCACAGTGGAAGTGAGGTAAGTACTCTCCTACTATGAAGCGCACGATCACGTTCCCCGTCCTATGATTTACAGTTTCAAGGCGGGCCTTAAAAAGCTACACTCACGGGCTGGCGTTGCTGCACCTACGACGTACAATGCACACCAGTGTGGTAAGCAGTGCGATGCTATCGTTTTGGCTGCTGAACGGCGGCTCTTGTTGCGTGTGAGTCAGCTGTCTGATCTGCCTGGTGGAGAGGCGTTGACATGTTATCTTCAGCATCGAATTGGGCGACAGGAGCCGATTCGCTGAACGTACTTCTATCTGCCCAGCATGTTCCAGTGGCCTGGCCTCTTCCCCTTCCCACGAGGTCGCGCAGGATCATCGGTCGCCAATGGCATCTACAGAAGAAAAGTACATCGCAGAGCTCACTCGAGTGTATGTCGTCCCTTCGCATTTTCAGAGCAGACGAGTCAACTGAGACTCTACATCCGAAGAATTCGCGACACGTATATTTCGACGTCTTTGGCAGGTACGGACTCTACGATCGAACACCTGTGGTAATACTAACACACTCCTTAGTTCTTCTGCCCATCTATGAGTTCGTCATCACCTTCGACAAAGAAGTCGCAGTGGTCTGGCTACGGGGGAAGAAGTTGACCGTCGGGTCGCTTCTACTTGTGTCCACTCGTTGGTGCATGTTCCTGTCGGCCTTGGTTGCCTTTATCCCGACGCCTACAACGGTGCGTGACATGATCGGTACTGATACTTCCCTTTCTAATGATGTCTCAAAGACGAGGTATCTCAGCCCTACGCTACGGATCCGGGACCCCTCTGACATGTCAAAAGTTGCAAAATCGGTGTTGTGATCACCCAGTGCTTTCAATTGATTGGATATGCACAGATCGCACGTTCGTCACATAGTCCTGACCCCTGCCGTCTTGACAGCTTATCCTTCTAGTATTCTCCGCCCTTCGTGTGTCGGCGATCTGTGGACAGAACCGTATCATTTTCCTCATTGTTTTTGGGCTTGGTCTAGCACCTGTGGCGACGAACATCGTGCGTTCCGAAAGTTCCCCTTCCCACAAGAAGAAGCACATTGCTAAATAATCCGAAGTTCTCTGCAGTTTCATATGCGTACCACGTTGAGTCGGGGGCGTGCTTTGTTGCGATAGGGCTGTCAGATCGCGTAATTGGCATGTGAGTCGCACCATTCATCCAATCCGTATTCGTCTAATGTTCTCGGTCAGACGTAAGTCGTCAACGCATCAAATATAACCCGTAGATTGAGCGTAAGCAGTCGAAACTACAGCCCGTACCTCAGTCATCGTAGCGGACGCCCTAGTTCTCGTTCTCACGTGGAGGAAGACGTACAACCAGGTCATTGACGCGAGGCAAGTTGGAATTACGACGTCGATCTCGACATGTCTCCTCCGAGATGGTGCGTTTCATGCGCATTCATACTCTTCGATAACTATCTCAAATCTCTTCTAGGTACTTTATATTTCGTGTACGCTAAACTTTTTGGCAGCGGCCTTCCACTCGACTTCTGACTCCTCGAGACTACAGGATTCTCCTCGCTCTGAACCTCGTTGCAATTCTCACGCATCGCACAGCAGTAAGTGGCTGCGAATCAGGATCGATCACCGTCTGAATTTCTGCCCTGCTGCTCCAGAACGGCGGCGCAATTGGTTCTTTCATTATCTCGATTGTGAGCACCTCTTATGACCACACCATAAACACGGCTTTCAAATTATCTCAATAGCCTCCCATCCTCGTCAACCGCTTCATGCTCAACCTGCGTCAAGTCGACACTGAAGACGACACACGGACTGTAGGCGGCGCATCCAAATTTTCGGCGCCACGATTCCGCCCCGCAGAAAGTATCTTCGGAAGCTTCGCAGATCCACTTGATCATGGAATGCGTCACCGTGACGAGGACGAATGGGGTGGGTTTGAGGAGGGACTATCGACGGAATGCGTCCATGGGGCTGAGAACGACACAGGAGGAAACAATCAGGCCTCGACGAGCTCTATCGGGGGTATCACCGAAGTCCACCGCTCGAGCGAGTCGAACCCAGCGTAGAGTCAAAGGGTACGCCGACCCTCCGTGCATTATCCTCACGCCCAACTAACGAACAAAGGCGCGAGAAAGTGAACCGCAGCGAGACGGTACCACGAGCGAACATTGCAATTCGTCGGTAATCTGTACAACACGTTCGCAAGTATAAAGAATAGTAGGGATGCATTCTCAGACGCGTGCCGGCCAAGATGAATGAACGCGATAGAAGTGAGTAGGACGGGCAGGCGCTTCGTCTGCTACACCGTCCAATGTTGATCCGCGTGTGCGGTGCTTGGCTGCAGTTAATGGGGCCGGCGTCGTATAACAAACCAACCAATTTACACAGAAACAACGTCTTGACTCGTGAAAAGCGAAATAGCAGAAATGATAGAACGTCCAATTGCTCTCGCCTCTGACCGCTACATTTACAGACCAGCACGGACCGACCTATATCTCGCGACCTGACCTATCCAGGACTGTTAATGCGTACTCATCGGGCATCCTCGCATAGTACCCATCCACTTCCTCGTAGTTGCTCCCAGAGACCCCATGGTCCAGCGGCTCGCCGAAGTTTCCGAAGAAGCTATCCGTGGCGCGAAATCTCGGCGCGGAAACCCGAGAAGGTCCTTCTGGGGTCTCTACCACACCACTCGAATTTGACTGTCGTAGATTCAACATAAAGCGGTTGGCGAGAATTTGAGGCTGGTGGATCGTGAACGTGTTGGCCAAGGCGGTAAAAATGAGACATACAAGTGCCTGCATGGCGGCGGATAACAAAGCGGTTCCCTCGGTGGGGCGACGCGGGAGAACGATAGCAATGTTGAAGGCCAGAAGGATTCTATGATCGATTATTGAGAATGATCAGTTCCACGCCCTCGTCTGTGCAGAGGCTTGCAGCGTACACGAAGTATAACGCGCCTTGGTAGAGCATAAGGTAACCGTCGAAAGACAAAGTAGAGGGGAGGACTCACCGTCCCGTAAGAGACACGTCGACACAGAGGTGGGTATCCCAGCCCTTCTCCCGTCGATGATCTGCCTGTACGTCTTCATCGACGTCAAGAAGAGTATCAATGCGCCGTCGAAGATTAGCAGAACGCGCTTCACAATCATAACTAGGACATCTCTACTTATCAATTGGTACGTTGTTATTAGTACAACTTGCTTACGTCTGTGAAGATGCGTCAGGGGCTGTCGGGTGGGAGAGAGCAACAGAACAAGACGTACTTGTGGAGGATTTGTACCGGCAATTCATTGGCGATGATGCAAGGAATTCCCGGACGAGAGATGAAAACTTGGAAGGAGATTGTGTACTTCAATAATCTCAGCGTAGCACAGGGATGTCGACGATACTAGTGACGTACTGCATCAATTGGAAGTGGTGCCATCCCGATAATAAAAAGGACAAGGAAGAGTGTATGGTTTCTCCCCCAGATTGCAGAGATGCGAAGTGCGCCAAAGGCTGATGTTGTCAGCATGCTAGGGAATCGGTAGGAAGGTCTCTGAACTTACCGACAACAAGGGCATATCCAATAAAGCCCAAGCATTCGAACCAAAGGACTAATCGCTCGCAGGTTGCTTCGCATGCGGGCATAGCGTTCACGAGTGACTGTATGATCATATACCAACGGGTAGAAACAAGAAGAGCCGACGCGAAGGTCAGCCTTCTGCCTCGCTGCCATACTGTCGCGACTTCTTGATCCAAGGTGATGAGATATTCGTAGAGAGGTAGGAGCACTGAGGAAACGACAGTGTTAGTTGGGTAACGTTAGATAGAATGAAGACCGAACCCATGATCGCCACGGCACCGGAAGTGCCGAAGATCCTTGAGAAGGGCGCGATATTCTTGAATTTCTCAAGCGTGATAAAAATCAAAAAGTTGCTCACGCTTCGGCGAGTAAAGTGCCACGCTCCGCTTGAGCCACATCAGACGGGTTTGACGCGAATCCCATGGCCGCGACTCAAACACGCGCAGATGGGCTTTCAACGAAGAGCCTGAGTAGAGGACCAGGCGAGGACGGGAGTGTCGGCAAATAAGACGGCATGTTAAATACCGGGGATCAAGGTACTGTGAGATGGTGAGGCAGAGATGTGCGATCGCTCCATACTCGATCCAGGGCAGTTACGGTGTGGCAACGGGGGATGCCGTCCCAAGCTTGTACTCCACATCAGTGGCTCTCGCCGCGAATGAGGCACCACGTCCCTTTTTGTGATGTCTTTGTGAGTATATTAGGCGGAGAATGGAAGAACAAAAGCCCCTGAGTCCTTGCGTGCGATAGTACTTACCGCGTTAGCCATCTTTGTTGCTTTCTCCGCGGTCCAACCATGATCATGGACGCGCCGACCGCATCAAGACTGGAGCGGAGTTCGTCCGAAAGCATCGGCTCTGCAGTGTCCTAGGGAGTGAAGTTCCGCAACCAAATTAGCGATAAAACGAATGATGCGAGTGGGGGGTCTAACCAGCTAGAAAATCGGACAGCACGGTCTCATGGGACGCGCGACTGCTGTGCTCAATTTCACCTGACGGTGGCCGCCGATCGACAGATAGATGTCGGGTATCTTCACGCTTCAAGGGGTGATGAGGGAGGACGCGTTACACCGCAGCTGCATTTTGGGGAAATCGCGTTGTCGTGGTCACTTGAAAAGCCGCGTGTACAAAAGCGGAAGGGCGCATCAATTCCAGAAGCGGACACTCCGCGCTCCATCGTTCGGGAGATCGACGACTCGGAATGATCGCCGATCACCCCCTCCTTGCATTTGACCGCCTCGTCTCCACGCCTGTGCCCATCCTCCAGATTCCCATCAACCCAACATGAATCGACCTCCATTCAAAAACATGCGGAACTGGAGCAAAGGTTGCAACACTCCACGATCAGCTTCGTCCCGGGAACAGGAGTGGGTGGGGGGTCAAATCCCAACTCGTCTTTCAGCTTTCTGGGCACGTAGACCGGCTGAGCCAACCAGCTCCGTCACGAGAACATGCTGACGGGGATGGCTGTCTCTCGTGATCGAAGGATGGAGGCTTGAGCAGTCACGGATGACTCGTGACTTCCCTTGCCGGAGGGGTCCTCGCCCTACCCAGACGCACCGCTACACACGGTCGATGTAATCCTCGGTCGGGTAGATGTCGCGAACCAGTTCGATTTGACGGGAGTAATCGCCGTCATGATTGGCGGAGGAAGCGTGCGTACAGTTTCTACGTCGAAAGCAGTCTCGTTGGTGCGATCTGTGTCTAACACTTGGTGAACGCAATATAAATAAGTCAAAAACCTGTTTCTACAATTTATGCAGAATCTATCGCAACCGTAGTCGCATCGTCGAAGTCAGCGTCGCCCTCCATTTTGAGAACGCTCTTCTCTCCCGACTCTTCCCCGAGTTCACTGACCTCCGCATTTCCATCCCCGTAGTTGTACAAGGGACCATGTTCTAGCGACTCTCCCAAATTCCCGAAAAAGCTGTCCGAGATGTCAAATCGAACCGCGGAGAAGCTCGACAGCTCCTCTGAGGGTTGTTCGTCGTTCGTGGGGCTTAACCGTCGTAGGTTGAGCATGAAGCGGCTGACGAGTACCGGTAACTGAAGTATGGGTAAGCGTTTGATTTGGGCGTGAACATATGAGGCTCACTAGTGCTGCTGCAGGAGCACCAACGACGATACTATTCTAGAGACACTTGCGGTGTTCAATACAATGCCACGCTAGGGCAAGAAACTTACAGAGGTGATGTGTGCGACTATATAGATGATATTGATGGCGAAAATAATTCTACGGTATGATCATATGCCGTCAGAACGAGGTAAGTGTGCGAAGGACAGACCATGAGCTTACGCGAAATAATAGGTACCTAGATACCGTGTAAGCTTTCGCTACGAGGCATCGACAATAACTCACCATCTCGAAGGAGATACAATGAAATCGGCTCCGTAACTCCGGCCCTCCTCGCTTCCACGACTTGCCCGTATGTCCTGATCCACGTCAGAACGAGGACAAGGGCGTCAGTCAGGATCAGTGGAATGCGAGTTGCCAATGCCACTGGAGAGGTATATGTCGTCAACGGGCGTCGTGAACAAGGGTAAAGATGGCCTACGTCTGTATAAATACGTTAGTTAGGCCATTGAAAACGCGTTCAACGTACATGTTCAGCGATCTGTCGGACGTTGTAGCTTGAATGATACATAGCGGGCCGTAGATAGAATAATTGAAGTTCATGGCTAGATACTTTGATCGAATAGTAAGCTCGGACTTCTGTGAATCGAGTCGAAGAGGACAAGGACGCACGCTATTCGTTATAATTGTTGGTAAGCCGAGTACGAAGAACACGCCGAAAATCGTCCAATTCCTTCCCCAAACTGCCGAAATACGCAAGGCCAAGAACACTGAAGACCATGAGCTTCGACTGAATGTTCCATACCAGGATCATAGCTCACCGTCCGCCTGTGTGTATCCAACGATCAGCAATATTTGAACTACCGCGGAGACCCGACTGCAACTTGAGACGACCAATCAGCATCCCGGAATTGGTTGAGAAGACCGAGCCTCAACACCTTTGCTACAGCAACAGGTCAGAATACGAGGCAATGCGGCCAAGATGTATCACGTACCACTGTTGAGCTCGGGACTGCGTTCATCACCGCCCCTAACACCATGCACCAGCGAGTCGAGACGAGCAGGATGGACGCCAGAGAGGACTTCCCACTCCGTAGCCATATCACTGCGACTTCCTGGTCGATGGTGATGGCAAAGTCATATAGCGGCAGGAGGACTGAGGATACATTAGCCTCGACAGAGGACTCGCTGGGTGTAAGTTACGCACCTGCTATAGCGTATCCAAGGCGGTCAGCAAAGACCCTTCGTAACCATGTTCGTCGGTTTGGTCCTAAACTTGATAAGCTTCGAAACGTACTCACGCTCGGGAAAAATCTTCGATGTTCCCTATTTCTGCGGCGTAATGGTGGGACATGTCGTGCGTCTTCGGTGTTGATGCTTGAGCGTGTGCGGGAGAGTGTGTGCGTCAGACGCGGCGAAAAGATTGGGATCAGAGCTAGTTAAAGCAGCGAGAACGTTCGTCCGTAAAGGACAACCGTCGTTTCTCCCCGGACGTGATCTCCAACACGATATGTCGTTGTTGACATAGATCCGTATCTTATGCCATCGAGCAGAAGAGTACTGCCGCGAACTGCGCAGAAACATTTTGCAGCAAGCCGTACTAAAACCACAACCGCTACCTTGACTCCACCATCTTCCGCAACTCGTAACACATCCAAGGCAATGGGATAGCATATTTAAGCTGCGAGATAGACGGGGTCACAAATTTCAGCGGGTAAAAAGCACAGCGAGGTCCCAAGTGCCGGTCAGTCGCGCGGTGTTTTGCGAACTCGCGCAGCCTCTTTTTGGCGGCACTGTCGGGCGTATTGATTGCAGTGCGTGTGTCATCATGGAGGGGAGGAACGTGGCCTTGTGCCTGCCTGGACGGACTGAGGTCCACGGGGGTGCATGACGGGCCCGGTATAGTGTTCGGTCGCACTCGAGTCTTGGAGGAAAGCTCGAAAAGGTTGTCAAGCCACCAAGGAGGTAAAGCGAACGTACTGGAGGTAGACTGCCAGCGATACATAGGACTCACGCTGTGGGCCTAGTCGAAGAACTGCCGTCGGCGATTGCCACCGCAAGCGCACTTGGGAATGAGAACTGCACATAAGCATTCGGGGAAGAGCGGGTAGAAGCACAACGACGACTAGATGAGACAACAGCGTGAGATTTACGGATGCAGGGTTGTGTATTTGGCAGCTGGGAGCGTGGGCAAGGTAGGGGCAGCGACGGAGAGGGTCGCACTGGCAGAGGACGCACGTCGCGACGCGTCGTCGATACCATCAATTAAGCACGTGCTGGGAGCGTGGTCACTCAGGCACACGGTGAAGCGCTTGCCCTTCTCCGTTCCAACGCTCGTCTGTCTTCGACTCATTCAAGACTGCAGCTGACATTCCATATATTCCAGAGGGCCATTGTTGTGTTGAAATTTTCGCTGCTTCTCTGTCAGCCTAGGCGATGCTGGAACTTCCGAAGATGCCGTCTCGTCGCTGGGAGCTTTGTGTGCAAGATCTGGATCATCTCCGAGGAGGCCGGGTATCTCGGCGAGGAGTTGTGCGTTCTCTGGGACAGTTTGGCGCCATTGTTCACGAGGACCGAGGTCGAGGACACCTTTCCACTAATGGTATGTTGCCGTTCATGATCCCTACCGCATCGAAGTACTAGTAATGAAATCTATCGCATATTCGCCTCATGGAGGAAACAGCGGACCTCATATGGCTAGAATGGGTTACATAGAAATGTCACGCCCACAACAACTAAAAGGCATTGTGTTCTTCTGGAGGACTTTCGGGCGCATTTCGTCGGCAGAGTCCGCCACGTCCGAGTCGCTTTCCTGGTGGGTGAACGCCTTCCGTATACTCTAACGAAAGAGGGCACGTTCCTTCCACGAATTGCTGCCCCCTCGCCTCATCCGTTATCTGTTAGCCTGGGGATGAGAAAAACCGTTTCCATTCTACCCGAGGAAGGTCGGTGGGCTGCGTTGTTCCCAAATGATACCCCTCAAGCCTTCAGTTCATAACACGGGTAAACAGCGGACCGCTGTGAGCGCGAGAATATATTGATTCTTCTCCTAGACGTATCTGTGATGAGATCAGCGACTCAACAGGAGTAGCTAAGAGCTTCATCCACTCCGATTTCCTCCCCAACTCCCGAGATCTCAAAACAATATCGTCCGAGGTAGTATCGTATCCATGGAGTCAACGAACGAGGTGAGGATACACAAGAGTTAGAATCTCTACTACGAACTCTGGTATACCTTTCAGTGATTCGCAGGCCGGGGAAACGACTCGGAGGGAGGTACTGTACCTCCCCGACCAGAAGTTCAGTCACGCGTCACGCTGACCGTGAACTGAACTTATGTCACGCATCACGATGGCCTTCTGAACGCATTTCCAAGCGTGACATACCTATATTAGGGCGTATGATATGTTTTTTTCTTCGTCGGGACCTACGGCCCCGACGTTGTGAACCAGGTCACGCGTCACGAGCAGTTTGTGAACTGTGAACTGACCGCGTTTCGAGTGTCACGCGTCACAACCCGTGAACTTTTGGTCGGGGAGGTACAGTATTTTGCGGTTTCTTAGTCCCAAGCCCTGCCGAAATCTGACCGCGGAATCGCTTCAAGACGCAAAGGCGAGATTATCTCAGTGAGTGTTCCATCTCTATGCCACTTGCGAAATGTGTCTGAAACCACAATCGAGACGGCATTACCTGTTGTCGTTCTGTGTCCTTCGCCCAGCCCGACTCGGACGCAGAGCTGGCGACGGTTGGAACGTGGGAATCGGTAAAGATGCATCATGGTGACACGGGCCCATATATGCGTTGAATTAGCTGAAAGAGTCGCATACCTCTCCCGTATTCTCCCACTTGCTCCTTCCGTCTAACGCGTCCAACTCGCTGTCAACGATGTCACAATCCTATAATGCTACTGAGGCAGAGGAGATCAAGGAGGCCACCGATGCGTGCGTCTCTTGATACGTTTTCGAAACGCTGACTTGTGAACGAGCACCCTGCTATTGAAGGGCTATCGAACTTTATGAAGTAGTGGCTCTAACAAGCATGTTGTCTCTTTCTTAATGGCACGCTAGACTCACCAGGTGGTTCCCACAGTTGTCCTACCAGTCTACGAATTTGTCATTACCTTCGACCAAGAAGTAGCAGCTGTGTGGGCACGCGGCAAGAAATTCTCCTTCGGGTCATTTCTTCTGATTTCTACTCGATGGTGCATGGTTTTTTCGGCTGTGATATCTACTCTTCCAGCTACAGCTACAGTACGTAACAAATCTTCACGTTCGTTGTTAATACATTCTGATATCATGGTTCTGCAGAAGTGTGTATATCATGTTTGGCGGCTACAATGTTTGGCTCAATTACCCGAAGCTGTAAGCCGGTAAATTGGGTTGTGGAGGGCCTTGAATTGGCCGGATTTACCCAGGTAGCGAGTGAGTAACAAACACATTGCATGCGCCACAGACTTACCTCTGTAGTATTTTCCGCACTTCGCGTATCTGCTATCTGGGGGAGGAATTGGCTGCTGTTCTCCCTGGTTTTTGTGCTCGGTTTCACACCTGTGGTAACAAATTCCGTACGTTCCTGCCTTTTTGATATTTGTGAAATATGCAGCTCACATATCGAAGTTTGACGCGGCTATGTCTACATATCTCTTCGAAGGAGGATCATGTTTTTCTGAGCCAGTTCTTTCTGACAGAACAGAGAATATGTGAGGAGTTCTCTCGAGCTTCAGGATTTCAGTACTTCACGCCTTTAACGTGTACCTGCAGATGTGAGCCTTCGGTTCCTAGCTGATATATACTCAACTAATCTCAGTTCCGAAGTATCACTTTCGACCCGCATACCTGTGATTATAGCGGATATTATAGTCCTTCTTTTGACGTGGGTCAAGACATACAGGCAGGTCGTGAATGCTAGAAGGGTCGGCCAACCAATGTCTGTCTCGCTTTGTCTCCTCCGTGATGGTTGGTGCACTAGCTATCTACCTTACATCATTTATCTCACGCCCTACTCAGGAACCGTTTACTTTATGTATGCTGCATTATACTACCACATGCCTTCCCTTTTCTGACATGTGGCAGTATTCTCTTGGCTCTCAACCTTCTCGATATACTCTTGCACAGTACACTGGTAAACCCTATTTCGAAGTTCAGTGTGTCCCACTAATCATGCCCTCTTCCAGGATAGTTTCATAAGCGGTAACTTGTTGATAGTTGTGAGTGCACTCTGCTACAACTCAAGCAAGTAGACTCATATATTTTTCAGCCTCCAATACTTGTTGGCCGCTTCATGCTTAACTTACGCCAAGTCGACAACAAGAACACCACGCACACTATCGGTCGATTCTCGAAGTTCTCCGCCCCGCAGATTCGTTCTACGGATAGTATCTTCGGCAACTTTGGAGAGCCGCTCGAGCACGGCGCATCTCTACTTGGCGAGGGCGAGCAAGACGTAGTCGACGAAACGGGACTCGCAGATGGTGCCTCGGGGAGTGGGGATGACGGATCTCAATTTGAAGACCCAGACAGCGCACTGAGAGAACCCGAAGTGTCGACAATACCTATTGAAAATATCACCGAAGTCCGCAGGACGGACGAATTTAACGTCCGACGGGGCACCCACGGTACGCAACAATCACGATGACCGTTGTCTTGCGCACTCACGAACAGAACTCGTCCGCAAAGCAGCGACGACCTGTGCGCAGGCGTGTAAATCCCGCTCAGACTGATTGGAAACGCGGCGTATACGTTGTGCAAGTTGCGCACGTTTTCGAATTAGAGGAAACGTGCTGGCTGAACACATTCTCTTGACGAGATACTTCCTCCACCTGTCCACCGTGCTGCGCGCGGCTCCAATCGAACGGCCAAGATCTATATAACGTTTGTGTAAAATAAAAATATCTATTTATATGCTTCGCGAGACTGTAGAGCGTGCGCATCTAGGTGGCGTGTCCATGAGCGTGTACGCGAGGAGACTCCGGCGGCGGAACCCGCTGGGCGGGAAATGATCCAATCACTTGATGCGCCCTTCTCAGTTTAGAACCCGCCCGCGACGCCCACGTTCTCTACTCGCTTCGCTCACTATGACTCAGTGTCGACCATTGCGTCGCCGTACGACCTCTTCCAGCACCGCCATCTCGACCCGAAGTGCTACCATGGCTCTGCGTAGCCTCAAACCAATCTCATTTGGATCGATTTCAGCGAGAACGGAGGTCACCTTTGCCGCGTTATATCCACAACCGGGTTCGCCGCTGGTATGGACACTTGGACCCTGTCCACAACACAGTCTGAGTCGATGCTGCGGTCGCCTGTATGAAAACAGAAGAAGGCTACACGCGCTCTCCCCACTCGCCGTGGTCGCTCGTCCAACATGCTACAACGAGGAGCTTTCGGGATCTAGTGTTACATGGGTCGTCCAAGCTGAGTAACGTCCACCCTTTCAGAAAGCCTATCCCACCTGAGTATCTTCTGCAGGAGCCAACCCCATCTCCGGAGACGAAGACCCGCTTACCACGACGCTGGTCCTCACCGCCTTCCCCGTGTTTATTCCTCCTCCGGAAGCGTAAGTAAGGTCGGTGCGAAGCGCAACGCCAGCCCTTGAGGGCCTCCAACTTAGTAGCAGACCCACTCGATGGCGGAAACGTCGCCATGTTCTGTTGTACGTCGTCCTTGTCTGAATCGCTCTACGTCACGTCACCCTCTCCTATGGATTTACAACCAAATTTTGCGGAAACACTGTTGGCACTGCACCTCAATCCACTCGCGGCTCGCGGCTCAAACCCAGAAGATCCCTACAAGGCTTTCAGGACTCTAGACTCCCGCGCGCATCCACGAGTGAGTTTCCATCCCACTCGTGTACACAGGTTTACCGAGACAAACTGCAGACTTCCGAAGGAAACCGTAACTCTTCCGCGCGTTTATTCTATAATTAACGCGTCGTCGTCCGCATCAAGATGCCACCAAGGCACTGGCATACTCGCGAGCTGAGCAACTTCGTTTTCCCCCTTCGTACGACCGCGAAACAGTTGGTTCGTCGGAAAATGTAACGTCACGCGGCGAGCCGAACTCGTGCCGCCAGGTTTGGCGTAGTGCGTCCCGGCTACGTAGAACATGCCAATTAAGATTCTGGTTTCCAGGAGGATATTTTTTGGCCGTCGCTCCTCAACACTTGCGATCTGTTCGTAGACCGAACCCTTGTTGACGCAAGTCCAAGAAAGCGCCGACGAGGTCGACTGAAAGCACTCCGTTTGTCAGGACGGCACGACGGTCCCCATGTGTGAGGCCAGCGAGCGCGGCAAGAACTCTGTTATGTTCGAGGTACACCTTTCTCTGTACCTGACAACGATCCAGAAACACATCGTCGGTTCGGGAGGCGTGTCATCTGCGACAACACGAATCAGGGAAAACTGTGCTGGTACGCGATGCAGCCTATCGACATCTGCATCCGGCCAGAGCTTCGCCCTCGACTCCTGCACAACTCCTGCACGGGTTGCGCAGAGTGTGCTTATGCCCCCATGCCCATCGCCAATGATGACGAAAGGACGCTATCTTACCCATCTTCTATCTCGTAGGGACTCTTCTGACGGCTTGCGCTCGCGGTATGCGTGGGGCGATAGAATCCTGAGTTCCTACATCATAGAGACGCGAGCGAGCTTCGACGAATTTTCGTGCGCGGGGCGCTGACAGAATTCCTAGCGGTGCTCTCGGTGCGAGTGACTACGTTTTAATCTTCAGTTTCGCATGACCGGCTCTCGTGTTGTTTCCTCTGCTCTCGTCCGCCATGGGATTATCCTGGTATTCATTCACAAGGGTTCTAGATGCCACAGTTTATCTATTGGGGTGGTATTGCGAACCTTAATACAGCCGTACGATGATATCCAAAAAACAGGGTCGTCACAATTTTACTCCACACAAGTTGTGGGTTAATTGGAGGCGGGCTGCGGTACTGAACCGTGGGTGTAAGGTCTGAAAGCGTCGTAGAGATGATAGGGAGCTGGAGAGGCTGCGGAGACACCGCAAACGAGTCCTGATGGCGATTGGATGGCGAGCACAGCAACGAAATTTGCTGTTGCAAGGTTTGGCAGTACCGCTGAAGACACAGAGAAGGCTGAGCAAGACAGTCCTTTCGACGAACGCTCCAGTAGGGCAGGGTGTTGTTTGGTTCGGAGGTTGATGCGAACCGATGAAGGCACGATGCGGCGAATCGAACGAGAAAGAGAAGAGGCACGAAGTCTTCGTTGAGGCAAGGAACACATCAGCTCAGAGTGTAGCGACGAGAAACAGGGACCTACCGGTACGATAACGCCAAGACGATGTCATAAAACCGCCCATGGTAAGGCGTGTACTGAAGTCGATGAAGACTCCAACAGGCTCGTGCAGCTAGAGGGACGAGGACCATTGGTTTCTATCCTTTCGCAGTCGAGCATGTGCTGAAAACACGAGATCTGAGTTGTCAGCCATCTGCCCGTTCATAACAACGCATGCCTAATCCCCTCCTTCACGCATCGAGAGTCTTGGTCACCAGGAACGAGGGTGATGGGATGGGCTACACCGTCAGGTGGAGAAGGAGTGGGAACGTAAAGGCGATGGTCGTGATTCACGCACCTACTACTAGTAGCTCGTCGTAGTGGTGCTTCGAACTACACAGAGAGGTGTTGGTCTATACTTGCTTTGAGGGGACTCCGCTACGCTGATAGCTGGCAAAAACTCAAAGAGCGAGGTCAGACAACGATTTTCCTACCCACCTGGTGGCCTGCAGCATTACCATTTTAGGGGTTGGACTCGGTATAGAGTACGTGAACAGACTTGCGGTTCCTTCATCGCGGCTGGTTGTACATGAGGTCGGAGATCCACCTCCCCGAACCAGTGCAAAGGGGCTGAGGTGGTCGATCGCGCTCGAGTCTTGAAGGGTAGCTCGAGAGGGTTGTCATGCGACCAGAGAGAAAGTGCTATGGGAGAGGAAGTCCTGGGCACCGCACAGCCTCGACGCGTGGTTGATGCCATCAAACGAGCACGTGGCCACTCACGCGGTGAAGCGCTTGCCCGTCTCTGCAAACCGATATCCAACGTTCGTCTGTCTTCGGCTCATTCGAGATTGCAGTTGACGTCCTATCTATTTAAGAGGGTGCGTTGCGTGCCATAATTTTGTTGAAAATCCCCACTGCCTCTCTGCCAGGCGACGGCGGAACTTCCGAAGATGCCGTCGCCAGGAACCTTTTTTGCAAGATCTAAATCATCTCCGAGGAGGCTAGATACCTCAGCTAGTAGTCCTTCGTTACCTGGGACAGTATGTCACTCTTTTCTACGAGGATAACTGGCTTACTGAGGCCGGGCGCGCCTTTCCGCTCGTGGTATGTTGCCGTTCGTTGTTTACCTCACATCGAAGGACGTAAATCTGTCGTACATCGGGTTCCACCTCACAGAGACGACAACGGACCTCGCAAAATTAGGGCGGGATACATGGAAATGTTACGCGCGCAACAACCAAAAGGCATTACGTTTTTGGAGGGTTTTTGAATGCACTTCCTCGACAGAGCCCGCCGCATCGCTTTCCTGATTTCGAACTGAATGCGAACGCCTTCCTGTATACCCTAACCAAACGGGTATGTTCCTTCCACGAATTGTTGCCCCCTCGACTCATACGTTATCTGTCAGCCTTGAAAAGAGAACAACCGCCTCCGTTCAATCCGAGGAAGTTCGACGAGCTGTACTGTTCCCGAAAAAATACCCCTTGAGCCTTCGGTTCAGAACGTGCGTAATCAGTGAGCCCTAGCCAGCGCAGGAATATTGACTCTTCTCCTAGACGTGTCTGTGATATGATGGGCGTATATGCGGGAGTAGCGAAGGGCTTCATCCATCATCATCTCAACTTCTCTCCCAACTCCCGAGACCTTAAGATAGCATCGTCCCAGGTAGTGCCGTAGTCATGGACCCAGCAAGCCGGGTGAAGAGGTGCAGGAGTTATGATCACATCTCCCGACTCTGGCACACCGTTCAGTAATCTGCGGGCCGGAGAAACGACTCGGAGGCAAGTATTTTACGGTTCCGAGTTCGAGTTCCCGCTGGAATCTGACTGCGAACTTCTTTCAGGATGCGAGGGCGAGAGTATCTCAGCTAGTGTTCTACCTCCATTCAGCTTGCGAAGAATGCCTGAAACCATCGTCAATACGCCGTTGTCTGTTGCCATTTTGCGCCCTCGGTCGAGCTCGACGCAGAGTTGGTGACACTGCGGACGTGGGAATCAGTCAAATATGCTTCGCGGTGACGTAGAAGAATATATGCGCCGAATTGGACGGAAGAGTTGCATCTCACCCCCGGCATCACCCACTGGCTCTCTCCGTTTAACGCGTCCAATTTTCTGTCAACGATGTCACAATCCTCCGATTCTACTCAGGCAGAAGAGATCAAGGAGGCCACCGATGCGTGCGTCTCTGGATACCTTTCCGAAACACTGACATGTGAACGAGCACCCTGTTTTTCAAGGTTTATCGAATTCTGTGCGGGATGGGCTCTGACAAGCACGTTGTCTCTTTCTCAATGTCACGCTAGACTCACTGGGTGGTTCCCACAGCTGTCCTACCAGTCTACGAATTCGTCATTACCTTCGACCAAGAAGTAGCGGCTGTGTGGACCCGCGGCAAGAAAGTCTCCTTCGGGTCATTTCTTCTGATATCTACTCGCTGGTCCATGTTTTTTTCGGCTGTGTTATCCGCCCTTCCAGCTACAGCGACAGTACGTAACAAATTTTCATGTTAATTGTCAATAAATCACGATATCATGGCGCTGCAGAGGTGTGTATGTCATGTTTGGCAGCTACAACGTTTGGCTTATCTACCCGAAGCTGTAAGCCGGTAAGTTTGGTCGGCACGGGCCTCAAATTGGCCGGATTTACCCAGGTAGCGAGTGAGTGACAAACACATTGTATGCGCCAACGACTTACCGCTGTAGTATTTTCCGCACTTCGCGTATCTGCTATCTGGGGGAGGAATTGGCTGCTGTTCTCCCTGGTTTTTGTTCTCAGCTTTGTACCTGTGGTGACAAATTCCGTACGTTCTAGCCTTTTCGATATTTATGAAGTCTGCAACTCACATATTGAAGTTCGACGCGGCTATGTCTACATATTTCTTCGAAGAAGAATCATGCATTGCCGAATCAGCTCTTTCTGATAGAACAGAGAATATGTAAGGAGTTCATTCGAGCTTCAGAGCCTCATAACTTCACGCCTTTAACATGTATTTGTAGACGTGAGTCATTTAGTTTCTAACCGACATATACTTAACTAACCACAGCCCTGAAGTATCACTTTCAACCCGCATACCGGTCATTATAGCGGATATTCTAGTCCTTCTTTTGACGTGGGTCAAGACATACAAGCAGGTCGTGCATGCAAGAAGGGCCGGCCAAACGATGTCTGTCTCACTTTGTCTCCTCCGTGATGGTTAGTGCACCATATATCTACCTGACATCATTTATCTCACGCCCTACAGGAACCGTTTACTTTATGTATGCTGTATCATACTACCACATGTCTCTCCTTTTCTGACCTGTGGCAGTATTCTCTTGGCCCTCAACCTTCTCGATATACTCTCGCACAATACATCGGTAAACCATATCTCGAAGTTCAGTATGTCCCACTAATTGTACCCTCTTCCAGAATGGTTACATAGGCGGTAGCTTGATGACAGCAGTTGTGAGTGCACTATGCCTCAAGTCAAGCAAGTATACTCACCGATCTCCAGCCTCCAATACTTGTCAGCCGCTTCATGCTCAATTTGCGCCAAATCGACAACAAGAACAGCACTCACACCATCGGTCGATTCTCGAAGTTCTCCGCCCCGCAGTTCCGCGCTGCGGACAGTATCTTCGGCAACCTTGGAGAGCCACTCGATCACGGCACATCTCTCCTTGGCGAAGACGAGCACGATGTATTCGACGAAACGACACCCGAAGATGTTGGTGCTTCGAGGAGTGGGGACGACGAAGCTCCATTCGAAGACTCGGACGGTGGACTGAGCAGGCACGAGGAGTCGACGAGCTCTGTCGAAGATATCATCGAAGTCCGCAGGACGGACGAAGTTATTGTCTGAAGGGGCACCCCACGGTACGCAGCAATTACTATCATCGATCTCCTGCGCACTCACGAACAGAACGAAGCCGCCAAAGCAGTGACCACCGGTACGCAGGACTAGAAAACCGGAATAGGCTGGTCGGAAACGTGACTTAGGCTGGCTACAAGTTGCGCACACTTCTGAGTTAGAGAAACTTTACCCGCTGAATACACTCTCTTGACGAGATGCTCTGATACACACCATCCATCCTCCGCCTATCCGAGTCCACCGTGCTGCGTGCGGCTTCGATCGGACGGCCAAGATCTTGTAAATTGAAAATATTTATTTATATGCTTCGCGAGACTGTAGAGCGTACGCATCTAGCTGGCGTGTCCATGAGCGTGTACGCGAGGAGACGGCGGCGCTGGCGGGTAATGATCCAATCATTTGATGCGCCCTTCTCAGTCTAGATCCTTGGGTGACGCCCAAAACGTTTGCTCGCTCGCTCACCATGACCCATCGCCGTCGCCATACGAACCCCTTTCGGCACCGCCATCTCGAACCGAAGTGCTATCATGGCTCTGCGTCTCTCTGCGTAGCCTCAAACCAATCATACTCGAACCGGTTTCAGCCAGAACGGAGGTGTGTGCCTCGCCGCGTTACAGCGAAGGTCAGGCTCGCCGCTCGTGGAGACTTCAACTCCGTGGACTACGCATCCCAAGTGACAAGCTGTTTGCCTGCATCGGTTTCCCTCTCAACCTGTACAGAGTAAGACCACACGCGTCCTCCCCACTCGCCCTGCCCGCCCGCAGGTCCAACCTTGCCCTGTGAACGGGGGCTCTCGGGATTTTGTGTTGTATGGATCTGGCGCGTCGAAGTACGTCCATCCTTTCAAACGGTCTAGCTATTTACCTATTCAGCAGGAGCCAACCCCACCCTTCGGCGATGAAGACTTGCTCACCATAACTCCGCCGCCCAACCGGTTGTCCCCGTCGTCCCTGTGTCTCTTCGTCCTCCGAACGGTCGGATGGTGTCTCTGCGAAGCACAATGCTAGCGTTTGGGGATCTTGCGCCTAGTACACGATGGGTGGGCCTACCCACTGACGAAAACGTCGCTGTGTCCATGGCGTGTATCTCTCGGCACTATTGGTCTCGCCCTCTTCGCGGTCGGAGTCAACTCCACGCCCACCAAGAAGGCCTACAACCAGACGTACCTCGTTAGCCTAGACGGCGCGACACCCTCCTACGAGACTAGTGCTGAGTGCGTAGATGGAGGGAGCTCGATCGCGCTCAAGGTACGCTGTTCTCTGTGACAGTGTAGCTAAATCCCTAACTGGCGACTCTATTCAGGTAGCGTCGGAAGCGTGTAGATTTGCGAGAACGGTGCAAATTATCCGAAGTCGTCGTATGCCCCACCGACACTCACATTCAGCTGGTACGCGCCGACTAGATCTCGAGACTCTTGTGCTCATTATCGCATTTTTGCGTACGTCTTCGGGCCCGTCAGCTACTCCGAAAGGATATTGTGCTCACGTATCCTCTATCGTGCAGATTATCCGACTGCTACAGCCTCAACGACGTATCTAGCAGCTTGAGCTCGCAGCACCCGTAGAACGACATTTCCTTGAACGAAGACGTAAGCGGGCTGTAATATGTTTTCGTGCGCATGGGGGGTGTTGATAAAACTCCTATCAGTGCTCCCCGGCCTGCGTAGTTGACCACGCTCCCAGTGTCGCGGGTCTGGTTCTTGTGTCGTTTCTTTGTTCCAGAGCTTGCTATCTTCCGCCACGAATTTATCCTATGATTCAATCACAAGAGTTCGAGGTGACGCAATTGGTTTATTACAATGATAATTGTGAACATGGGTGGCGGTGCCGTACAAGGTATTCTGAACGATCGGAGGTGTAAGGCTTTCGGGAGTCTCCTACACACGCTGAGGGTCG
Organism: Bjerkandera adusta; assembly: GCA_027924225.1. NCBI lineage: Eukaryota > Fungi > Basidiomycota > Agaricomycetes > Polyporales > Phanerochaetaceae > Bjerkandera > Bjerkandera adusta. Next base: position 66,164 of record BSCZ01000292.1, read on the forward strand.
ACTGTTGAACGTTGAACCATGACGGCGACGTCATGGAGCTGTCGGTGCGAGGTCTGCATGGGAACAGAGGCTCCAGCAAGACACCGCGAACGAATTATGCTGGCAAGCGCTACACGAGAGAGGGGATACCGGTGCGAGGTTTAGCAGTACTACTGATGCGTCAAATAGCCCTTGCTACAAACGCTCCAGTAAGGGGGGGTTGATTTGAAGCGTATCTCGCGGTACGCTGATGCGAACCGATCGAGGCATAATGTGTCGGATCGAACGAAAAGACATGCGATATCTTCCCTCAGACAAAAAAACGCGTTAGCTCAGGATGTAGCAAGGAGGAACGTACGGGTGCAGCAGCGCCGAGAAGGGGCCGGACAACCGCCCATGGTTAGGCGTGCACCACAGTTGGCGAAGACTCCAGTAGACTACCGCGGCTATAGGAACGACGACCTGTGCTGAAAATACGAGCTCTGAGTGGTCAATCATGCGCTCGTTCGTAACGACATATGCTGGGTCTCCTCCTTCGCGCATCGAGAGTCTTGGTTACCAGGAAAGAGAGTGCTGAGAGGGGCTACACCGTCAGGAAGAGAAGGGGTAGAAAAGCAAAGGATATGGACGCAATCCACTTACCTTTTAGCTCGCCGTAGTGACGTTTCAAGCTTGATTCGGAGAGGGATACGCCCGTCATACTTGCTTCGAGGTAGATCCGCTACGCTGCCAGCTAACAGGAACTCAAAAAGCGGGGTCAAACAACAACTTGCCTACCGACCTGGTGCCCCGCAGCGTTGGCGTCTCGGTCAATGAAGCTGGTATGGAGTACTTGAACAGACCTTCGCCGCGGCTAGTTGTACTTGAGGTCCGCGAACTAGTGCATAAGAGGCCGAGGTGGTCAACCGCGCTCGCACCTTGGAGGGTAGCTTGAGAGAGTTGTCGCGCGAGTAGTGAGTGGTACGGGAGAGGCGGAGGTCCCAGGTCGTGGGCACAATCTGGCCGCTGACTGCCTCACGCCGCGACGCGTCGTCGATGCCATCAAGGGAGCACGTGGCCATCCACACGGTGAAGCGCTTGCTTTTCTGCTCGCGTTCAGCTGTTGCCCGACGTTCGTCTAGCTATCTTCGTCTTCGACTCATTCGAGGTTGTAGTTGACGTTCCATCTATAGAATGGTGCGCTTGACCCTGCTATCATTGTGTTGAAAAATTTTGCTGCCTCTACGAAGACGTCATCTCGTCACCAAGAGCCTTGTTCGCGAGATCCAAACCATCTCCGAGGATGCCAGATCTCTCAACTAGAAGCTCGACATTTTCTACGACAACTTGATAGTCTTACTTACCGACCCACCGAGACCGAAGACGCCTTTCCGCTTGTGGTATGTTGCCGCCGTTCGCGGTTCCTATCGCATCGAAACACTCAACTCTACCGTATACCCACCTCATATAGAGAACCACTGACTTCGGATGTTAGGACAAACTACGTGGAGATGTTACGCGCCGAATGAACGCCACTTTGTTTGCCCGGAGGGTTTCGACAGAGCCTGCGCCGCTTCCCCGGTTTCGAATCGAGTCTAGATGCCCTGACGTATATCCGACCTGAAGAAGGGACGTTTCTTCTACGAGTTGACGAGTACTTGTCTCATGCGCTGTTTTTTTAGCTTTGAGAAGAGCGGCCGCTACCTTTCCACCTGAGGCAGCTCGGTGGAATGTACTGTTCCTGGAAGATAACCCTCGTACCTTGAATTCAAAACATGCGTAAGCAACGCGCCTCAGCGAGCCCGAAAACATGTTCATCCATCACCTGGACGTATATATGATATAATGGGTGAGTGTGCGGTAGTCGAGAAGGGGTTTATCCATCTCAACTTCTCCCCCAACTCCCGCGATCTCAAGACAACATCGTCCCGCGTAGTGTTGCGGAAATGGACTCAACAAACTAGGTGAAGAGACACGCGAGTCAGAATCTCATCTCCAGACTCTGGTGTACCGTTTAGTAATCCTCAGGCCAGAGAAACAACTTGGGAGGCAAGTAGTTTGCGGTTTCCGAGTCCAAAGTCCTGCTGAAATTTGACTGCGAGATTGTTTCAGGCGAGTGGACACCAGCGAGAGTTCTATCTCTGGGCCGCTTGCGAAGGACTACGGAGATCGCCATAGAGACGGCATTATTTGTTGCCGTTTCGCGCCCTTGGCCGAGCTCGGCTCGGACGCGGAGCTGGCGAGGCTTGGGGCGTTGGCGTCCGTAAAAGACGCATCATGGTGACACGGGCCCATATATGCATTTCATTGGCTGAAAGAGTCGTATACGTTCCCAATATCCACCCACTTGCCCCCTCCGTCTAACGCATCCAACTTGTTGTCCACAATGTCGCAATCCTACAATGCTACGCAGACGGAAGATATCAAGGAGGCCACCGATGCGTGCGTTTCTTGATACCTTGCCAAAACGCTGACGTGCGAACGAGCGCCCTGTTGTTGAAGGGCCATCGAACTTTATGCACTAGTGGCTATAGCAGGCACGTCGTCTCTTTCTCGATGGAACGCTAGACTCACCAGGCGGTACCCACAGTTGTCATACCAGTCTACGAATTCGTCATCACCTTCGACCAAGAAGTAGCCGCTGTGTGGACTCGGGACAAGAAAGTCTCCTTCGGATCAT